>CM061531.1:282826049-282861092 GCA_030545055.2 Neoaliturus tenellus | reverse complement strand
ATGGCTTGGAGAGAAAGGTAAATGTTATACAAAACGTTTGTGCAAATCAGTTAGACTGTATGCGTATTTTGTATGAAAATAACCAGGAACTGATGAGGAAGCCCAATTGGATTTATAGCAAAAGCACATGGTTAGTATCATAGAAACGCTCAGTTCAATGAAGGCATCCATTTCAACATAACTGCCGCTACCGGTTGTATCGGTGAAAGTTGGAAAATTTTATAAAAACTTTTAGTATTTCTCTACAAATGTATACTAAAATCACCACTTTAGTTTCTCTCATTAAAATTAAACTGGGACTTTTCTGTTCACTATACAGGGGCCCACGGAGAAATTGAAGTTTATGTTTGTTGGCATTGTGCAAAACATAAAATTTACCCTGCCACCCACTGACCACCGTACCCTTCGTGTACCACTCTGTTACCCAGCCCCCCTCCCCCCCCCCCCCCCCTCCGACGGCGGGCACCTGCGGCCCGTGGTCTGGCCTGTGTCACTCCCTCTCTCACGCCACGCTGGCGCTACACGGCCCAGATACCGCGCCGCCGCGCCGCCACACGGCGTTTTTGTAATTCTATTTATTGGTTCTCGATAAAGACTCGACGCGTTAACTTCTGGCGGTTCTGGTTGTTGTTCTAACAAATTGAGGGTCTCAGAACATTTTATTAAAGATTACCACACAAAATATTAATTTTAATTTTATCGCTGTCAGAGAAATATTTGTCCACCCGGGTTTTTGACTTTTAGGACACCTTTGTCAGATATGAGATGCCCATTAAAAATGTTTGGGAATAGCTTCCTCTAGAATTTCCTTAAAAGATAGAAATTTTTTTGATTAACGATAATGCTTTGATTTATCATTTAACATAGATAATATTATGTAGGCCTTGATATTTAAAAAGACAGAGCCGGGAAACATTTAGGCTTGGCCTCTCAATTTGTGACATATTGGGGACACCGGGACACCTACCTCGGCCACACTTTTGGAAAAAAAAACATTTTAGTGAAATTTGAAAATACCTAAACAAAATATTTTTCCTTTAGGAAAAGCAACGGGCTTAAAAGTAACCATGTCAATTTTAGGGAAGCGATCAATGTATGCACAACAGGAACTGTCACTTTTTTATCATAAACGAACCAAGTAGTAAACAGAGTGCTATTGACTATGCTTCTATTGGCTTTAAATTTCTATTGTGAAGTGCTAGTATAGATACGGTATTCGATTCACAAAACCTTTTTCTCCAGCTGAACTTTAATTTACATGCTTTTACAAGCATTTACATGCTTTGATGTAAATGTAAGGGTGCTAGTACAAAAACTCCTTGTGATCTAGCAGGCATTCTCTTACGCTGAAGTCGTCATGGAGGCACATTTCGTAAATCGAATACACGTTCTAAGAGTGCCCCAAACAAAACTAAGGGTTTAAAAAATTAATTCAGTGACTAATAAGAGAGATAAATTGAGTTCAATTTAGATTTTTGCCGAATATTACGCACTGTGTTATTAACACTACACACAAATTACAAGAACCCCTCTTGACGCAGCGCGAGGCCCTCCTCTGCTCCCTTTCCGTTAATAATACTACTAACACTCTCAGAGGTGGGCTATAGTTTGCAGCGATGGCACATACAAAGTAATATTACAATATTTTAAGTAATAATCAAAAGACACTATTATTTTTCATGAATTAAAAAAAATCGCTCGCCAACGAGCGTCATAGCGAGTTCACTAGAAGTGAATCCTTTGCAAATAATAAATTAATTGAGCAAATTTCACAGTAAAATTAAGACTAAACCACTTAACATCAAGTATGGCATTGATAAACAACAATCGAACCAAGTTGCGGGGAAATGAATTAATGTTGGAAATAAATTAATGTTTGGGCAACTGCGTTACAACATAGATTTTTAACTAGTTGTTAAACGATGCCTCGTTAGTTGTACTAATAATAAACCATATTGACTATATTGTGCCCACTTTAAAGGTACATTATTGTAAACAATGTTCACGTTTCTATAGAAACTAATTTTTTAAATCGTGATTTACCAATAGTATATATTATTTGTAAAATTGAAGGTAACGGCAATATTGGGAATTATCCAAATGAGGGTATTGAAATACCGACAAAATCAATAAGGCGTACCTCATAACATACAAGATCACTTAGCACAGGACAGTCTAGATGTTGAAGAGAGCACGGTATTGGTGAGTTTTCTTTCCCTAGTTTGGTCTAAAAAGAGGGTTTAAAAAAGAGATTATTAAAGAGGGTTAAAGGGTTTTTTGTACGGTGTTTACATAATCTGTTTTCATTAAATGGTTGGACTAAAACACATAGGTACTTGAACTTTGAAAGTTAAAGTTTTTACCGACTTTTGACTTTTTGATCGATTATTTTGAAGGATTCAAATCCTGAATTGTTTCTTCTAAATACCATGTAGTAGAGTACAATAAAAGTAGGCCTAACTAAATTCTAAGAGGACATTTCCGATATAAGCAATTCTATGTTTGAAGGTGGTCTATCGGGCGACGCTATTATGGAGTTATTGTAAAAGCGCCTTCGGCTTCTAGCCTTTCTTAACTAAAACTGGATAATGAGAATGAATTCTACATTGGCATTTGAATCAGGCATTTGTATTCTCCTTTATAAAACATTATAAGGAAGAGTAGCAGTAAATATTGCTAACGTACGGGATTGAATGACAATATGATCGACCATCAGCTTTATATAAGACGACAAGGATAAAATATTATTAAGGCACTGATACGTTAACAACATTAATTACATTTTAATTGTTTGGTTTCCATAAAGTATCTCATTTAGACTTTGATTTGACTTTAATTGTTTACATAAATTACACATTTTTTGTTAAAAGCCAAAAAGGTTAATAAAATAATATATTTTCAATATAAATTATTTACAAAAAAACCGGCAAGTTTGACAAGTGACAAGTTGTCATTTAAATTTTTTGATAATCTCTAAGAGTATTAAAGAGAAAGTTGACGTCAATTTCCCTCGAAAGTACGAAACTTTTGGTATTTATACATAGGCGAGAAGCAGCAGTTCTAAGTACGAATAAGTCAAGTACGAGATAACAGTTCAAGACTGCCCAGCAATTGAGAGTGGTTCATATAAGACAATTTACCTACTTTTTCATGTTACTTCAAAAATTTAAACTACAATTAAGTTGGCAAGTCTTAAAGTATTTCTTTCTCCCAATACAGTGTGGTGAACACTATATACCTAATTACTTTTGAAAATATTTTTGAAATTGATCAAATTTGATCTAAAATCTTATATAATAAAAGAGTGCATTTAAGGATCTAGAGAGAGAACTACTGAACGGATCGAGGCCGTTTTGGTGTCAATGGATTTCTTATGACCCCTAGATGATAGGAAAAATATGGTATCCCTCGGAAAATGCCTTATAAAGCCGCAAAATGAAAATTAGACCTTATTTAGACCAATCTAAGACGTGATTTTGTCGATTTGTTTACTGCTCCAGGTGATCCATATCTTACCTTGAAATTAGACACCAAAGTGTTTTTGTAAACAAAACAGACAACTTTTCAATTCTATTATAATTGACAGATACAAATAAAAACAAGGGCAAGTAATGTTGCAGTGGTTTTTACAGCAGTAAAATAAATATTTAACAGCTGATGCTTTAATAAAATTTGGGTTGCTATACTATAAAAAGAGTTTAATTAACATAGATTATTTAATTTACACGCTAAAATAGAAAGAATGAAAAAGTCATTCTTTGTTCAGAGTGAATGCGTGTTCATTCCAAAAGAATGAAAAGTAACTCGTTAAAGAACAGAAAATCTCCACTCTTTCTAAAGAGTGAAAATATCCACTATTTAAATAAATGGATTTTCACCTTTTCAATAGATGGTTTCTCAGTCACTCTATCAAAGAGTGATTTCCTTACAGAATCAGAAGACCGCCATCTTCAACGGGTCCGGGACAATTTTATATGCGTTATTTATATTAAGTATTGGGAAACGTTTTGTGTGTTTGCATGGCTATGGCTAAAACTTCAAGTCAGCTCTGAAATCAATCATCGTAAGCATTCACCTCCAAAAAAATCTTCCTCCTCGGCATCGGTGTCACGTCTCGGCGTCTCTTTCCAGAAGCTTTCCTTCCTCAATAATTTAGTTAGCAAGCACAACTACTTAAGTTTAGATGAAGTAATTTAGTTCTATATGCAAACATACTCTATTATTAACAGGATATTGTGTAGTAGACAAGACTGAGAATCACTTATAATGAAGGCAAAGCCACCTTACCTTTCTACACTTTGTCTTGTAGGTTATCACCGAGGTTCAGTTCAGTAGGTTTTAATAGAATAATATTAACATAAATAACAAAATAAAGGACAAATTTTAACTAAGTTAATGTAGCCTAAAACATTATCAAAAAAACAACACAAAATAAACTAGCTAAGTTTATTTTGTATGTGTACCTATTTTGAGTAATTGTGAGAAGACTTAATTTGATAGGTTAGGTTAGAGTGGAAATCATTCTTTCATTGAGTGAAAATCATTCTTTCGTTGAGTGGAAATCACTCTTTCGTTGAGTGGAAATCACTCTTTCGTTGAGTGGAAATCCCTCTCTCGTTGAGTGGAAATCATTCTTTCGTTGAGTGGAAATCACTCTTTCGTTGAGTGGAAATATTCACTCTTTCAAAGAATGACCCCAGTGCACTATTTTAAAGAGTGAATATTCATTCTTTCAGAGTGGCTCGGTTTTCCTACTTTCGAAGAGTTAAAAAGTCACTCTGAAAGAGTGAATTTTCATTCTTTCACTTTTAGTGTGTATGTATTTCTACTTACGAGTCAATTATTAATATTTGTTTACACATATGTTTCATATACTATCAACTAATGAGCTTTGTTTTGAAATATATAAACATAATCTTTAGATCGTAAAATTCTTCCCACCACATTTTAACCCATTGATTTTTGTTATAACTAAGTCATATAACATCCTTATAGTCTTATTTTTTATCCTTTGAAGATCGTGTAGGCTTTTGATTCTACATGTTTAACATTTGGTTTATTGTTCTCACTGATATAATGGAGTACTAAAATGTGAAAATGTGGAACTATGAACTGGAAGAAATAAGTCTTGAAATGTACAAGAAGAAAGGTAGGTACCAAGAATAAGAAAAGGAGATGGAAATATAGTGGAAACAAAAGACAGAGAATAAACATTTTGATTAGTGTTTTAGTAAAGGTAAAAACCTACTATACGATTGTCTTAGAGGACAATGGAGTAACACTTAGTACACACAGGAATGTGCTTCTATAACATTGCGTGAAAAATTCAAGTCAGAACTTGGAAGCAAGGTTCAATTAGATGCATAAACACTGTGGAATAGTCCACAGAACGGTGATCAGTGATGGTGGTGATACCAAAACCTAATTGGGACGTTAGACTCTGCGTGGATCTAACAAAATTAAACAAGAACGTAAGGAGGTAAAAATGCCAGAGGTTGAAGACACACTTATTTAGATTGGTAACAGTATTTCCATTTATTCCATTACAGCTGTATGGCCAATTAACCTATGGGTATAATTTCGCTCACTCAGAGTCCATTTAATTTGCCATAATTTGGAATTTGTTTCTGATTATTTGTAAAAACCTTTAATCATTTTTTTAGTCTCATAGGCCTACTATATTGTAAAACCAATGATAGTAAGTATTATAAACTAAACTTATAAACTATTAATGATATACTAGAGATCAAAATCCTCCTAATCAAAATTAGACGAACATTTTAGTTGATCTGGACCCAAGAAGTAAAAAAAATTATAACTAAAACATCTGTTCTTCATGTTTTAGCAGTTGTTTTTACAACAGCTGTCGAGCTGTCTAACGATTGAATCAATTTTCCTTAATCCAAAAGATTAACATTGAAACTTTGAAAGCCTGTGGGGCGTAGCCCTAGAGTCCAACGTAAATTAGAAGAGGATTCTGCTCATATACTTTATACCTTTCTAACGGTATGCGCGGATTTCTCCTACAATGCACATGAGCTGAGAAAAAAGGAAGAAAAGAAACATGCTTGCCTATTATAGAGGACTACAAAATCGCCAACTGGTCGAAATTCGACAAAATATTTATTTGATCTTGAGTTAATTAGTTTTAGAAAAAATTATAGATCGAACAAACTGGTTTTCCTGATTTGCTATAATTTGTTATTAGGTACTACAGCTGTTTCATTATAATTCAATTATCCTCCTCCCATAAGATTAACATTGAAACTTTTAAAGCCTGTAGGGCGTAGCCTCGGGGTCCGATGTGAACTAAAATACCATTCTGCTCATGCTACCTTTCAAACGGTATGCGCGGGTTTCTTTTACGTGCTCTTTTAATGCTCACAAGCTGAGAATAAAGGAGAAAAAGAAACATTTTTGACTATTAATATATAGATAACTGTTCACATTGCTAAATAAATTCAAACATTTTAGTTTTAATACTATGTTGTCTGTGTATTAATAAATTCTGTGACCATTTTAAAACGTAAACATCAAATTCATGAATAATCATCATGAAAATTACCCGTCATTTTTGACGGGCTATTGGCTAGTTGTATTAATATTTTACAAAGTACTAGTAAAACTAGCAGGTTTATTAAAAAATCTTTTTAGGGAAAGTTGAAGTTGGCTAAACAAGATTAATTTACCAAATTTTAAATATGTATTATTTTATAAAATCTGTTGGGAATTTTCTTCATAAAAATAATAATTTTAATATTTCATAAAACAACGATAGTTTTGTAATTAAATAAAAATAAAACAGTATAGTAGGTGATGTTACTTATTCGGGTGTTAAATAGTTAGTTCTTAGCTGATAATATCAGAAATTTTGTTTTATTTTTTGATAACTTATTAAAATCCATTACAAATAATTCATAAGGCTAAGAATATTTGTCTGTCTGTTGAGTAGCCTAAGCTAACCACGAAATGGCGTAGGCATAGCCTAAATTAAAATGGAACGAAGAAGTTGGTATAGATAAGGACAACAAGGTTGACATATTCACAGTAAATTAATTAATTGTAATTTTTTTAAAAACTTCAACGATAAAGCAATACGAACCATAACAATGATGTAACTTTAAATATTTTTTGCAATGATTCATGTGCGGAACATGTCTAACGTCTTCAGTTTGTGAAGTACCGGGGTCTTTCAACTGGCATTATATCGACATAACCCAAGCATCGCGGCGTGCCTTTAGTACTACCATGAATTTTAGTAGCTAGGATACTAGCCATTGAGGACGAAGAATAGGATGCACCACCAGACTTCTCAAATACAGATTGTATTTTAGAATTCTTAAAATCGTATGAAAACCCAGTGTTGGGGAGTAGCGCGCTACTTGTAGCGCGCTACTGTAGCGCGTTACTTTTTTTGTAGTTTGTAGTGTAACGGCGCTACTTTTCAAAGCAGCAACTAATACAGTAGCGTCGCTACATTTTGAGGCTAATATATAGCGTGAATCACGCTACTTTTCACGCCACAATTGGTACTGAAATGCCCAAAATTTTTAACTAATGGAAATAACCCAGAATTACGCTACTATGAATAGTTACCGAATACAAAGAAAAACACAATTTCACCACTATTAGTTGTTGACTCTTTGTACGAACAGTCAGTATAAAGTAGTACGCTTGAAAACGTTTGGTTTGGTTGTCGTTGTCTGTCGTCTGCCTTATTGAGTCATGAGTTGGAGTTGATGTTTGAGGTTAAGTTGTTCCGATCTCTTGCCATTGTTTTGCGTTACAATAACTAAATTATTTACCAAGTTATTAATGCTAATGAAGTGTTAAAAACACAGTTTATTTGCAATGGCACTGTCTAAATCGCAGTCTCAGTTGGTTTTACCGCGGACAGCTTACAATCAGTTTTTCAAACTTCATAAAGTACTAGAAAATGGAAATTTTGAGGATATATACAGGGTGTCTCTGAACTCTCTACCGACCTTTTGAGGTATTATTCCTGAACCAAAGACAAGTCAAAAAATTATATTAAAAATTTTCAAAACTTCATAGTTACCCAAACTGCCGCCTTTTCGTATTTTTTTAAAGAATAATTTTTAATTTAAGAACGGCTTGACGTAATAATTTGAAATTCGATACACAGCTTTTTCAAGTAAAGACCTCACTGAAAAAATAATAAATGTTTTATCACTCGTATTTTTAAAATGGCGGCTGTTAAAAATTTTTAACCTTGAATTGCACGAAAACTAGATAAGGTAGGCAAAGTTTATGTTCTAATGAGTTTTTTTTTTTTTTTTTTTTTTTTTTTTTTTGGGAAATTTAATATGAAATACAACGATGTAAAAGTTATGAAAATCGGTTTATAAATAAGCGAGGTAGAGTGATTTTAATACAAATAGTCACTCATCTGAGCGGGTTAACGCGCGAAAAGCGCGGTCGCGGCGCCAGCTCAACAATGGTTTTGTTACCAAAACTATTGCTCTCGGTCAAGCGGTACGACCGTGACTAGCCTCTGATAAATTGCTCTATCTCGCTTATTTATGAACCAATTTTCATAATTTTTACATCGTTGGCTTTAAAATTGAATTGCCCAAAAAACTCATAAGAACATAAATTTTTCTACCTTATGTAGTTTTTACGCAATTTAAGGTGAAAGATTTTAAACACCCGCCATTTTGAAAATATCAGTGATAAAAAATTGATCATTTTATTCCAACTAGGTATTCACTTCAAAAAGATGTGTACCAAATTTCATTTTATTACGTCAAGCTTCTCTGAAATTAAAAATTATTCCTTAAAAAATATAAAATGGCGGCTATACGGGTAACTATTCAGTTTTGGAAATTTTAAATATGATGATATTTTGACTTGTCTTTTGTTCAGGAATAATACCTTAAAACGTCGGTAGGGAGGTCAGAGACACCCTGTATATTCTATAATGGAATGGCCTATATTCACATTGGTATTATGTAAATGGATGTCAATCAATGTATGTATGTTAGTGTGTACGCATAATTTTTTTGCGTTTTGATGGACATTTGTCTAAACCACATGACCAAAATATTCTATTATGACTTTTTGTAAAGTAGTGAAAAAGTAGCTAGCTACTTTTTTGTTGTAGTTGTAGTTGTAGCTAGCTACTTTTTAAAAAAAGTAGTTGTAGTGTAGTTTAGCTACTTTTTAAAGAAAATAGTTGTAGTTGTAGCTAACTACTTTTAAAAAGTAGTTTACCCAACACTGTGAAAACCCCGTAGAAGTTATCTCGACAGAGCGAGCGTTAGCCAGAAGCATCTCTCGTTTCTGACGTCCAATGTAGCACAGTTATCTTAGGCCCCCATGGACGAAGGTATTGCAGTTTCATCAGGTACTTGGCTTAGGTCGCCATTTCAATAAAGGTATTAAAGGTATTAAAGTGGATGGAATGCATATTTGTGAGGTATGTTCACAGATATATTACTACAGGTGTCTCGAGAGACATCTCATTACTATTTCTTAGTGTAATCGAGCAACATCGAAAGTCTCTGTGGATGGGAGAGACTGCGGCTACTAGGCCACGTACCGAATCTGAACCCTGAAGACTGCTCTGATGAGGCAACCACGGAAACTGTGTAGGCGGGTTGCGAAACAGACTGAGAACACGTGGACAACAACTTTGAAGATTTGTCCAAATTCTTTGAGTGTCTACAGAGGTTTTCATCTGTATATTACTCGGTAAAACAGTGAGTTTGAACACATATAGTTGCCAGAGCCACACTGGTGGGAGTTCTAGTGGCAGTTGCGTTAAAATACCTTCCCTGTAGACGAGCTTGCTGGCTGTGAGTTTTGATTTGAAGAACTAAGTTCTAGAAAATATCTACGAAGGACTTTAAATTTATTGGTACAGAAATTACCCTAAACCGGGTTGTCGTTAAATTTGATCCTTTAAATCAAACCACGCAATTATCAATCTCGGGTGCAGTAGAGACAACGAATTTAACGTAAGTGCCATTAGTTCTCCTGTCAGAGTGGTTTGCACTATCAAACTAATGATACAATTTTATGTGTTTTCTTAAAAAAAAATTACCTTAATTAGTCGCCTAAAAGAACGTGAAGATTTGTTCAAACTTGTGGAGACCTCGTAGTTTACACAGTGCAGAGCGCGCGCCGCGGACGTGTAACGGGGGCCGTGGCAGATACGGCGCAGGTTATCGCACGGGGGCAGCCGCTGTATTTATACCCGCCGTATTGTGGTGTGGTGGTAGACATTTAGATACGGATATCAGCAGGTGGAAATAGATCCATTACCGGGCCAACACCAGCACGTGCCCACCGAAATGCCGGATGCAGCAATGGCCAACGGACGAGAAATTTTTCTTTTAGGAAATCGTACTTTATTAGGTGTTTTCAACGTGAGTTTAAATTAACGTGAAAAAAGGGCACCAAGAAGCAACTTTTAAGTTTTAGGGAAATGTAAAAAATGAGGAAAACAAGCACCGAAAGATCGAGCGAAAAAATAGAATCAACAGAAACTTCAATATAAAATTAAGAGGAAATATTAGTCTTAGCTGAAACATCCAAACAATTAATAATGCATTTCATTGAATTGACACCATTACAAAATCACCATTGTAAGTTCTCTCAAAGACTGTGTTTAAATTTTCAAATTTTTTTCTTTGATGAAATAATAAATTGAATATGAATATTGTACTGAAACAATTATTAACCTTTTAGTTCCTAATCGTCCACCCATAATTGCTTCCGTCCGATGGGGTTTGTATTAATTTTATGTTCCAGATACCCTACTAACAGGTTGCAACCTTCAAAAATTGTTTACTCTCTGTAGAAAATTATTTTTCTCAGTGCTTTATCCTCTTTTGGGACAAGAAACTATAGTGAAGGTATGCAAACAATTTACAAGATCAGAACCCCTCTTGGACTTTTTTCACCCCCGCAGTCGTAAGTTACGGCTCTCGATCGTCGCAGACCCGGCGGACAAGTGACTCATGTTAAAAGCGCCACTCGAGCGGTGGTGGCGCTGGTGTCCCGGAGCCGGCGCGGCGGGACGTCCCGGGGGGACTGTCTGGCGCCCGGGACACGCGTGTGGCGGCACGGCACGCGTCCTCACTGGTCATCTCTATGGCCGTCGCGCTGATAACCCGGCACCTCGGCCTGTCTGCCACTTGGCGAATATGCGGTCCCCTCCAGAACCGCTTCTCGCCACAAAGAATTTTTATAGACAAAATATTCTTTGATTTGTGTAGAACGCTATATAAGAAACTTTAAGTTCTAGAGACAGCGTTAGAACCAAATCCAATTTTGCGATCCAATTTTTGGTAAGGGATGAGAGTACTGAGTAAATATACCCTCGGGTCTAAATAAATATCGAAAAAGCAATAAAAGTTATACTACCTTCTGGTTCTCTGCATCTTTCACCTACTTTAACTACCACCAGACAGTTTAGTCAGTTAGTTAAAAACACCCTCGTGCGCAGCCTTATACAAAACATCTAAACATACAAAAGGGAAAGCTCTCACTCACTGACTCATTCATTCCTTGAAGGATCATTAATTTTATAAACAGGTCTTCTCATTTAAATTATTGAGGGGAGATCGGTAATACAAACTAGACGATATTATAGACTTGCGTCGAGTGAGCGTGGCGAACGAGGTCACCTGAAGGGCAAAAAATTTCTCAAGTTGGAATTGCGAAGCATGCTGGGTAAGCTAGTTTGTTATAAAAAATATTTAATCAAAAGACTTTTGTAAATGTCTCCTTATTTTTATAAGATAGTGATATATTTCATTATTTCATGAGGATTTGCTTAATTTGTTTTGGAGCCAATTAGTGTACCCTATTATTATTTATAGATTGATAGATCTAATACTAATGATAACAGTGAAAAATTGACTCCACATGTTGACGAATTTATGTTGTAGTAAAGGGTTGTATCTTGGATTGAATAAGAATACAGTCTTTTTCTTTCTTTTTCTTTAAACAAAACTGTAATTTTATCAAGTGTAATGGGATGTTTAGAAGAATATATACCATTAAATTCAATGTTTTGACATTGATTGAACACATCGACCATTGAGCGATCTCTAGTTTAACAGCTCAATCAGTTACCCTTCTTCCATATGATTAACATTGCTACCTTTTAAAGCCTGTAGGGCGCTACGCTGGGGGGCCGATATGAATTAATATTATTCTGCTCATCTACAAGAGCATACCTTTCTAACAGTATGCGAGGATTTCTCCTACGATTTACACAAGCTGAAGACAAAGGAGGTAAGGAAACATGCTTACCTATTAATATATCAACGAGACATTTCAATTGCGTGTCAGATTTGATAGTTACTGAGATAGTTTTTTTTACGAAAAAATGTAATAAAATGAAATATTTGTAAATTTTGAATGGTTTTGTATTAAAGAGTGAAAAATTCATAGATGGTGTAAAGATAATGATTAATCACTGCATTTTATCATCACATTAACTTCTTGAAATTTTAACCAGAAAAATAAACAATCCTAATCATGGACATCAACTAGAACATGACAATTTAAGTGGAGCCCATCCTGAAATCGGATTTTTTGAAACGGTTATACACTATTTATATTCCAAGTTTCTAGTGTACGAACGACTCACATTGGTCGCTGACACATGTCAAGCTCCAATTGCACCAGACACTAGGTGAAGACATGTTCTGGAAAGTACATCACTCAGCTCGATGGCTCAACCTTGCACAGCCATGTGTATTGTTGATTGACAGTTATAAACAGAGGGATAGACAATCATGGTAGAGAATTGCTCAGTTCACAAAGAATAGAAAATGGCACTAGATAAGACTTTCCACAAAATAAATGACCGCATAACGTCGATCAATGCTTTTGTTTGTTATCATCTATACCACTTATTTATACAGGGTGTCAAAAAAAATTTAAGAATTTCGGGACATGATAACTTGTACAAAAATAACAAAAAAAGCACCTATAAACATATGTCCTAAAATACTTCTTCAAGCCATTAGCCGCCTCTTAGTTTTTTTACGCGTAATAAAAGTGTTCTTTTGCTGATCATTATATGAAGTTCATAGTTGACAAAATATTCTTTTTCTTCGATGTACTTTTATAAACCGGTAAATTTAAAAAAAATATACGATGGATAAAAAAGTTGATAATTGAATCATCTAACCAATCATATACCAAGTTTGTAAGGAAGTGACGACAAACAACGTAGTTATTGCGATTTTATGCATAAAAACATTGATTTTACACTATATAATGCAAATTGAGGTAATTTAATGGAAACCCCGCAATAACACCGTTATTTGTTATTAGACCCTTAAAAACCTGGCATCATTAGTTAAAGATTATTCGTCATCTTTTCGTCTTTCATAAAACTTTTATAAAATTTTTGGTATTGAGATATTTGAGTTAAAATTTTAAAATGACCGCCATTTGAAAATACACATAGGAAAAATCGATATTTCCCCTGAAAATGAGAATTGCCATGATAAAGGTACATGCCAAATATGAATTTGATACAATGATCTACAACGTAAATAAAAAAATATCAAGTGTAAAGTACAAAATGGTGGCTAGCGGTTTAATGAGGCATTTTAGGACATACGTAAATATGAAATACCTTTTTTTGCACAAGTAGGCCTAATTATTCCCCAAAATCTTAAAACGTTTTTTTCTGACACTCTGTATATTACAATTTATAGTGTAATTATAAGTGAAGTGTATATAGTAATATTAAACGTCTTGGCTCAGTATAGTAGCTGGGTATTAATTCAGCCCGACCTTTCTCGGGAGCTCCGCTGTAAAAGTGACGGCGCGAGGTAGGCAATTCAGGCACACGAGAGATGACACAGGTGAGATGTAACGGCGCGAGATAGGCAATTGAGTTACACGGAAGGTGGCATAGGTGAGTTGTGACGGCGCTAGGTTAGGCAATCTAGCTACACATCGAGTACCCTGAAATTCAATTCAAACTACTAGCTGAGGACTGCTTTGTGCTGAGGACCCAAGATTGAGCAGCGAATGTTGAAAACTATCACACTCTTTAACGAAAATCTATGTATTTATTTTTAACAATAAATAGTGCATAGTCAATGATATATCATCTAGCTTGTAAATCCTAATCAGAAGAAATGACATAGACCAATTTCAAATCTGTTTATGGAAGAAATGAAATAGGAGTTTATAAACAGACCATGTTAAAAATTACGTATTAAATGTAGGTTTTAGTCCACAACATATCAGCTCGATCAGTCTAGTATTTTATTTTGCGATTGAGTTACAACATTATGAACTAACCCACGTCATACACAAACTTCCACATTTATTGATAATACCGTATTGCAGTAGTAGGATTTCACTTTAGACTTAGACTTTAGTGTATAAATTAAGTTAGTTTAATGTCCGTGCTTCACAAAGGAATATTGAGTAAAAATATTTATATTTAATGACAATATTACATCGCTTCAAAGTACAGTAGTCCAATATTAACACACTTGTTACGAGTGCTGCATTCTAACATATACCCTACTTGTTGAAACATCAACTTTTGAACAATAATTATAAACAGAAAGAAAAAAAAATATTGAAAAAACCTAAAGTATTAGTGTGAAAAGAAAGAGAGCTTAAAAACATTTAATTTTACCTCAGTAATAACCGTAACTTGGTAAAAACAATAAGATATTAAGTGGAGCAAATCCCTAAACGAAGATAGGGAACTTATTTTACAAATCATCCTTCCTAATTCTAAATTAAAATTTTAAATCATTAAGAAATCTCAGCACCCATTATCGATACAGTAATTTGTATATTGCCCAGTATATACTAGGAATTGTTAAATTTTTTGAACTATTTTGTTTTATAAGACGCGCCTTGCTCCATGTCACAAACTGTAACTAAAACAAAATTCAGAACTAAATATTAGTTTGCAAGATAATTCATTATTATGGGAAGAGTTGAAAGATATAATCGTTATGTCATAATAAGTATCAGTAACATTAATAATTCCATTTATAATTAAGGAATCAATTCACTGTACTCGCTCTCTTTTACGTCACTAAAAGCTGGAGGGTTAAAATTTAATGCATTTCAGAATTAAGTGCTTGAACACGACCAACTGCTCACCCAGCTAATTAAAATAGGTCCAGTTGATTAAAAAAAATAGATTTAAATATTCTCAAATGATTAACATTTGAACTTTCTTGGAATCTGTGACAGTGGTGAATATTGGTTTATAGAAACGTAGGTCCTTTTCAAAGCACCCTTTAACATTTACTATGTAAGTTTGTCTATAGTTTATTCAATCCATTTTCGTGTGAAAAGCAAACTAACATTCGTATTTTAGCACAGGCTGGGTACTTTGGTGGACTGAAGGGCGAATACACAAGGTAGTACAGGTATTTTGTCAGTAAGTTTCTTCTCGTATTTACATAAAATAACAGGACAAAGTTTTATACAATTTAGTATATCTGTTATCCCGTTAAAAGCAGTCAAACTAGGGCCCATGAGAGTTACAGAGAGACGATGACACAGATACTTTACTATGTGACACATAAAACGCAAAAAACTAAACTCTTCAAAATTCTAAGCAATGGACGGAGAAAACAAAAATTTTATTAATATAGCCTAGATAGAAAAAAAAACGAAGAAACTTACGGCGCTATAGGTAGGCAATTCAGTTACAGGAGGTGTCTGGTAAAAGTTGACGGCGTGAGGGTAGGCAATTCAACTACACCACAAGTGTCCTTAAATACCATCATTATTTAGTATTAACTTAGCAGCCATAAATCAATATATAGGGAAGTCCCCAAAGACATTTTAGATTTAACACCAGTTGTTATTTTATACAAATTTAATAATGCGCTTTTTACTAAAAGTATGGTAACATGTTCAGATAGAAAAAGCTTAAGTTTTTGGTGGTGCTGCACCCATAGAAATAGCAAGAATTTTAGGTTTTGCAAAAATGTAATTAAAATTTTGTAAATCTTCTGCATTTCTTGGGCATTCAAAAAGTTATTAACGAATTCTTTTATTGCTGATAATGAGTGGAAGAATAAAAATCCTAAAGGTGTTGTAAGTTACCTCAGTTACTACTTTTGAAAGGCGTACAAGCCAAAATTTACTAAGGTAACTTTTTCCTAGAACGAAAGCGCTGGTGTGCAAGATCTATTCCCAAGCATACTTCACATCAGTTTATAAGACGGACTAAGTTGTTTACATTGACCACTCCCCGTATCGTGTTTGGAGGTGGGGGGAGGGGCGGCTTTCTTTACACCAAACTAGATGAGGTTGGAGCGATGACGGTTTGATCGGTCTACCCTCCCCCTCTCTATAATCAACAAACACAGCGGCATCAAACATGGCCCATGAGACTCATTACAGAACCAAATTTAATATTAAACATTTTTCGTATATCTAAACATCCCCTTCGCACCAGAACTGCGTTTTTATAAATGAGTTTTCATGAACTGCGTTACATGAGTTGTTATAATGTGGTAGTTTTGTAAATTTGATTTTTCAGTACTCATTTCCCATCTGATGAGGTCAATGTAAAATTTTATCTAGTTACGTTAATAAAGCGAGATATAAAGTTTAAGAATTTACTATTAGATTAGGCCTAACACTGGACGTGATTATGGATTTTCTACTACCTTCGGTGACAATGTCAAAACACATTGATTAATTGAAATGATGTTCTCTCTTACAAATTTTAAATTGTTTTAATTGAAATCGTTGGATTTAATTCATATCGATCACCTAAACCTAATTTTGAAACGAGACCTTGCCAATTTTGACATGTCTTTAATTTAAACACTATACTCATACAATTACCCTTTTCAATATTGACCGAGTTAATTCTGCTCTAAACTTTAGGCTGCATATATGCCGTCAAAATCAGACAGCAATTCAAAAGTGGTCTCCGCTTTACATATGAACATCTCGCCTTATGACTACCTTAGTAAAGTAACATCTTTCTTTTTGGGAAATTCGCCAAATAGGAATCCGTTTTTGCCCATATATATTTCAAATTTACATGATAAAGTACGGGATAGTCTCAGTATGGTTAGGCCTACTTATCAGTGCTTGTCAGATGGCCGTATCAAGTGGCGTACCAAACACCAAGTTAATTGCTTAGATCTTTCGTAATGACGTGTAACGATACAAATCTTAATATTAAATATGAATCAATTATTTATATTTAATATTAAGATTAGAATTTATAATTAATTATAGTTTTAAAATTAATATTTTATATTTAATTTATAAAATATTAAATAAATTTAAGAGGGCAGTATAGACCTAATAGTATTTAATCATTGAGGCATGTACTGTTTAGTACATGCCCCTATATGTATTTTTTTTTTTAGTTCTGAATAGAATATCAGATAAATTCTAGTTCTTGATAAATTTAAGATAAAACACAATTTTAAAAATATTTATTAGTGAGAAAGCTGAGAGAAGCCTAAAAAAAGACGGCAAATGTTCTGTCCAAATCCAACGCGTTTGTGTGTGTTTTGCCTACGTGTATATAAGTGAACTAATTCTTGGGCCGTATTCCAAATTTGCTAAGGGCATCTCCAGAGACGGTTTAACGGCAGTTTAAACGCCAAGGGCTTCCCCGGTGGGCCTGGACCACCCCGACACCGGCGGCCCGGGTGACGATGTCCAGAGCCCGCCACCGGTCAGGCGCCTGGCAACTGTCCGTCCCGGCTCCGGCTAACCCTTCGACGTCCGTCACCCTGGGCCGGGGGATGATGCGACGTCTACCCGCCGGGCACGGGAACCACCTGGATGTGCAGTGACACCGGAACTCAGAGGTAAGTTAAACTGTAAATATACAAGGTGGCTCTAGCTCACTCGTGGATAAAAAAAATCGAGTTTTCATTCTACAAAAATAAAAGTATAGACAAAATGTCACATAACCATTGCGTGGAATTGCTTCTTTAGCGAGTTACTGTTGTCAAAATATTCACTTATAATTTAGTACAGTCTGTAGGCCTATACCACAATGAAACATTTACAGTGGTTTCATTGGTAAAATTTCGAACTGGGGAAATGTATCCTGATCTAATAAAAGAAATAAAAAAATAATAATATTATCTCTAAAATGAAAACTATTAATTCTTTACTAAATATTCTTGGTTTTGTATAATATACAAAAAATATATTTTTGCTACCAAAAATTTCCAAAAATGTTTGTATTAAATGCAATAAGTAGGCGAAAACAACCTATTCTTGTTAAAAATTTCAGCTTATTTCAATTTAAAATTTCAATTGGACCCTTAGTAATTTTGTGTTTTCGATCAATTTTTCTCATGAAATTATTTTAATTACAAGTTTCTAATATTCATTTTTCAAATTATTATCTCTTTATTTTAATATTATTAATTTTCCCCGTGCATTTTTACTAATTATATGTTTCTGATGCAATTAAAAAATATTTTTTCCCTACTACGCACAAATAATTTATACTTTCAAAAAGTACTTTATGGAAACTATTTCTATTCAACAAAATGAAGGGCTGCAGGATTTATATAATGACTCTATATAGACTTGAAGCTTGGAGCTCACATAATTTTTGCTCTAGCATTTGTTCCTCCAAATAGTGTAATGAATGAATTTGGCAATTGAAAATAATCTGGAGAGTTTTTATATTTAGTTTTATAGTTAAATTATCACTGCACAAACTTAAAAAAGAACAGGCTGGCTATGAAACCTTCTTGACATTGCTGTTTCAGCCGATTACATCACAAAGATAATCCACATGTTTACAGGTTAAATATGTCTTAAACACGCCACACATAGTGTAAAATTATATTTAGCTCGTCTCTCACCGAAAAGTAATAAATCCCGGGGATAAATCACTTCCTGGCGTAACCTTACATTGTCCATACATTCAATTTGGGCCGGGATATTCCACATTCCCCGGGCAGGCATGTGTTTATCAGACGGTATCGGGTTTTAAAAGCCGTGGGAGTGGAGGGGGGGGGGGCATCAATAATCCGACGGATAGCTTACTAAATGGCGCTTAATAGCTTCGGAGGAGGGGTGGGAGAGGGGGGAAGGAAGGAGAGGGAAGTCCAGACTCCCGACGGCGCCCGTGGTCGGACAGTGGCTCACCAAGGCTCCTGAGGGAATATCTGGCGTGGGTGCGGAGTGTGCGGACGCTGCGAGTTACATTTTCGACATTTTTATTTTACAATTTTGTTTAATTAGAAATGCTATAAAACTAAGGACTGTGTGATGAAGGACTCTAATTTTTTTGCAGGATTCTAAGGTTTTTACTTATTTTGTTCACAAATTTGTTCGCAATGATTTCTAGTTATCCGAACTACTTTTACCACAACTCGCAACTCAGTTCGTGCGAGTACAACACGAACTATGTCTCCAGCTCAGTGCCTACCACGCCGTTCTCGGTGAAGGACATTCTCAACTTGTCGGATGAACATTATTACGACAATTCAATCCCGTTCGACGAGGAACAGATCCCGCTCTACGAGCAGCCCAGTTCAAGTTTGCCGAACTTGAGCGATTTTTTCGCGCCTCAGTGCCAGTACGCGGACGTGTACGGCGGCGGGTATCAGGACGGAGCGGGGGCCGGCCGAGCGGACCAATGGGAGGAGACGGCGCGAGTGTCGTCCACCAATCAGAGCGCCGAGCCTGGGATGACGTCACAGCACGTGCAGCAGCTCAGCCACCTATCGCCACCCTTCCACGAGGTCTCCTCGTCAGACGACAGTAAGAGAAAATATAATTAGAAATATTACATATCAAATTATTTTAATTATTTATTGTTTCAAATGCACGAAGCAATTATAAAAAATACAAATTAGTTAACATTAGAAACTGATAACGTAAATAATTGTTTTAATAAAAATTACAGTAAATATCCTGACAACAAAAATATTATAATTTACTGAACATAAGTTAAACATAAGATTAAAAAATAGCATCATTACAGCGAGAGCAATAACTTTCAATTAATATCTTGCTTCATCAGTCAATTAAATAATGTATTAGCAACATCGTCCATTAATTTATTTCAACCGAAAACCCATTACACTGAACAAAATTTCACAATTAAATACAGTTTGCTGCTAAAGGTGTAACAATATATTAATGCCCAATTATATAGCTGACAACCAACGTAAAATAAAAACATGCTCTATCAATAACATCACCTTGATATAATTTAAACCAATAACCAACTTTTAATATAGTATGGTGATATGACGAAAATCCCCAAATAATTTAATATGTTGCATATGATCGTGTTAGGCTAGTAAGTTTAAAATATATAGAAATTGGCCTTGACAATAAAAAATCCAAATAATCTTTTATGCTCTAGCTATCCTTATTTAATTCAGTTTTTAAAATCATCAGACAGAAAAAAGCTTAATTATGGTAAAAAAGTAGAAAAAAGATTTTATACGTTGAAAAATATTTTTCAAAATTTCTATTCGTATGGACAAGTTTTTGTTGCCCTTATCAGTAATTTATAGAAATGCATACTAGTTATTTGTACTATTGAACTTGTTGCTCAAAATCGAGCAGATTAATTCATTAGACTCTTTGCTAAAAATGTTATTTTTATCCTGACTAAATTACTCCCGCCCAATTCAATATTGTGATTATCAGTACACAAAACTACACGTATTTACAGCTGCAGATTATTAAAATCGTTCAACACAAACGAAATGTTATTCTAATAGGAAAATTTCAAATTTCATGGACGGCATCTTTATTTTATGTCAGATTTTCAGAGATGTTTGACGGAAAAAACTACAGACCCTATCCAATGACACCAAAAACTTGAAAATTGTAAGAGGAGTGTTCTTAACAAAAAAAGGATTTGCGTATTAAATATGTACGCGGTGGCCCGTGCGCAAATTGCGCATTTTATGATTCTGTATGAGAGAAACTAACCGTAAGTTATGTATGTTGGTTATGAAGTGACAGTGATCTATTTTTGTTTACAATCTGACTTAAAAATTCGTCTGAAAGTAAAAGGCTGTTAAGTTACAATTCACATTTATACATCGTACAATGAAAGTTGGTCTACATTTTAAAGCGCCCTCTAGACATAAATCAAAGGCGAGGGGTGCGAAGCCGAAACGATATGACCTTTTTAATTACGATTCGCTCACGCGCTATATCCTAAGCTTTGAATTGGCACCTCAATCTTAAAAATCGGTTTGGTAGGTCGAGAGAAAAAGGGACGTAAAACAGACGAAACCCTAATAGAAATAATATAAGATAGATAGGTAGATAGATTTGAAAAAAGGTAAGCAACCTCCAAAAAATCTTTGATAATCTCACATAATTATGTTATAGGTTATTATTCATGATTTTAATTTAATTTGGATTTTAGCATTTGATAGGACATTGTTTAAATATTTTAACATTTTACTTTACACTTTGATCAACTTTTCTCCCTTTTTGAATCATAGCAAGCAGATACAACTTATTAGTAGTTTTCATCACTAGGAGCAAAAGTGGGTCTTTTTGGTGCGCAATCGTGTTTTAAAAACGAGGCGCAGCCGAGTTTACATTTCTTTTATTTGTTTACATTTCTGTTATTTACAAACAATGGTTTTCATAACGTTAGAATTTCAAAATTCTGCTCCTCAACATTAATAAATCAATAATATTATACTTGGCAAACAGCTGACTTTTCAGTACTAGGACCTAAAAAATTCTCCAGATGATTTTTCAGTCCTAGAACAGAAAAGAATCGGTTTTGGTACCATTAAGAGAACAAAAAACAGGCAGATTTCGTGCAGAATGATCAAAACATCTTTATAAAACAGTTGTGTAATGTTTTCCGCAGTATAATAAATAATGTTAAATTAATTAATTGTAAAGTTTATTAGTTAATGAGGTTTTGGTTATATTAGACATATTCATTAGTTCAACTATTATTTTAAAAACATAGGTCGTGCCCTAATTATATACACATAACTTGACTGAGTGATCTTCGCGCTCTTTTAGCAACGCAACTTCCTCGTGAGATAGCGCCCCTCGACAACATGCCTTATCGATGAATGTATATTAGGCTATAAGGAAATTTTATAAGGACGATGAATAGCAAATTACAAAACAGTAATTCGGTATTTAAGAACTGTTATAAATGCATGCTATAAATATTCCACATTTCTTTGACAAAACTTTTTTTCGTGTATATTATATTTTTTCGTAGATTGTCGGATGCTAAATCAGTCATTTTATTAGTGTATATCGGTGCACATATTTGGGTTTATTTGGTTGAGAAAGAAAGTTTAACGTTTTACAGTTTTGTTGAATTTTGTATTCAGTATAAGCTTTTCATCGTTCAAAACCGTTTAATTGTCCTTATGAAAATAAATTAACTAAACTTGTTTTTAGACGAACAGTAGATCCTCGTGTTCCTAACATAATTAGCCTTTAAATAAATAAATACTTCCTGTGTTTAGCATTAATATGAATTAATAATAATAACAAAACATGTAAAATAAACTGAATAAGTCTTACTCGTCAGATTCCCTTTGTGACCAAATGTGTTGTTATTCACCCAAAATAAGTGTTTGGCGTATTAATTATAGCTGTAGGTATACGTGTTGCTAGAAATCAAGCAATTTATTTTGATACAATACCAATTTTTTGATACAATACCAATTTTACCTTTAGTTCTAAATCAATTACATCCGACAAATCCAAAATTGTGAATATCTGTAATCACAAAAAAAACTACACGTTAAAACTTACAGCTGAACATCAACAGATGTTTAAAATGCTTTGTTCAATCCCAATGTTAATTTAATGGGACCTTTTGGAATTTCAATGGTGAATAGCGCCTTTATTTTCAGTCCGATTCTCATCAGTTTTTGGCGGAAACTACTACAGACCAAGCCTTACATAACTACACCAAAAACTTGAAAATCAGTTGAAAATTGTAGAAGGAGTTCTCTACACAAAAAACCCCTTAGCTTATTAAATAAGTATAGATTTGTCCCCAACCATGTTGTGTAACGCTCTTAACGAATTGTTTTGTCAACTGTAGTTTTTACAAGCTTAGTGTTGATTGAACTGAAGGAATTGATAAAACAGTATATTTTCATCACTCTGTATTCGAAAGAAGCCGATTTCTGTACAGATGAGGCCATCGAAAGTGGTCAAATGCCAAACAGATAAAACCAGTCTCCGTCAGCTGTTTTTCGTACATAAACATTACTTTCGGAAAACAATTCTTTTTCATCACACCTCATCGATATCACCTGTTTTCGACCCTCACTTCTACCACAAAACACCTGTTTTCTCGGCCTAGGCCGGCAAAATTTTCCGGCCTAAGGCGGTAACGGTAGCAAAGAAATCTAGATTATAATAAGGTAGGTGGCAAAAACAACAACAAATAACAAATCAGTGACGTAGTTGGTAGTTCAGCTGATAGCAACTGTCAAATATATATGACGTACATGGGAAAATGGTGCTTTTCCCATGGAATCAGCTGTAGTTGTCACCTACCGTTATAGAGTATTCTAGTTTCGGTGGCCTTAGCTGATGTGAAGTGGTTGCCTAGCAACCAGAAACACAAGCAGTGCATCTAGCTAGGTTAGTTGAGGTTATGTTTGGTTTGTTATGAAGGAAAAAAGTATTTTTTTCACTCGTTTATAATTTATTGAATTGTGTAGTGTGATGAAAAATATCGTTCGTAGCTCGGCCAAAAAAGTTTAGCCTTCTATCGATCGTTTCAAGTTCTCGACTTCGTCTCGAATTTGAAACACAATCTCGAGGCCGACAAAACCTCGTTTCGGCTCTTGTAACGAAATATACTATACCGTACATCAACAAACTTTTCCCGTATAGTAAAAATCAGCTGACTTCAAAACAAATTAAATTTTGAATTCTGGCTTTGTTTACATTGTCCCCTTTACAGAGACGAAAATATTAGGAACAATTCTTCTTTAAATTTCCATATTTTTTATTAATTGCATCGTGATGAAAAATATTGTTCACAACTCGTCCGGAAAGCCCATTTCGGGGCTCGATAGTGTTTTCGCTTCACCTTGCGTGTAAAACACTTTCTCGCCCCAAAATGGGTCACTTTCCAGAATAGTGGTTAAATATACTATTAATCACCACACCAGTGACATTTTCATTCAAGGTGAATTTTTACAGAATAAGAGATAGGCGAGATCTGTTGTTGCCAATAAGAAGCCTAAATAGCCCTAATCTCAAAAAAACCAATTTAGGTCCATTTTGTATTCATTGATTTGACTAACATTTGGCCTTAATGCTCAATTTATTTAACTGTATCTACATAAAAAACGAAGATTTTAATACTTTTTCATCTTGCTCACAAATATGCGGCAATATCTCTTGTTGTTGCTATTAAACACAATCAGTTGGTTGTCTGCTATACTGCTTTACAGTTTGACTATGTGGTTAGTTCAACGAGGTTGAACCAAGAGTGCTACAAAGATAGGGAAGTTTGTCCCCTGTTGATTAGCGCTATTTTACCCACAATTCCCACTGTTTCCTTGGTAACCTTTGTCCTTCGTTTACAGTTTCCTATCAGGTATCTGTCATTTTACCCATGCATATCCGACGTTTCTACGGTAACCATCAACTTCAATGGCGTGTTCCAGAATATCAAATCAATGTGGTTTTAAAAACAAACATCGAATAATCAGATGTTTTAAAAGAATAATCTGGAATTTTTTAAGCTTGTGTGACCAATCAGAATATCTAAAATTGGTAACGAAAAAAACTAGGGTAAAGTGTGGGATGGTTACCAAGGAAACAATGGGAATGGTAGGTTAAATTTCGCAAATCAACGATTGGCAAAAAACTAAAATAATGTGTTTATCACTCTACATCTCTTTTAATCTCGTTGGTGTACAAGTTAATACCACAGAGTAAGGAACCTTTTGAAGCTTCATTCCTCTGTGTTAATACGAACAGCTGATTATCTCAACACCGCAGCTGACCTTTTTCTCCGTAGAGCGAAAAATAACTACTTTAGAACCACAATGGTTGCAATGTATTAATTTAGAATCCAAGTAACTTCTTAAATGGACATATTTGTTTACAAAAACTCAAAACAATAACAAACGTCTGTTACCATTATTCTAGCCATCTGTTTCCATTCTAACCAATCATGATCCTAAAATAAAAATCAAATCATGGTGGTGCTATCTCTGTGTTTTTAAGGAGGTGTTTCTCAATTTCCTATAAGTAGTCCAGTAAAACCGTGCTGAAAAAATACCGTACGTGGAAAAAATTATAGTATGGAGTTTTTCTGCTGTTTTATATGTTTTTTGGGGTGCTGAATCCGAATCTGAAGTTTGCACCAAGATATTCCTTGTGCTTCTCGAGATATCTGCAAACGATGCATTTTTTCGAAATTCATGTCCTTAACAAAAATAAAGTAGAGAAAATTTCCAACACAATGCATGTATAGGCTAAGATTTGTTGTTACGACCAACCATTATAAAACTATAGCTATTTGAAAATTGGCTAATTTTTGGTAATTTTAACAAAAATACTGTTATTCAATATTACATCACATTTAAACAATTATTTGCACATGTTTTGCCATAACACTACATATGTATGGAAAGAGCGTTAAATTTACTAGAGATTTCAATATTATCGTTAGTTTGTAAGTGGTTGAGTGTTCGTAAGATTGCTTATAATAGTTTATCTACAGTCACAATTCTAAGGTTGGCAAGACCATAATCTTTAATTACTAGTTATGTATCTTACTGGCAATGTCAGATTATTTTTGGAATGAGAATTATATATTTTGTGTAAATTGTTGAAAATATGCCTAAAAATCAATACTAAATAACACCCGTCACAGCAGACCTGTATGCTCAGCGAATTTAGAATTTAATTCAATTAATAATTTTTCGTCATAACAATACTGTTTTCATGAGTATGTTGGTTTTCTGACCTAAAAGTGTTTAATAGAAGTATTTCACTGTATAAATAATACAGTTTAAAGTAATGTTTTTACTTTCCTTAGACATACATGATAATTTTAGTGAATTTAGTTTTGTAGAGTTTATCAGCAAGATTGAATTAAAACGAAGTAGAGTACACCCGATGCCCGCCAAATAAGAATTAAAATAGTTTTGTTACAGCAAATAAAACTGTTTATTACTCTTATAACAATATGAAACATACATAAATTTATTAAGAATTTAATGTAGATTTAAAATACTTATATTAATTAAAATATTCTATAAATACAATATCAAGACTGAATTAAAATGAGGTAGAGTGCACCCGATGCCCGCCAAGTAAGAATTAAAATAGTTTTGTTACAGCAAATTAAACTGTTTAATACTCTTATAACAATATGAAAACTATATCAATTTATTTTGAATTTAATGTGGATTAAAATACATATATAATAATTATAATCTTTCATGTATAATCTAGCAAAATCTTAATAAAATGAGGAAGCGTGTTTACTTAACAGCTAAAAAAGTAAAATTAATTTTCCTAATGTAAACTAAAACCTATGAAACCTCTTATAACAATATAAACCTCTTATTACTTTGTTTTTGTTTTTACTAATAGTAAAAAATATATATATTTATAGTATAACTGACCTTATAAATTGACAAAAAACGAGTTAAAAAGATGTAGTGCACATAAAATGACTTGTAAAAAGAATACAAATTGTTTTGTAAAGGCTAAATAAACAGTTAAAACAAAAAATAACAATGTGAAACCTACATTATTTTATTCTATAATTAAAACAGATTATACTGAAATATATATATGTATAATATTTGCTTACAATAGATTGCTAGAGACTGTTCAAAAAAAAAAAGATAATGCAAAAGATAAAAACTTTTAATGAAAACACCATTTATTTTGCTAGAGCAAAATAACTATTCTGCACTCGTACTGAAATGTATGTATATTAGTTTAATGTTTATTGCAGATTAGTATGATATATGACATATATTTATGATGTTTACTGGTATACTCGTGGTCCTGCGAACCTACATAAACATGCGTACTACAGTATTGTTGTGACGAGAAATTATTAATTAAATTAAATTCTAAATTCACTGAGCGTGTAGGTCTGCTGTGACGGGTGTTATTTAGTATTGATTTTTAGGCATATTTTCAACAATTTACACAAAATATATAATTCTCATTCCAAAAATAATCTGACATTGTCAGTAAGATACATAACTAGTAATTAAAGATTATGGTCTTGCCAACCTTAGAATTGTGACTGTAGATAAACTGTTATAAGCAATCTTACGAACACTTAACCTCTTACAAACTAACGATAATATATGAAATCTCTAGTAAATTTAACGCTCTTTCCATACATATGTAGTGTTATGGCAAAACATGTGCAAATAATTGTTTAAATGTGATGTAATATTGAATAACAGTATTTTTGTTAAAATTACCAAAAATTAGCCAATTTTCAAATAGCTATAGTTTTATAATGGTTGGTCGTAACAACAAATCTTAGCCTATACATGCATTGTGTTGGAAATTTTCTCTACTTTATTTTTGTTAAGGACATGAATTTCGAAAAAATGCATCGTTTCGGAATTATAAGCAAAATACTAAAAAAAGTGCCAAAATTTCAATGTTTTTTGCAGATAACTCGAGAAGCACAAGGAATATCTTGGTGCAAACTTCAGATTCGGATTCAGCACCCCAAAAAACATATAAAACAGCAGAAAAACTATATACTATAATTTTTTCCACGTTAAAGTACCGATTGCCTGGACTAAAGGACGTCCCTACTTATTTGGCTCTGTATATACGCTGAGAAAAGAGCTTTACTCAGAGCGAAATGTAAAAAAAGTTAATACTATCCACAAATAGTCAGTAAAAAAGTCTATTAGCTTTCAATCTACTGAAATAGATTATCTCAACATATTATTGATATAGTACTGAATTTGTAAATTGTATCTTATGGTAGTAATTTGTAAATTTAAGTATAGAGCTTATTATGGAAACGAAAGCTTTACATGTGTAACTAATTTTAATTTAGATTTACATTATATGGTTTTATTTAAATATTTTTCTCGATAAACCTTTTTGTTATTACTAAATTACCAATCATAAATTATAAAATTACTATGTAATATGACCGTCTTTCGACATTATTAGTTTTAACACAAGGCTTACATTACTGTATTACATTAAACTTATTTGATAATGAAATCGTCATACTTGATCATTCGGTGAAATGATAATTATCACTTAAAACAATTAACAAACATTACGATTTTAAGCACAGTAAAAATATAGGTAGGGGAAGCCGGGGTAATAAGAGAATGGGGTAGTAAGAAAATTTATAACAAAAAACTAAATAAAATAAAAATATTTTTTTAATTGGCTTTTGGAAGTTTCAACACTTTTGTCTTTTAACTAAAACAGTAATTGGACTCTAATACTATGTTTAGTCATCACCATATTAGCCCAAAAAAGCCTTAGGGGCCGTCCATAAATTACGTCATCGCTTTTTGGCCATTTTCGGACCCCCCCTCCCTAAAATCATCCTACCATCATAATTTGTCTGACCCCCCCCTCTCGAAAAAATGACGTCATTTTTAACAAACCTCCGTTTTAACACGTTCGCTACCACAATGTTAAAAAAAAATCGTAACCACAGCCCGCCGCCGCCATTTTGCGGCGGGCGAGTTCTACTGAGAGCCCACCGCCGGATATCTGCGGCGGCTGGGCTCATTAAAATAGACTGCCGCCGCATATCTGCGGCGATGATTCCATGATACTAAATACGAAATTTCTTCAGTGCGGTCTATTTTAATGGTCAGACAGTTTAGGCGCGGTCTACGGGATAGTCTGCCGCATATGTGCGGCGCTTGGTCTGTGGCTAAAACGATCACTGACGTCACTAAAATGTTTTACGTACATTTTTATTTAATGTATTTTTGAAAGTAACATTTTTTAACGTATTTGATACATCTTTACACAAATATTCATCAAATCTCTTATATGACACATTGAAAAAAGTTAATTGTGTAAGAAAAATGTATAAACATTAGCATTTTGTAAACTTGTAAAACATCATAATTATACCACTAAATGAATTGTAAACAACTCTTTTTGTAAACTAAATATTTCAATACAATGTTTTTATGTATAAGCCGTATTTTATTTTTCGCTTTTTAAAGGTTATGACTAAAAATAAGGTTAAATTAGTGCCGACGCTAACATGCGTCACTTAGTCTCTGACCATGCGCCGCAAATGTGCGGCGCTCAAAAAATTACCAAAAATTAAGAGAAAATTGTACATATTTTTTTATTTAATGAAATTAAGATATTTTGAAGTGTGAAAACTAATTTTGGACGGTTTCTATTCGTGGTCTGTGGCATAAGTCACAACCAC
The DNA here is from genome assembly GCA_030545055.2 of Neoaliturus tenellus. Taxonomy (NCBI): domain Eukaryota; kingdom Metazoa; phylum Arthropoda; class Insecta; order Hemiptera; family Cicadellidae; genus Neoaliturus; species Neoaliturus tenellus. The sequence goes on along the minus strand of CM061531.1, from coordinate 282,831,712 downwards.
TAGGGCCGGTCTACAGGGAAGTCCATGATTATTTTGGTGGGCTGTGGGATTGATCTGACCGCCGCATATATGCGGCGGCTGGTAGCGAACGTGTTTTAAGTAAAAATAATGCTTTTTAAACGCTACATGATAAAGTAAAAAATTTGACCAATCAAATCTGAATTTACCTTCAGAAATAAAGCCAAAATAAATTTCTCAATGGAAAAATAAACTATAAAACAACGCCTTAAAATAGTATAATGTATTTTATAGATAATTATTTTATATTAGTTGAGTTGTCTTAGAATTTATCATTGTTTTACTGTTAAAATTTGATATAAAACATCATATTTAAAATGACGTCATATCAAGGCCGACCCCTCCCCCTTGCACATCACCTTACCGTCATTTTCAATCTGGACCCTCCCCCCCTATTCTCAGATGATGTAATTTATGGACGACCCCTTAGTAGTTTGAGTTCGGCAAGCTTTTTAAATATATATATATTATTTTTTATTAGTAAAAAGATGATTTAAAAATTAATTATCATTTTTCTTTTGTTTAATGGATTATTAAGAAGATATAAAAAGAGCCATCAGACAGGATTGTTTATTTAAAAAATAATTATTAAAAATTTCCTTGTTACCCCACAATGTGTGTAACTGTGGAGTAATAAGAGAATAGACCGACGAACTCGGATTTTATTTGGTACAAAATGTGTGTAGGCCTCGTTCGGTCTAGTGGAGGTCTCAGACGAACTGTGCAAAGGAATGAAAATACTAGGTATACAATGCAGTTGTCTGCTTGCAATATTGAGCGGAGCGACTATTTTTAAATCAATAATAGCAAATGTTTTATAGGTAATTCAAGTGAGCTCGTTCGCTACGCTCACTCACCTTTTGGGTCAGCTCGTTCGCTACGCTCACTCGTCGTCAATTTAGTTCGTTCGCTGCGCTCACTCACCTTTTGGGTTGGCTCATTCAATGCACACACTCGTCGCCAGATTTAGGTTGTTCGCTGCGCTTGTCACAAATCTGTAATACTCTAATAATTTTTGAGTACACAGGTTTGCTGCGACGACGGGGTATTATATGTTTACAAGATATTAAATGATGCGTCGTCCAAGATTTGCATCTCCTCTCCGTAAACGTGGCATTTCATTCATTTCATAGTAAACACCTCTTAGGTGAGCCCCTCCAGTAGACACTGGGCTGCCGGACGACAGGGGATGCCATCAATGTTACCTGATGTGTAAACAAAACAGCATTTTCACATAAAACTACTGTATTCACAAACAGCTGATAGTAACAATATCTATCTGCAGTTAAATTTGATCCTTATAACAGCTGTATAATCAACACACAGTAAACAAACCAAATAAAATATTTCTCCCATTAAAATAACATGGTAACTTTAAAGGGCCGTAGGGCAGAACCCTTATGTCCGATTTGGACCATTTCAGATTTATACCTTCCCATAGATGGTTACTATGGCCGAGCAAAATTTCGTGAGGATCACTCAAGCCGTTCAGGAGGAGTACTTGTAAATAAAAAGCCAGAGTGTAGTATAGGAGCTTCGCTCGCTCCGCTCAATTAGCTTTTTCTCCATGTGAAATCTCCATAAGAAAAGTTTCTTTTTCGTTTTTGACCGATTTAAGGTAAATGTTTTCTAAATATAAACACAACCTGCTAATTTAGGACCGAAAACGTTTGTTTTGGTTCAACATCCAAAGCGGTCCAGTAGAAGTCTCAGACTAACTGCCCAAACGTGTTTTTTCCTTACTGTTTTAACTACTACGATTTGGAAATTGTATAAAAACGTATTTACAATAAATCCATACATTAACGTACATTGCTCGAGTCCTAACGTAACAAAAACATGATTATAATTATTCATTCTGCAGTTGTGAATTTAATATAGTGTTGTTTTAAGGCGTGGGGACATTTAGCAAACATATATTATAGATTTAAACCCATACTAGATCACTCAGGCCTAACTGCTAAATGACCATGACATCATTTTGGTTCATGTATATTACGTAATAAGTTTGGACATGACATCGCTTTCTGATCTCCAGCTGGAAGCACGTCCACTCTAGTAGCGATGAAGAGTCGCTACTCGCTACCCGCATGGATGGTGCTTCCAGCTGGAGATCAGAAAGCGATGTCATGTCCAAACTTATTACGTAATATACATGAACCAAAATGACGTCATGGCCATTAAGCAGTTAGGCCTGAGTAATCTAGTATGGTTTTGGTAGAATCCGCTTCTTATGTTTAAAACAAATATTTTCAATTAAATTTATTAGTTTCCAGTAAAAATGTCTGTTATTTAAAATACCGGTACGCATTACAGTTGTTATATATCATGTCTCCTCAGTCGCTTGAACCAAACTCTTACAGTAAACAAAAAATTTTTGTTTGTTTCAGAAGTAGAAAGTAAATCTGAAACTCAACAAAAGAAAACACATTGCAAATCAAGAGCGAAGAGGAAACCCCGTATTTTATTTACACAGGTGAGTTACAAGAGTTGTAAACGATAAGCGTAATTTTTAGGGAGGGAATGAGGAGATTGTTGCACTCACGTGGAAATTATAATTAAAAACTATGGCGCTAAAAGTTTTGTTTTTAGTTGAAAAGTTTTGTTCAGTTTTTAAAACGCATCTATACTTATTTAATACGCTAAGGGTTTTTTGTCTTGAGAACTCCTCCTACAATTTTCAACCGATTTTCAAGTTTTTGGTGTCGTTGGATAGGGCTTGGTCTGTAGTTGTTTCCGCCAAAAATTGATGAGAATCGGACTGAAAATAAAGGCGCTATCCACCACTGAAATCTCAAAATTTCCCATTTAAATAACATTGGAACTGAATAAAGCATTTGAAACATCTGTTAATAATCAGCTGTAAATACGTGTAGTTATTGGCGATTGAAGATATTCACATTATTGGATTGGTCGGATTTCATTGATTTAGAGCTAAAGTAACATTTGTACTGTATTTAAATAAATTGCTCGATTTCGAGCAACACGTATACTAGTTTGAAAAAAAATACTACATGTAATATTCATTTTCTAAAGCACATTATCAAGGGGGAGATCCCTTATAGATTAATGATATAGTCATTGAGAGAGAAAATCACGCCTTTCAATTAAGTAAGCAAGTCCTTTTAGTTTGTATAAACCGAACCGGATGCAAGGATTTGAATATAGGCTACATAACATGAATAACACTTTTTTAAATGTTGGTTTTATTTAGCGGATGCAAAATTGGGCCAAATACTATAGAAATATAGAAAACTAGTTTTCTTGAACATAAGTTGAAAGTTTAGGTCTCTTGAAAGAGATTTAAAAAAATAATAATAATAAATAATACTCCAAGACCAGATTTCCGAAGCAAATTACTTGATGTTTCTCTTGACATTTGATTTACTTTTACTGCCTACACAACAATTCAACTCTAATACCAAACTAGCAAATTTCCAACCTCTTATGTAGCATACAAGTATATTTAGGTCCATTGTCGTACACTGTGAGACTGAAACCAACAATTAATAAAGTTGACGTGGCGCGAAATGTTTTAGAGTAAAATAACGGACGGCTGTCTAGTCACAATGAACAGTGTCTTTGGCTGTCATGCATTGTCGATAACAGTGAAAATGCTGGCAATAATGGAACCAGCTGATCGAAAAGTTGGTGACACTGAAACCAGCTAATTTGTCAATTGTTGCAGGCGCAAGTGTACGAGCTGGAGCGGCGGTTCAAGCAGCAGCGCTACCTGTCGGCGCCGGAGCGCGAACACATGGCCAACTCCATCAAGCTGTCACCCACCCAGGTGAAGATCTGGTTCCAGAACAGGAGGTACAAGAACAAGAGGATGCGCCCCCCAGAGCCGGCGGCGTCTGCCAAGCCTTGCTTCCCCCTTGAGTCCAAACCACCAGGCTACTCGGACCCCTACAAGTCCTGCTTCCCCCAGTTCCCTCCCCCCGACTACCCGATGGACTTCTCCTCCATGGGGACTACCCGACTACCCCTCCCATCCTTCGACCACACAGCCTCCTTCAAGCAGGAGTGGACGTGAAGACGATAAAAATTTAGTTTAAGGTCTAGGTGTAAGCTTTGTACAGAACGTTTTGTTATTTATTTGTTTTATTTGTATCTTGCCGCTAGATAGGAAGTACAGAAAGAAAGTTCATTAGACTGTGAAAAAGTAATCTCCGGTGTATTAGGTAGAGAAACTCAAAAACAAATTTTGCATTGTGTAAAATGGTGACTGAACACTCATTAGTATAATTTAAGCATTTTTGCCTTATTTCACTTCTTTTTAATTACAATTTGCTTGACCTTACTATTGGCACTTCTGAGTAATTATAAGTGTTAGTTGTCCATAGGCTACTCTCTTTTATTTTGTTAATTAGCCTTAGTATAAATAGCCAAACTTTATGACCAACTTATGATGTTTTATCGATAGCATAGAAAAAAAACAAATATTGGACATACACAATAAATTTAAGAAGTATATATAAAAGAAAAAACGAAGAACTTGTAAAACAAATAGCTCCACTATATTGATTAATAGTGGGGATAAAGCTTATTGAAGGTTGAATTGAAACAGCTGGCTAGAATAATTTTGCTGATATTTGTTATTCTTTTGCCAACTGATTGTTCGTTTTGACATTTTAGACATGCGAATATGTGCTTAAGATAAATGGTTACTTTGTCTATGGGTGTCTTCAGAATTGGTCTTTGATTGTAAATAAATTGGTCACATAACGGTATCTCATGATACGTTCATGAACTCTTGGAAAATCGTTTGAAAAAGCATAATTCCTTATTCTACCAACAAATTTTAATATAATTTAATTTGAAAGGGGGAATAGAAAAGAGTTGGAAATTCCCTCAGTAAAAACGTGAAACTCTTCGATGCTATCCATAAATGAAAAATACACCCCGTCGCAGCAGACCTGCGTACTCAGCGAATTTCCAAATTAGTAATATTAATTTTGACCTGATAAATCTGTAAACAAAATTTAATCACGTCCTCATAAATAGGGAAATAAATGTCTATTCTCCTGATAAATATAGGGAAAGAGTATGCAGGTATGCTGCTATGGGGAACAAGTACATTTTTAGCATAAAAAATTCATTTCGACCATATGAAGCCATAAACTTAGTTTAATCTATATCTGTTCATAAATAAACAAGTTTGCCTATTTTTTATATGATTAACATGGGAAAAGAGTATGCAGGTTTGCTGCCATGATAAGCACAAAAACCAAGATTTTTACCATAAATATTGGTTAATAAGTGAAATATTAACAAATCCTTATCCTCCGTAAGATTAACATTGGAGGCCCAAAATACAATGTACTGTCTTTAGATTTTTAATATCTCGGTAACCAATGAAGATAGAGCAAAGCTTCACAATACTAAATTGTGTGTTTTTTTAGCTAAATTCAATGTTGAAAATAAAAATTAAATATTAAAAAAAAATGATATATGAAAAATGTGAAAACCCCATTTTTGGGGTACAAAACCCCCCAAAACTACCCCTTCCGATAGGTCGATATGTCTGGTTTACGAACTCATCCGAATAAACGTAGGATTACACATCTCTACCAAATTTGATGACGATCGGACCGTTTTTACGAGAGTTATCGTGTCTAGGGACACATAATAATAATAATAAT
>CM061531.1:282489544-282826026 GCA_030545055.2 Neoaliturus tenellus | reverse complement strand
AAACGCCTGGAATTATCGTGGATTTGGACCTATATACCAAATTTCATTAAAATCGGACCATTAGGGCATTCTCTAGCTCTGTTTACATCCTGACACACACACACACACACACACACACACACACACACACACACACACACACACACACACACACACACACACACACACACACACACACACACACACAGACATCACTCCGAAAACCACTTTTTTGGACTCAGGGGGAACCATAATGGATAAATCCACCAACAACTCAAATTCGAAAATTTTGACGAAAACAATACTTTCTCCATATACTATGGTATAGGGGGAGAAAGTAAAAGCAATTAAATTACAAAAAAATAATAAATTTTGTATCATAAAAGAGAGATTCTTGTATTTAAAAATAAAAATAAAGTCATAAATCCTGAATTAAATTGTTAGATGTGTCAAACTTAAAAGTTTCGAAACATAAAAGGATATTGACAATTACTTAGGAGAAAAGTAAGAGACGACAACGACAACCTAGTCAGGACTGATAAAAGAAAATTCTTTATTAACGCTGGAATTCAAACTCATGTGTTTGCCGATGCTGTGGAGTAAACAAGTTGTTGTAAATATTAAAAAATATGTGTATATAATAAGAATTTAAAGTAACATACCCATTGTAGTCTGTAAGTGTCATAGTGTTGTCATGGTTGGCAGTCGCATAGGAAAAGATCGTCCCATAGTTGAAATGATCCTTAGTTTTCACCCATAAACAAAGACCAACCTAAAATTTAACATTTTAATTAATATACAGCAATGGTCTCTAAATATTTTTTTATTAAATTTGGAAAGAACTTAAGGTTTTGTTATTAGTTTAAAATACTAGCCTGAAATCATAGACGAATCAGACTTATTTATTACAAGACGCAACTTAATTATAAAAACAAGTACAAAGAGGAACTCTGTACCCAAAATTAAAAATATATTGCTGACCTTGAGTAATACAGTTTGTATGCAATGTGTAAGGGTTAAAAAAATCTTCTATTTAAAAATGTATAAAAAGGTTATGCACTAAAAAAAAGTTCTAACGTGAATCGAATTTGGAGATAATTGAATTGAAAATTAGTATAAATAAATTAAAAACTCTCTTCAATATCTAGAATTACCTCCTCCAGCTTTGCAAGTGGTCCTTTGACTTTGACATAATTACTCGTCCCAGATGTGGGGAAAAATAGGGTGAAATTTGATGGCACATCTACAACCAAATACAACAGAAATTAGCTCATTAGTAACATAAATGAATATAAAGTGGTTATAGACAGTTGATCTCTTGAAGAATATCACATTATTTAAACTTCCTTCACTTCGTTAGCACTGACAATAGAATTTTTATAACAAATTTTGTGTAAATCAAGACTATCCTTCAACAAAACGTTGAATACAATTTGACTTTCTCAAACTTAAAAGATTTTTTAGTTGTAATAACATGCAAAATTTCCAAGAATGTAAAATGTTAGTTCTTGATGTTTTAGACAAAAGGAAATTAAAATAAGGTTCAAAATTAATACAAAACTGATATTTCATCAACTATATCTATACTTATTTAATGCGCTAAGATTTTTTTAGGACTCCTACTACAATTTTCAAGCGATTTTAAAGTTTTTGGTATTGTTGAATAGGGCTTAGCATGTAGTTTTTCCCGCCAAAAATTGATGAAAATCGGATTGAAAATAAAAGTGCTATCCACCATTGAAATTTCAAAATTTCCCATTAAAATAATATTGGGATTGAATAAAGCATTTTAAACTTATGTTAATGTACAGCTGTAAATACATGTAGTTTTGGGCCATTACTGATATTCACAATATTGGATTGAACGGATGTCATTAATTTTAGAACTAAAAGTAACTTTTGTATTGTATCAAATTGATCAATTTGAGCAACAATTACACTAGTATTAGTAAATAACCATAACCTGCTTTAACTTACAAGTTTCACAGTGTGTCCCTGTGTATCCAGGTTTGCAGACACATTGAGTTTCCAGGCTGAGGGGCTTATTGATACATGTACCATTGTGCAAACACGGGGAAGATTCACACAAGTCAATCTCGGCTTCACAATAGGTTCCAGTGAATCCCTGCTCACACTCACACCTTTAAAAACACATTGATTTTAAATCTCTATTTCTTAACCTTCAAGCCATTATGACAATGAAATGTAGGACCTACAGTCCTACAGTTTGTTCTTCATCGTCTGCTAAATCGAACAAGCCTATATGAAACTAAGAATCTGCATCTATTAGTTTCCACCACTGATTGATCAGCTGACATTTTCAACAACAAATGTTGAAATCCACTTGCAGTGAAATATCCTGTATAAAAAAAGAGCACTCATGCCTATTTTAGAGTAACAGTTTTTATGAAGCAGTTTTTTTTTTTCAATTGGTCCTGTGGTAATTTGGCTATAATCTGGTCCTTTGCAAGTTGGATTCTATAAAGTTGACAATAGTGAAGGTGGTATAGGTAATAAATAAAAGTAAAATAAACGAGTGATTGTCATTTTGGTCGTTGCCCGTTGATGATGTGCGACGAATACAGCTCATCCGTGGTGATTGAGTGAAGCGCTAGGCAGATGGAGCAAAACACGTATTAAATGTACTTTTTAAAATTATTTCCATTCAATTGATCATCTATTTTACATGATCAAGTAACTTGAAGTATAGTACTAAACAATTTATCAGTCAGAATAATTCATTATAATTATATAGGTTTTTTGCTTCTGGCCATAATAAACCAAATTCTTCTTGAGCATTTGCTCCTATACTGTTTTTAGACAGAATACCTTGTATGTAATACAATCAGCTGATTGAGCCTGTAAAATTAATTAATTAATTGCAAAGGTCTCAAAATGTGGATTTTTGTAATTTAAGAAATAAAGATAACGTTAAAGTAATTAAAACCTGATAGAAAACATTAGCTTTAATTTGGTACAAATTGCACGTAAATTGATACAGTGGAAGTCTCGAATGAACTGTCCAAAGGATTCAAATAGTTGACTTTTCCCCATGTTAAATCCCCATAAGAAAAGTTTATTTTTAATTTTTGACCAATTTAACATACATTTTAATTTTTAATACAAATAAAACCTGCCAATATATGACTGAAAAGGTTTGTTTTGGTACAACTCTCATGTAAATCGGCCCAGTAAAAGTCTTGACGAACTGTCCTAAGGGGTTTGTATGTTTTAAATATATAGAAGGCTACACATTTGACACTGCTACACTGTTGGCAATAATTCTATCCACGATACGATTGAATGTAGAGGCTAACTCATTTACTGTACATTACTTACATTCACAGGCATCTTAAGATAATGGGTTCGTACCAAATCATGCTCTGATCAAACCGGACGAATCTACTGTACAAGTCTTCTTACATTTACTGCTGAACTAATCCACACACAATTATACATGGACAACTATTTATTACCAAAAGGACAACTCGGTCTCACCAGAAGGAGTTGTTATCAAGCCGACAGGTGCCATTGTGACACAGGCTGGTGTTCAAGCAAGGGTCGAGTTGACAGTTGCGGCCGGAGTAGCCGTCCGCGCAGACGCAGGAGTAGTTGCCCACGCGATCAACGCATGTGCTTCCTCCGAGCATGGGGCCGCAACACAATCGTCCACGTCCGTCTCACACACGTCACCTAGGCAATGCGGATAGCATGTGGGGGCCTGCTTGGTTGAAATTCTCTTTGAATAAAATTTGTGAGTTATACTGTGGTTGTCAACTTTTCAACGAAAATTTATTTTGCAAGAAATCTGGGCCAGTTCAAATTACAGTTTTGAAGTAATCCACGGTTTGTTATCTATCATAAGTCAATAAAGTTCAATAACAATACAAATTTCGAGCAGTTGTCATTTGCTTTCCCGTATGTAAATATCACACCAGAACCTAGCTGTCCATTGGTTGTAACAAACAAATTATTCTAGTGATAACAATAAAGTTATTAAGTTTTATTTTCCAATTCTAAATAATAATAAACATCAGTACTGTTTTGGGATATTGATTTGTGGAAACATTCTCCACTAAAAATTATTTGTTTTATAACAAAATTAGGCTACTTTAGGTTGAAATGAGCTTTAATAGAGTGTACATCACTTGAAAAGAAGTAGACAAGACGTAGACAAAAATAGAGTTGCATAAAAATAGACAGTGATCAGATCCAACATATTAATCTCTTTGACAGACTTTCCTGATTAAAAGGAAGGGATTAAGCGGGTTGTTATTATTTTAACCTACTTTACCTGTTTTCATTTAGCTCATGGTTCTAATATGTTATAGAAATAATGAATTAGAATAATCATTAATTAATTACCTTCAAAAGCTGGTGGGCAATGGCAAGTGAACCCAGCTATCAAATCAGTGCATTCGCCCCCATTCAGGCATGGATTTGAAGCGCACTCATCTATGTCTATCTGAAAAAGAGTATTTAATTAAATTTGTATACAAAACAAGTCTCAATTCATAAGGATGTGTTCAAATAAGTTGTTAAAATAAATGTTGTTAAATAAATAAATAAAGCCAAATAAAATAATTTTTATTTACTAACTCATAGAGATATTGTTGAAATATATATTATTATTACTGTTAAATTAATGTAAAGTGTAAATTTGAAACCTTTCTCCTAGAAAAAGTCAAAATAAATTATACAAGTCAAGTGATCAATAAACCCATATAAGCCAGCTTACTGGCAAGCGTATACAAATACATTGAGCACCCCCAAATAAGTAATACATTGAATATTGCTAATTAAATACTTTAAAATATTTTGTTCTATATTTAAAATGTTGGTTAGTAAATGAAGCCACCTGAAGCACAGAATTTGGATTCATTTAGATTCCCGACTTCTGGATATTTGATATACATTTATAGAAGTATTTAATTATTTATATTTGCCTTTCCATTATCCTATACATAGTTGCAAAGGTACATTACATGTTTTGTGGCAACAGCCAAATCTTCAAGTAATCTCCAAGAAGGTTCGTAATAAATTCAAAATTGATAACACATAAAAACACAAAGAATAAACAAATACAGAAAACAGTTAACACTTATGGTTTCGGCAACAAAGATACACAAGATCGCGGAGTGTGCATGCATTTTGTCAGACCTGTCGGTACAAAACATGTAGTGTATCTACGCAACTATAGCATATGAAAAAGGTATGAATATGAATAATTAATTACTTGACATTCAGTTCCTGTGTAGCCGGGCATGCAGGAACACAGGTGACCGCCGCCAGTGTTGGTGCATGTTCCTCCGTGCAGACATGGCTGCGACTGGCAATCGTCTCTCCGCACCTCACACCGAGAACCTGGCGTCATATGTTGCTTTGTTTATAAACTTTATTCTAAAAACTTAAACTACCAAAAAATTATACAAAAAAAGTTTCTTGAGTTCTAATTATGGTAAGAGTTATTCAGGGTGTCACTGAACTCCCTACCAACCTCTTAAGGTATTATTCCTGACCTAAAGACAAGCAAAAATGTCATATTAAACATTTTCAACTCGCTATTAGTTAGCCATATAGCCAGTAGCCACTATTATGTATTTTTTTTTAAAGTAAGATTGTTTGTTGTAATAAGTGGATACTTGGTACAGCCATATAGCTTTTTAAGCTTGAAGAAAAATAATTAACTTTTTTTAATTCATATTTAAAAAATGGCGGCTATTTAAAACCTTTAACTTTAAATTGAAAACTAAATAAGGTGGCTAAGTTTATGTTGTTATTAGACATGTAACGGATATCCGGTTACTATCCGGTATCCGGCCTATCCGACCTTTTTTTTTAATATCCGGTATCCGGCCGGATACTTGCTACTATTCGGCCAGATACCGGATACTTAAATCTATTGTTTGGCACTGCTTGATCACTACTTGTAACGGTCTTCTTTTTGGTCAAGACAAACATTAAAAAATAAAAACAACAAAAAACAGAAAAAACTTACAGACTGACTGATAGCGAATGAAAAACTTGTGCCTCCTACACGGTCCCACGGTCAGAGGGACAAGTTCTTACTTGTCTTTTCATAAATTATCCTTAAACTAAGAGCTAAAACATGAGCCGAATATCCGGAAGCCGGATATTCGGCGCTCCGGCCTAGAACCTTGCCGGATATCTGGTATCCGGTATCCGGCCAAAAGAACTATCCGTTACATCTCTAGTTGTTATGTGTTCTTTAGCAAATTTAATTTTAAATTTAAAGATCTAAAAATTATGGAAATTGGTTCATAAATATGGAAGATAGTGTGATTGAACTTAGGCTAGTCACGGCCGCACCGCTTCTCTGTGAGCAGTTTAGGTATGAGACCCATTGTTGCGCTGGCACCGCAAAAATGTTTTTCGCAAGGTACCTAATCCACTCAGACGTGGCGCTCTTTGTATTTAAATCTCTCTGTCTCATTTATTTGTGAACTGATTTCCTAAGTTGTTATATTGTTGGATTTTAAAATAAATTTTCCATAAAAAAAATAATAACAACAAATTTGTTATCTTGTGTAATTTTTATACAACTTAAGGTTAAAGATTTTAGCAGCCCCCATTTTAAATTATGAATTGTAAAAAAATTATTATTTTCTTTCATCCCATTAGAACCTTGAAACCTTTACCTCAAAAAGGTAAATACCAAGTTTCAACTTATTACAATGTATCATTCTATAAAAATTACAAAATCGTGGCTGTGTTTAAACTATGGAATTTAAACAGTTACTAACAAATTGAATTTGTTCAAAGGTTGCTTTTGCATGCTAGGTCAATTGAGAAAACTTAAAGCCGTGTCTGTGCTGGCTGAACATTCGTGATGAACTTTTTGAACAATTAGATGAAAGAAAAAGGCAAAAACAGTCTGCAGCCACCATTTCTAAAGCAGGTCTCTAGCAGTGTTACTATAATATATCCCGCATAAACACGAATTTAAAATTTAACATATTTACTATTGATGATAATAAGAGGATTATCTATATTTGCCACAAAAAAGAACACATTTAATTTTAACCGATTAAACATAACAGACCTACCCATGAACCCTGTGACACAGCGACAACCAAGCGTGTAGCCTCTGGGTTCACATGTGCCACCATTGAGGCAGGAGGATGGCTGACAAGGGATTGGCAGGGTGTAACAATCTTCAGCTCTTATAGTGCGCAGGCGCAGAGTCGTCTTGTTGTTGTCACATCTGTGTACATCAGCTGGGTTAAATACTGGTGGTATTGAGAAGCCCAACGTAATGAGATGTGTTCTGTACAGGCCTCAAGTTAAAAGATTTGTCCAAGAATTTACAATATCTGAGCAAATTGATTAGTTAGACGTCTCTGGTAAATGATTGAAAATTTCCCACTCTTAAACACAAATACATAAATGTCTTGAATTTTAGACTGTCATGCCTAATCAGTATTATTTTCTTATTGTTGATTGACATAGTTTTGACATAACTAGAAAAACTCCTGTCGGTTCTAAAATTATCTATTGTGCCTGTAATTAACAACCAATAAAATCAAAAAATTTTGTAAACAAAATTTGCAGCAATAACAAGAACCTCACATTTTTTTTTTTTACCTCACATTGGTTAAAAAAAACCGTGAAACAACTCTTAAAATGAATATGAAACCTTAGGCAGTTCCAGTTCACTTAGGAAAATCATTAATAATATTGTCTTGCCATAAAATTTTTTTAGGAGTTTCAGTAGAATTTTTAAACTTTCAGTATTTAAAAATTGTACTATTAGTAGAGTTGGTTGGAATTCTCATTCAAAGATTGCAAAATGTTCAAAAGCCACTCACTTGAGACAAGCCAGTTCCCCTGGGAGGGGCTGGTAGAAGCCGAGGGGGCAGGAAAGGCATGGTCGGACCCCCCGGCGGCCCGGGCCATGGTGGCCACGGCTGGTGCCGTACATGCCTGCCGGGCATATCCCTGCAATGTCAGCGGTAGAGTAACAACAGTCACTCAAGGTCGACACTTTCACAACAATTAAAGTGTATAACTGGCGTTGTGCTTCTATTCAATACAGAATGAAAAGTCAGACTATATGAATAGTTTTATTTTTTTCTGTTAAAGCTTGTTGCAGACTAAAGTGAAGTAAACATTGCCATACACTGATATTTTTGCAATTATTGCTTTCCGCCTACAATAAGGACTTATTTAGTCACAGCTATGGACCTTTAAGTGATCATAACGTTTGACACTATTACAAATCTTTATGCTTTGCAAATAAAGAGATTTTGATTTGATTGATTGATTTGATTGACTTTTTAAATCATCACACAATAGCATGCAACTACAAAACACATCAACGAAATACCAATTATAGAAATTCATAATCTAATAGAAACTACAACAAAATACAGTAAAACATCCAAAAATACACATTCAGAAAACACACAAGTGCAAAATATGAATAAAAATAATGTCAAAAGAAGGAAAATTTATTGTTTGAAGCTTGTCATGCAACAACAAGTTAGGGATTTTGAAATGTACAAACTATGCAGGAATACTATTTTGATAGAGCTATCTCCTATTTTTTTTCTCCATGACATATAACAGTAGACCTACTTAATAAGGTTAGACTACCCAATTCTAAAACTCTGCATGGAACAAGTTTGTTTTGTTAAGAAAAGAAAAACGCAAGTACAGTAGAACCTTGATAGTTCGACACTTTGTGGACTTAAAGAGTGTCGAACTATCGAAATGTCGAACTATAGGGAGTATATGGGAAATTTTAACACTGGGAGTATAAAAATCATAATTTGAATTTAGGAAACACTAAATTTTAGTCAAACCATAGCCTAATTGAACTTTAACATAAACAACATTCAAATCATTCGCCAATTTGTTTACATTTTCACCTTTGTCAGGCTCCAACATGGACACTATCGGTCATTATTAACATGTTAAGTTGTCATGGACCATGTCGAACTATCAGGAGTGTCGAACTATCGAGAGTCGAACTATCGAGGTTCTACTGTACTGCTATACTAACTAATAAAACATATATTAATTTCTGTGGATCACTGGGTAAAAGAGAGGGAGCTTAATAAACCGGTGTCTATGGATATAAAATTAAATAAGAGTAATATCTCATAGACTAACTTTTGAAGCTGACATCTCTTATAAAATTAGGTAAACATAAACAACTAACAAAATTAGGCCTATATAAAATGAAATATATATGTATGTAATGAAGAAATTGTATCATAGGAAAATGTGTTTACTTTTTTAAATTACTCAATAAAGTATTTCAAACTCAAATCATAGCCCCCAAAGCATTCAGGTAAAAAAATTGGCGAAGCCCCAGCTAGAGCTATATCATTTACACACACAAAGCATGCATATGTGTATTAAGTCCAAAACCGGACTGGCAATAGGCTTAGTGGCTTGAAAACTTGAAGAATGTATATTTCAGGACACACGTTCAATCCTCAACAAAACTTTGGGAAGAATAGCTCATTCATAAAAGAAGCACTAGGTAACACAAAAACCCATTCTGTAAAAAAAATTAAATATCACAACTAAAAATTACTGTGCATTTATCCATTATTCTATGGTGTATGTATATATTTCCCAAAACTATGAACATTTTTTAAAAAAACTATCAAATCCTAGCAGTATGGTAAAAAATTCAAATTTCCATGTTAATTAAGTCCAAAAACATTGTTAAAGTATTAGTATCAGTAGTTATTGACACCACCAACTGCCTAAAATAAAATAATAAATTTGTCTAAAATAAAACTAATGCTACAGAAAATATTCATGTAATAAGTTGTAAAACCTCTGCATGACTGGATGTTTTTGGCATGTAGTTTTCTTGTAGAAGTGTTGTTCGGACAAGACAGGCACTCTGATTGGGAAGGGAGTGGCTGGTAAGTGCCGAACCCACAAGCTACGCAGTTGCGCTTGCCCTCCTTCCAGTAAGTGCCTGGTGGACACTTCACTGTAATATAAGGAGCCTCTAATTCTTCTTCTAAATCTGTTGTTACAATTCATCATAACACTACTCAGCAATACATTTTTAAGACCTGTGTGAACATTATAAAACATTATGAAGAATTTTTTTCTTGTAATGAAACATATATAAGAATGTTTTTTCTAACAAGAAAGTGTTTCATGAAAAAGTAAATAGTGGTAATTATTGGTGATGGTGATAAAACAGGGAAGACTATTTTAAACTGGCCTAACAAATTCAAATGGTTCAGCCATAAGTCTACAACCCTCATTTTGTACAGGTGGTGAAGCGCTGTGCAGACTCCTGGGACCTGAAAATTATTACTGAGTGTTCCACGAGTGTACCCCTGGGCCATAAAGCTAACTTATTATCACTCCGTTGACAATTGTAAATGTAGCTTTTTGTCTTAAATAACAAATAAGAGATGTAATTTTCTCAAGCTATATTAAACTAATGGCAAACTTTACCACATCGACTCCTCTTATATACAGAACCAGCAGGACAAACTCCATGTGCTTTCAGATTAAGTTTAGGTGTTTTTTTCTTGGAAACACCTTGAAACACTGTGTTGTTTTTCATCAATGACGATAGTTTCTCCGGAGTGTTTTCCTCTGTAAATTTACCTGTAAAACAGAAATAATTTTTAGGGAGAAACTTTGATACTTTATAAGTAGCGATAATCAATGAGTGAAAAGCGCCGGGTCAGAATGGTTGAAGCCGATGGATTGCCTATGTTTCATCTAAGGGCACAAACACACAGAGAGCGACTCAACGAGATATGATTGAATCAAATCCATGTACAATCAGATTGAGCCGAACACACAGAGAGCGACGTGACGCGATGCAAAATTCACATTAAGCATGAAATCATTAGTAGTTTTTAAGTTTTTTTTTTGGTCATGAACAATATGGTTTTCTTCTGGTAATAGACTATTTGTCGAGTAAAAATACGGAAGTATGCATGCTAAAAACACAAGAAGAATTTACCAGAAAGTTTAAAGTTGACATTGATGTGCCTGGCTGGATTTGACCTTCTTCTTCTCCTACCAATCACGGTGTTGGTTTCTTCCTCGGCAGTTTCAATGACATCCTCACACTTTGCTTCCACTCCAACACTGCAATCGTCAGCATTGTTGCAAACCTCACCAAGACTGAGTTTGAAAGAAGATTTTACCTGCAGAAGCCAGTCACTTAAATAATATTGAACTATTAATGGGAGGAAAGTTAACACAGTTATATGAATGTATCTCAAAGGAAAACACCTAACTGACCTTAAAATGGAATGGTTAGTTGGACAAAAAAACTCAGAAAAAACACAAATAAATACTAAAATGTGGGACTTTTGAATAGCCTTTTTCAAACACAATGAGAAAATTGCGATCATGCAGAAGCGTTTTTGAACTGGATGTCCAGCCATTTTTAGTTACTTTACTTACTTAGTATATTGAAAAAAGTATAATAGGGATGTGCGAGTACTCAAATATAGAGAATTTTTCGAGCTGAGTTATTACTACTCCATCTACTCAATTTAGAGCTTAGGAAAAATTCGTTAGTTTGAGTCGAGTTTCCTAGCTGACGTCTAATGTAGAAATTAAAAACAGATTTTTACGTAAGAGACATTTGTAATCCACAACTAGCTTAAAATTTTATTTAATTGAAATCTCATTTCCGTGTTGGGAGAGCAGGACGAAGAGGTTTTATATTTTTTGGGATTTAAATGTTCCTTGAATCTGGTACATATTGAAAGGTCAACCCGAAGCTTTTGAAAATTATAAACTAATTTTAGTAGATAATTTATGTAAAGACAATTCTACATGTTAAAATTTTAGGAATGACAAATTGCTGGTTTTGAAGATAAATTTGATAAACAAATTTGTAGCCACAAAACTGGTGAAAAATATCAAAGTTGTAATAAAAGTTTAATTTTTTTATATATTTTACCTTACTGTGCCATAATATATGTTTTATTTAATGTAATGATTTTTCTTCATTAGTTAATTGCAGAGTGTATTTTATTAAATATTGAAAATTAAAATAAAACTAATCAAATATGATGAAGTAATGCATTTTTATTTTCATATTTTAAAATATAAAAGTATCTCAAATGCTATTCTTTATCAAGGAATGGTTCAAATCCACCAAATATTTCAGTATTTTCTGAAATGGTCAAAAAAACTCTTTCTGGATGAACTTCTTCCTCAGACAGAAGAACAGAGCTAGGTATTCAAGATTCTTGAGAACAGAAGTGAAGAAACCTTTCCCTCAAGTCAAGCAAGACCCTTTTCTGATTGGTTAGGGTCAAGGAGACTTTGATCCTCAGACCGAAGACCTGACCAACGTTCTTCTTTCTTCTAAAGGCGCTTTTCTAAGCTGAAACCTGTGTTACTTACTCTTCTTACAACCAAAAAACTGCTGTCGTCTTAAAACTCTGGCTTGGGGGAAAGCGCCCTTTCTTTATTACAAAGTTATTCACACAATACAACGAACAAAAAAAATTAGCTGTTTTTTGCAAAGACCCCAGCCAAGATCAAAGTTGTTGCTATGGAAAGAAAATCATTGGAGATTGTAGAATTTATTGTTGATTAATAAGCCAAAATTACTACATACTTGTGGTGTCACAAAGATTTGTGACTGGCTAGGTCAAATACAAGTGTACAAGTAAAAAGAAATAATCAATAAATGCTAAGAATTTGTTTTCATTTCTAATCGAATTGATTAGCCAATATATGACAGTTCTATTTTTACTACTTGAATTTTTTTTATTCGATTTATTTTCTTAGACTAAATTAAATAGGTGTACATACCTTCAGTCAACACTTCAAACCAGTAGGAAAAATGAAAAAATCCTACATATGCTTTGAAACACAGGGTTCCATCATTAGGATTGATTAAAAAATTATATTCATTGAATTTTCTGTTGTTATCATAATTTAAAAATAATTGAGTCTGAGTCTTCTCCCAGCCGGCTAAACAAATCATGTTTAAGTGTAACATGTCTGTGTGTTTGTAATGTTAAATTATTTATTGTATAAATCATGACCACATCAGAAAAATTAATGAATGACATTTTTTAATCAACCCTGATAGTGGAATCCTGTGCTCCAAAAGCTATGTTGGATTTTTTCTACCGGTTTAACAGTTGACTTAAGCGGCCCATACACGGTCGTGCGCCGCACGCCGTGGGCGGCACGTCATGCACTGCACGGTACGGCACGCCAATAACACGCCTTCACATGGTTGTGCTGCTCGGTATTATGACTGTGCCGTGAAGCGACAATTTCAGCCAGAAAATTAAATTTATTCATGTTGAAGCCTTCCGGAATTGGTTGTCAATATAAAAAGGTTACATACCTTGACGTCTGCAATTCCTTTTAGTGAAACTTTGTTTACTATAGTTTCGGCTATCACGTAGCCATTTTCAAAACTGAATACAATGAACGTTTATTCCATTCTTGCGAATTTCGTCAATAAATAAAAATTTTTAGGTTAAACCAGTTCAGTGACGGCAAACTTCGTTGTTGTGTTCAGTGTAATTTTTATTTATTGACGAAATTCGCAAGAATGGAATAAACGTTCATTGTATTCAGTTTTGAAAATGGCTACGTGATAGCCGAAACTATAGTAAACTAAGTTTCACTATAAGGAATTGCAGACGTCAAGGTATGTAACCTTTTTATATAGAAAATTAAAGTTATTGACAGTTTTTCACATAACACCCCCCAAAGTTTTTCCTGATTCTGTGTGTAGTAAGTAAACCTTGGACAATAAAATCGAAGATTTGCCATAAAGTTTGATTATTAAAAAAGAAACGCTTCTCAGATAAATGAACCTAGAGTATTTAGGGAAATGAAATAAAGAAGCCCAGGCGACGACAGAAATTATTTTAGGAAAATCTTAAGGAAAACTTATAATACCAAAGCTTGAAATTGTAGACTGAACCTGCTCCTATTTCATTAGGTGCTACCGAATAGTCACGAATTTTTGAGCCAATGGGACCCTACCAAATAGCCACGATCATTAGAGAGGGTTATGTAGGGTTTGTGTGCCAGTGGTAATATGTCTAAATAACCACGACGCCTCAGCCACGTAGCTGTCACCTGTTCTGGATAAGAGGGAATTTTTATGGTACGTTATTGCCTAAACTGTTTTTACATAGGCCTACAGGTATTTGAAAAATATAAGTTTATTTTCCATTGAATGATAATAGTAACAATATAGTTTAACCATGTATATGATTCAATAATATCATAGCCTCACCAAACTAAAAAATGTAGATGAGTTCCATTAATATCTCAAAATAAGACACTAATTTTTCATCTTCCTTTCAAATTACTTTTAAAAATTAAATTGAAATAAAAAAATCAATATTTAACTCTTGTAACGTTTTATCACTGACGTTTATATTGGCTGAATTTTCATTTTGCATACTACCAGTTTGGCCTAATGCAAGGTTTCATTTTTACTTTAGCAAAATCAAACGTTGGTTAGTAATAATTTTCATAAAAAAATATAAAAACACTGCAAAGTCCTAAACAAAACCACTCACAACTGACCTATAACCACAATCACTCTCGCATGTCTGCACGCTGCAGCCCACAGGCGTAGAACGGTACGGGGTGCAGCGCACGGTGTACCCCACACACACGGGGATTTTTCATCCATCATTGCACGGCAGTGTATGGGCCGCTTTAGGGTATGTACATATGTACATCCATATTAATTAGTCTATAAAATGATTCTGGAGGCATCAAACAATGGATAAGTTGTTTTCTTAATAGAGTTTTTTATTACATCCTAGCAGTAAATGAGTTATTCCTGATGGTTTGTTTTTATTGTTTTTAATTTATGATATTTTTTTATATTAATTGAAATATTGTTTGAATTTATTTATACTTATCAATTTGTTATCATTTTGCCCGAAAATCTATACTTATTTAATACGCTAAGGGTTTTTTTGTCCTGAGAACTCCTCCTACAATTTTCAACTGATTTTCAAGTTTTTGGTGTCGTTGGATAGGGCTTGGTCTGTAGTTGTTTCCGCCAAAAATTGATGAGAATCGGACTGAAAATAAAGGCGCTATCCACCATTGAAATCTCAACATTTCCCATTTAAATAATATTGGGATTGAATAAAGCCTTTTAAACATATGTTAATAATCAGCTGTAAATACGTGTTGTTTTGGTGATTACAGATACTCACAATATTGGTTTGGTCGGATGTCATTGATTTAGAGCTAAAAGTAACATTTGTATTATATTAAAATAAATTGCTCGATTTCGAGCAACACGTATACTAGTGAAGCACAATAGTGGTATGAAATATAGCATTTTTAGATAAAAGTGTTTAAATTAATTGAATCGATGACAAAACATTCAACAATTTAGATCTTTTTTTTTGTGTTCTAATTTTTGTGAATAATTTGGTTTATCATAAGCTTTTAATTTATAATTATGGCATATGTAGAAGTGGTGGGAGAGACCTTAACTGTTTGTTAACATTCATATGATACAGTTACTTGCAACTCCAGCTAAAAATAAATTATTAACTGAAGAAAAAATTCCCTTTCACTGTAAAGCTAAAAAAAACATTGTTTTCCCCTTGAAAAATTTACCTGGCTCAGAAAGTTTGAGTCATTGCACAGCTCAGAAGATTCTGGATCAAAAGTAAAACTTCCTTCTTGAATAATTTGGTTCGGCTCATCAGTTTCTAGAAAAATATATCTATAGTTTCCACAATAAAGCATCACATGCCAATTTATTGAATGAATGTATCATTACATTAAAATAGACTCGCTATGCATATTTTCATCCTTTTAGTAAGATACAAAACAATTATACCAAAATCACAAAGAGTGAACAATAAAAATAGAGTTAATAAGATTTTTCTTTAAAATATTTCCAAATTTGCAATAGCTAAGCAGCAAAAATCAAACTTTTTATAAGGAAAATCGCATTTCCTCCGTTATTTTTTGTTTATAATCCTTATGTTATTGGTATCATTATTTAAATAATTAAACTTGTCATTTTTTTGGTTCTTGTCAACATTTTTTAAAGTTTACCGTTGTTAAGATACTTGCTTTTTAAGACTAAAAATGGCCACCATTTTAAAATATGAGTTGGAACAAAATAATATATTTTAACAAGTGGACATTTATGTAAAAAAGGTTCATGCAAACAATGGCCATAATACAACAATTAGTTATAGATATAAAAATTAATAAGCATAAAAAACAAAACTAACAGCGAATAACGACTTAACAATACTGTAATAAAAAATATTTTACCAAACAGTTTTGATTTATTTTCATGTATAGAATGTGACTATGCTTAGCCTGTTATAAGTTTTGTGACACCATGTATAAATAATTCAAAACTTTTGAATGAGCAGAAAATATTTGACTCAACTTTAAATGCACTACTAGCACACCACTAAACACAAACAGACTTACAGTGCAATATTTACCTGAACACTGTGGCACTGTGGATTCATCACAGGGATAAGGCACTTCGACTGTTGAGTTGGTTGTAGCAAACATGTACCCTTCTTCACAAGACAGTATACAAGATTCTTCAGAGCAGTTAGAAATCACATGAGGAGGAAGGTCTTTGCAGCCATCATCTAGACATTGACCAGTTATTTATAAAGTTCACCTATGTTATTTATAAAGCTTAAGCAAAAAATTAACTTTGCTTTAGAAATTCTTATGCACTGACTTCAGACACTAAGTACTACATTGATTCAGAAGAAATATATGGGATTTGAAAACTTTTTAAAAAGATTTCAAAAGATATATTTTAAAATTTTTAAATGGAAATCATTAGGTTGATCTTTTTTTTAAAGACGAAGGCATGCCTCTTTTGGCTAACTTTGGCCCGTCTACAAAGACTATTGATCCTGGCAACTTCCTGGCAGAACGCGGGTTCAAACCCATGACAATGATCCCTAAGTCTGGTACGCTAACTACTACGCCACCGACTCACCCACTTCAAAACCACAAGTGACACTAGATAAATGATAGATTGGATCCTACAGACTTTTTGGGACCTATGCGGCTGAGTCTCGACTTATGGAAAGTGGAGAAAACTTTGATACACAGAAATATTTGACCAAAAGAGGTAAAAAGCAAATTGAATCCAATCTATCAACTGAAATTCAAGAATAAATAAAACAATTGTGTACAAATCGTTTTTCAACGATGTTTTTTCTCTTCAACTTATAGAGGGAAAGTATAACCATAAAATTAATTCAGGTCGTTTGTGGAATCTTTTTTTACTTTCCACATTTTTCCATGGGCATTGACAATAATATCAGTTACCAAAGTTAGTGAGTGTTGACTGTATCAATGATCACACCATAAAAATACACATTCAATTAGACAAAACATAGTTTAATAGTTTCTTTTAAACTAGCAGTGAATTAAAATTAAGTTTAAGTAAGTTAATTTAAATATATTACCTACTATAGTAAAGTTCATAGAGCAGGAGTTTGAATTTCCAGAGCTGTCGAAAGCAGTGAATGTGACTTCTGTAGTCCCAATAGTCAGTTCCTCTAGCACATGCGATGAGTTTATCTGCATCATAGGTAATTTTAATAATAAGTAACTAGAGTTAAAATTTATTATAAAGTTTTTTATCCAGAGAATGAAATTGTGAATAGTAAACTGATCATTCATACATTCATAGATATTCATTACATTACCCTTCCTTACACATTACAACCACCTTGAGAATACCGTCTTATTTTAGGAGAAAAATATAGGGCGAATGATAGTAAATACAGTGGAGCCCCGCAAACCCGGGCTAATGTGTACTGAACAGTGTCCGGGTTTTTGAAAATTCAGGGTTATGGGGAAAGGATTAAACATAAGAAAAAATACAAATAGTTTATGTTATTCCTATAAAAAATATTTATTCATATACGACAAAGCCACCATACAAAGCCTAAAACTTAAAACTTCATTTTTTAAACAAAATTGAAAGAAAAACCAAAACTTCTGTAGGCTCTGGCCGATGCCATCGCGCCATAGAACCCAATGCACTTTACTGCTCTGGAAGGCTTCCCAAGTTATACAAAATTCTGTGCCCAAGTAGCAAGGAAAACTTTTTAAAAATATTGACAAAGCTTTTAAAAACTTTTTAAACTAAGTAGTATTTAAAAACATTCAGACAATTTTTTGAAAAGTGTTCAATAATTTCTTCCGATCAAACAGTTAAAACAATGCTGTTAAAATGTTTTTAAAAACTATTTGAAAATATTTTAAATATTAAAACATTTTGACAATGAAAACTTTTCAAGAAATTTTTAAAAACATTTTTGTGTTATCAATAATAATTTATTATTTCTAATAATTTTTTGTGTTTTAAAAAAATTTTAAAGACATTTTTTGCTTAAATTTCTGCTTAAATCAAAACTTGACTATGTTTTTAAAAATATTTTGTAAACTTTTTGAAAGCACTTAATAGAACGTTTTAAAATCTTTTCAAAAACATGTTGAAAAATATATAAGTACTGGTTGACCATCATCTGTTGAAATTCCTTTGAATTTTATGAATGAGGAATTAAACATCAGAGGCGAATTGAAAAGTAATAGAGATTTGACTTACTCAATACTCGTCTGTGAAAACTTTTTGAGATCCGTTGAGATGTTGAGATCATGAGATGTAATAATTAATTACCGTATTTTATTTACTTTCCTAACACAGTGTCTATTTTGACACTATTGATGTCTCGAATAATGGTCAAATATATGAACACAAATATTATAAATCTCTTTATTTGTAATTTTGTAATACAGAATTTGCGTATTTTTCGTGCACTCTAATATTGTTTTATTATTTATTCCAGCCTCTGTGGCCTAAGTTTATCCCTTGGAAGTTGGTCTTTTGAATTCGGTTGTTGTTGGCCTTGAGTTCGTTTGTTGGTTCCCTCACTTCTTCACCGCTCACAGCTGCCGTCGCCATTTTGTACTTGTAGCCTTTCTCTTTCGCTAACGACGCTAACTTTGAACAAACTTGAGTGGTTAAGTCGTTCGGTGTTTTCTAAAAGTCTGAGTGTTCGTCCAGGACTTCAGCTTATTTGCTGGGTGTATCCAGGAGCATGTCTAGCAGCAGCAGGTAAGTCCTATTATTGACCTAGGCTTAACTTGATCGTGGTAACTTTGAGATAGCCTAGCCGACACTCTGGACGTGGTAAATAACATAGCAAACAAGAACTAACTTATGGGTTCCGGGTCACTTGAGAGCGCCTAACTTATTCCGAAATTGAGGCAACAAATTTTAGAGCTAAGATAAACCGCCTTTAAAATGAAGAGCTTACCCTATTTTTTATCCATTATATAAAAATAGGCTAGAGTTACCTACACAGTGCATTGTTTGACCCATAGCCTACTTGCTTTTGAGGGTTATCAGCTGGTTTGACAGATTGGCAAAATCCCTACTAAATGTGAATGTCCGTTTAGGCTCTCAAGCGAAAACTACTCAACGTACTATCATGAAACGTTGTACACGACTTATTCTTGGAGAAATCTCAAGTAACACAGGATAGGCCTAAACTTACTTTTTATCTGATATAATTTTTACCAAAGATAGGCTAAAAAAATTGTTTGCCCATAAATCTCAAAATATATTTGATTATTTGTTGCTTATAAACCAATGTAAATTATAAAAAGTGAAAATTTTAACACACTAATGTGAAACAATTGACACTCCCCACACACTGGGTTCCACCCTCCCCATTCCTTAAATAACTTACCTCATGCATAAGAAAAATATACATTAGTCCTAATGTACAAAATTATAACTTGTTTTTAAGTAATAAGCTTTGATAACATTTCATGCGTATATTGTGGAAAACACAATATATTGGCCCTAGAGCCAATTTTAAGTAGGTACCGGTGTATAAGTTAACGATGTAAATCTTGTGTCTATTTACTCTACTGGCATTTTTAATGTTTTAAAGCCCAGCCTTGTTACTCTCTAATATCGACCAGTTGTTAGAAAGCATCATAAACCCTCCGAGCATTAAACTTAGATTTTCACCCCAACTTTTTGACCTTCAAGCGTTAGCGTTGATTTTTCAATGATTAAATAGTAAACGTGGTGTAACTTAATAGTGAATGGCAGAAACTCAGCCATGAACGCTACCACTGTTACTGGGAGGTTCTAAGCTACCATATCTGAAAACACCCATTTCAAATTTCGGAAAGTGGCTAGTTATTGGCTGCACTTCCGCAGACGCCCGGTGACACTATCGAATGAAAATTATCGAACGAGTCAATTGATATATTGGTCGTATTCAAACGGTAAATTATTGTATCTTTTATGAATATAGGTTATTCGTAACTCAATGTAGGTATCATATGGTAGTTTATAAATAAAGTAGGCCTAAAAGTTTTTAGCAAAGATTTTATTATAACTAAGTTGATTAAAAGTTATAAACACCAAACTTGATTAGGTTCAACATAACCTACAGTCAATATTTTAGCAAAAAACTAAATAACAAAAGATTCAACCTTTAAAAATCATCTTAGGCCTATATTATGAAGGAAACATGGCCCTCTTTTTCAATTACCGGTACTGGAATATAAACTTTTTGTGGCATTAAAAAAATGCATTAATAGATCAGCTGCTGACATTTAAATGTTTCTTTTAAAGAGGTATTCAGCTAGGCCTAGATGCGTTCGGCTAGATGTTAGATTATTTGAGTCCTGTTTTCTTTCTTTTTTTTTTGCCCTCCATGACAATTCTATGGTTTGAGTGATGGCAGATGTTATTTGATCTCTTCAGTTGGACCCGATATTTTTATATAACTTACACGAATTATGGATAAATTCGATTGTACATCTCGATAATTTTCATTCGATAGTTCCACCGGGCGTCTGCGGAAGTGCAGCCAAATACGTATTTTATCAATTTTGTTTTAAGGTTATGAATGATTACAATTTTTATTTATACTTAATTTACAGTAGCCTAGGGCCTATTTGAATAAATTAATATGTTTCAACGAGTTTTTTACCATAGTTTGAGTATGAATTAGAGTAGTGTTTCTAGCTTAATTTTACATGTGTTCTTAAGAGATTAGGGTGAGTACCGTAAAACATTTTTTGTTTTAATCGTCATATATTTTTTTCAAATGCTTCTTGGCTATATTAGGCCTAATTAACTTATATTTAATTCTTGTTCTCCATAAAAGTCTAAACAAAATGTATAGCCCATCTTGGAATTTAGATTACGTGCATCCAAAACTGGCGAAACTTCGTTATCCTACTCCACCTTCATTATCGATGTTAAAATTTTGATTTGGTAATGTACAACTATGCGATGAAAACAATTGAATCAGCAACGATATTGAGATAATAAATGTATCATAATAATTATCTAGCCTAACAATCTAACCGCAAACATGTGTAACTTTTATTGACAGCTACGTTTATAACAACCAAATCAATGGTGTTTGGAAACATTTAAAACGCACAATAGCAAAAATTTTTAAAAACTTGTAGTTGTTTTTGTTATTTTTAGTTAATTGTTTGCAATATAGGCCTATTTGCTTTATTGTCATAAGGTATGTTTAATTATCTTAGAAGAAAACCAAATCAGTTGATAAAATTGTAATCGTATTGTGTAATTAATTGTATAGCATAGGCCTAGCAAGTTATTACGTATTGCAAAATCAAAATTTTAACATCGATAATAACGGTGGAGTAGGATAACGAAGTTTTGCCCTAAAATTATTTTAGGGGAGTGCAAAGTTATATAAAATATTTTCTTGGTACTTTTTTATTTTTAGCCTATAGCCTAATTTTGGTAACAAAATGCAATGGTAACAATTTTTAATTGTTAAATATTCCATGTTAAGCCTATCTACTTTCATATAGGGGAAGCTGCGGGGTAATAAGAGAAGAGAACCACTAATTTGTAGCTCTTAATCAATTATAGATACAGGAATGAAGAAAATCATGTAAAAACAGGTCCAAATTATGAATCTGAAAAATAAATTTGGAAGCTCTATAATTAATGTAAGCAAAATTAAAAAATAATTCTCTAATTACCCCACTGATTTCTCTCTATTACCCCAAGTGGAGTAATAAGAGATGAAGGTTTTATTTCCTTAGTTGAATGTATTCAGAAGTTTATGGGGCATTAGTATTGAGACAAGCTTAGGGGTAAAATATTATTATTTAAAAATAATTAGTTTTTTAAATAAAATATTAAACCGTCGAAATTGGTGTGGAAAATTACACAAATAAAGATTTACTGAGTGCCAAATAAGCTAAAGTACCCTAATGTCAGTTTTTTTATATTAAGACATGCACGAAAGAGGATATAGGCTAAGTGGAAACGGAAAATATATCACCTCAATTTACCGTATTATTATATAAGCTTCCTTTAAAACAAAAACGAACATTTAACTTAGTAAACTATAAATTCAACTTAATGGTCACCTTATTTATTCTCATTATATTAGTTTTTAATATTTTTTCCAGCGACCAAGGAATACTATAGAATGGCAATGTGGCTCGCGGATTGAAGCCGGGCTGCGCCAATGGTGGAGGGGAGACAGGCACGTGAGTGCGCGTGCGTCGCACAATACCGCGAGTCGAGCGGCTATGAACTGTCACTGTCAGTGCAGCGACTACCCTTGCGCTTTGAATAATTTTGGTTTACGATGCCATTGTGTCGCATACGGGCGCAATAATAATTCAATAAGGAAACCGGTTGGTGTAACTTTTCACAAGTACGCAGTTGGTTAGCTGCAAATGTGTTAAATAGCTACCAACTAATCAACTTATTTTAGGTCTACGGTAAATTTGTTTTTTAGTTTGCTCACTCCATAACTTACACCCACTGTTGAACTGCATAATACTTTAAAATTTTATCACTGTCTACTTAATGTTTACTACACACTCTATTTATGTTAACTATATACTAATACAAAATACTGGGGAATTTCTTTAGGGAATTAAATCCCTAAACTATTTATAAAATTTGTTATGATGGAAAGCCATGAGCTTAGCTGCGAAGTGGTACGCCCGTTCCAAATAACTGAATGATAAGATTTTGCCTCTTTTATTGGGCGTGTACGTGGACGACCCCGCTTATTACGATTTCCTTTCATGATAAACCATAAAACTATAGACTGTCACTAAATTACTGAATACTAACTGCAGACACAGTTTAGACATACAGCATCTGGACAACTGTTTACACAACCAGTATGTGTACAAATAACAATAGGCCTACACGACGTTTTAATCTATAAGACACTTGTGCGAGACAGTGTCAGAATTGTCCACTTGTTGGTGCATGGCAACGTCATTTGATCTTTACCAGATCATTTGTTGTTATGATTAGTGTAGTTACTTTTTAAGAGAAGGTGACAAAATTAAACTTTTACTGTCAGTTTATTTTTTATTTTTAGTTCAGAACTTTTTTCATCATAAAGTTACTGAATGTTAGGCCTAACTACTTTTTGTAAAAATATTTTTTATGTAAAAATATTGATAGGCTGGTTTTAACAGCCATGTTATACAGTGAATAAGGTAGGCTACTTTTTCTGTGTTAAAAAAACGGTTTTATTTCTAATAAATAGGCTATCTTAGTAAAATTTGCTATTTAAAAACTCAATTAAAAACTTTAATCTTATTAGGTTTGTATAAGCTAATGTTCGTTTTAAATAAATACGTATTTTTAAAAATCATACATATTTAAATTTTGTTAATAAATTTTGTTGTTTTCAAGGAATCTAATGTTTTTATTGTTTATTAATGTCTTTCCTTTGCCATTATTCAATAATCAGGTTTTGCAGTAATTGTACAATAATTATTTTTGGATACAATCACCTTTAAAAAAATAATAATTCACAAAATAATGATAAAAATAATAAACTGTCAAAGTTTTATACGTGCGACAAGCGCTCCGAGCATCGTCGGTACGGGCCGCGGCAGCCGGCCCGTCGAAGATTAAACTATTGACTTTGAATTAGTATAAAACCAGAACTAAGCGTTCTACAACAAAATTGTAAATTACAAAGTTGCGATTTAAGTCTTTTCCAACAACTCTCTCGCTGACAATAAATAAATAAAAAACTTCCTCGCATACTAACTTTTTGATGTCATGAATTTCCAACAAAAATGCTTTGTTATAATTTTGTATTTTTTTCTTCATGTTATTATTTTAATTTCGACATAAAAACATTACCATAGGCACCGTTATATAGTAGTGTTCATCATACTAAAATATCAAAATTTTATTTCGACTATAATTATAATATTTTACAGTGTTAATGAAACGCGACTATAATTATAATATTTTACAGTGTTAATGAAACGCGGCGAATTAAAATTTGCGCCCGTCGCGAGCAGTGGACCCGCTAGTTGCACCTATGTGGAACTATAGAAAGTGGCTTCAACACCTATCAATGTTAAAGGATAGGGATTGCCAGTCTATAGTATTCCTTGGTCGCTGATTTTTTCACTAGCATAGGCCTATCCACTTAAATGAGACTGTAACACTTGATAATTTATCAAAACATTATTAAAAAACTTTTTGTGTATTAAAAAAAATGTTCGCAGCTCAACCACGGGATGATGCGGTAAGGACCTTAACTCAATATGAAACCACTAGTTAACTTATATGCTCTGTTAAAAATAACTAACTAGATAAATGTTTTTCAACATGTTCTTTGATATTTTTGATGTGAAATAAATTAGGCAACTGAGCAGAACAACTACGGTACCTGTAGCAAAAGATTTACATATGAAAAGAGTTCATCGGCCTATTCTCTTATTACCCCACAGTGAGACACATTGTGGGGTAACAAGAATATATCATAAATCCAGCATCTTTATATAATAAGTACCAGTACATATATATATATATATATATATATATATATATTTTGTCTTTTTTAGAGAAAACACGCTGGATATGGACTGAACATGGTGCCTGCTCAACGGAAAGTTATCAAAGGATTTAAAGATCGGATGGTTGTAATTTTATTTTAGTTTTAGTTTTATTTTAGGTCACATAAAAATGAAAGTAAAAGTTACCATAAAAATTTTACATTTTTCCTTGATTTTTTAAAGCTTTTTTATTTATAAATTTTTTGTTGTCAAATTTAATATGAGATATTAAAAATGTTATGTTATAAAATGTTATATATGAGATGTTTAAAATGTTATAGGCCTATATATTTTATGTTTTGTGATGGCTGAACCTAATATTTTTCAGCATAATACAACATTTTTTCAAAACAAATTAGTTTGTTTTATTTCACCCTGGTGTATAATAACGAGAAACGATTTAACATGGAGTAGGCTACATTCTATGTACTTAATACGTACTTAAGTTTATCAAACATATAGATATTCTACAAATCCTATAAAAATTAGATATCATATTATTTTAGATGCTCCAGCCATCTTTTGACACGCTCATGAACTATGAATACCGTAGAATGTTTTTAAGAACTGTCATTATTTAGTTTTCTTTCAAGGATTAAATTTATTGTTTAAAAATTAGCATCGTCTGCTTTGCAATGTTACTAAGATCATGTTATTGTGCATTTAAATTTATATCAGAAAGCAGAAATATTTTTTAATTTGTGCACCTGTTTGGTGAGCTTTTTTTAGTAGAGCCATTGCTATTTTAAAACACGTTACATCCATTAAAACGTTTATATTTAGGCTTGGTGCTTAAGCAATTTATATTGCAATTAATTGTTCTTTTAACTCAAGAAATTAATTTTAAAAACTTTTTACAAAATTTTGTAGTGTTAGTTAATAAGTGTTCTGGAACAAAGTAATTAATGAAATAAAATGAATTATATACTTGAAACTTGTAAGAACACAATTTTAATTATTTTTTTATGTAGATTGAACCAAGTTTTATACTTTCTGTGTTTCTATGTAGAGGAAAACAATTATAAAACCTGAAGACTCATGGGTACTGTATGCTTTAAAAAGGCCAGAAAAGCTTATGTTTAAAATATTTCACAAAGTATATTTTTTACTTTAAAATTACTATGGTTTTAACTTCTTTCCTGTCTCCATGCAAAATAGAAGAGTATTGAAATGGGTAGTTACATTCTGATCATTCTATATCACAAGTTAGTAAATCATGTAATTGATTCCTATTTGTTTCTTTTTCCCTAACAGTACGAAGACTACCAATACAGTACCTCTTGATAATCCACAAAATATGAAGCTATTATAAACTGTAAAAAAGATAAATCATTTTTCTTTCATTGTTCTCAAGATTGTAAAACCTTTGAAATAATATTTCTAATTGTGATAAACAAGTTTTTAAAAACTTTTGAAAACGTTTCAAAAGTTTTCATTGTGGATAAAAAATTATTTTAATACAATTTTAGGTTGTTATTGACAATTCGATGAAAATAATTTAAATACTTTTTAAAATGTTCAAATTAAATATTTTGAAATGTTTTTAATTTTTTGTTGAAACATTATTGAAAACTATTTGAAAAATTTTCAAAATATTCATTCGGGGAACTATCTACTTTTTAAAATGTTTTTAAGACTTATTTAAAAAAAATTTTATCAACTTTTCAAAATGTTTGTTTTGCTACTTGGGTGTTATCGAAGTCCGAGTTTTGGGACTCCACTGCATAGAAATCACTGCATGCATAAATTGGACTCACCGTCAATAATTAGAAATCCAGAAAAGATCTACACTGAGATAAATAAGGAACTACCTTTTGTAAAAATAGCTCCAACAGTTGTAACGTTACAAACTGTTGGAGATGTTTTAACAAGGGATAAATCCTTATTTAGTTAGATTACTGAGCTGGGGCTAAACAACATGGATTTTAAATGTGTAGAACTGCATAAATTTAGAGCTAAATCTGTTCTTGATGACTACTAATAATTGAGGCCATGTCGAATCTATAGAAAAATATAACAAACGACCAACCTATAGCTAATTTCAAACATTTTCTGATGGCAATTTAAGTACCAGTACACGTACCAAAAAGCTAATGAGTTATTTTAGGAACTTAACAAAACACACTAATGTATGAATATTGGCCAACCTGAGGAATTGTTTTCTCTTCAGGTGAAATCTTTCGCTACGCTCACTTGCCACAAGTCTGTAAATTACAGTGACACAGAACAGAAATAGAGGGGCCACTGGTATCCAACTAACATTGCAGGTGGTTAAGCCATGTTCCCCCACTTCTTTTGTGGGCAACTCACGCTAACTGAGACAATGTCTACCAGTACCATCTGCCCCCGGTGCGGCGCATCCCACCGCTGCTGTGGACCCGCATACGCAATGACCTGCCAAACTACCTGTCCGAAAGAGAGGCTGACGGTGTCAGCGTGCTCAACTGGTATCACAGACAGTTTAGAGACACAGCGAAAGAGAAGTAAGTATTCAACAAACAGCTTATTTTTATTTTGAAGACATTAAAACGTTAGTAACTCAAAGCTGATAGTGGCACTGGGGACTAGAGTGAATCATCGTTCCCCCTACTCCTTTGGTGGTCCTAGCTGCTGTCCGCATTGCTTCACTGCTGCGCTCGGCTGGCCTCTCTATTTTTGTTCTGAGCTCGCTGGTAAGATCCTCTATTTTTTTATTTTTTTTTTTTTTTTTATTACCAATCTTCCCTCAAAACCTTATATAGGAACAGCTGTTTATAGAATTAATTACAAAGAAACGTTGTTTTGCTATATGTTGTGTTCATGAATAACTCAGACAAAAAACTCCAAAACAACCTGACTTTGATATCTGACAGTCCTGGAGTCATGTCACATCCAATGGGAATGGGATGAAATGTATGTCTGTATCCTTGTTCTAAGCTAACTCGCCACCAATTTCCAGCCAAATCTGTTCAGTCGTTCTTGAGTTTAAATAGTTTAACTAACAGGACTTTCTTTTACATACTGTATGTCCCAAAAGTTCATTAATTTTTTACGGTTTAATTAATTTTTTAATGGGTGCAAATAATTGCATTAACTTCTGGGAAAGTTTCAATGACCAAAGGACGAGTCTTTCAGAATTTCAAAAAATTCAATCCCTCACCCCCAAAATGGGGTTCTCGGAGGCAACTAAAAAATTTTGTATATGAACCCCAAAATTTTATGTTACTTTTGGATTGTACGTGGGGAAACTTGGAATAACATGGGATAACTTGGGAATTGGAAAAACATGGGACAAACTTTAATTGTCTATAATTCCTAAACCATTCAAATACCTACTCAAGAATAAAAATGTTTTAAAATTATGTTTTAAGAACATTTCACTCATAAAATTGTCATTTATGCATAAATGAAATTATTTCCAATATGGCGGACAGATAATAAAATTTGAAGTTATGAAATAGTATGAACATGATTTTAAGAACATTTTTGAACTTGAGTATTTTTATTTGGTTTAGGAGATTTAGGCAATTGAAGTTTGCCCCATGTTATACTTATGGGACTAAAAATGACCATCAATTGGCTGTAGCTCTCTAACCGTTAAGTTTAGAGAAAAATGTCAAGGAATAAAAGAGTCTCAAAAACACATGTAAAATCCAAACTTGTTCCAAAATCTGTGCGTAAAATCCAATTAAAATTGGGGGTTCGTATTTGAAATGTTTGAGTTGTCCCCCAAAACCCAATTTTGGGGGTGGAGGGTTGAATTTGTTGAAATTCTAAAAGACTCGTCCTTTGGTCATTGAAACTTTCTCAGAAGTTAATCCAATCATTTTCCCCCGTTAAAAAATTAATAGGGGTGGGACTTTTGGGACACACGGTAGAGAGGATAATAATACCCTAGAGTATTAATTTATTTCACTAACGTTATCACTCTTCTAGATAGGAATTATATAATAGACTTGCCTATGTAAAATATTTTAAAAGTCAACGATTTCTTGCTATTAAAAGTTATTAAAAATATACTTACAAACAGCTCTGTCATTGAATTGTCGCTAAAATGTGGCCCAACTGAAGACAAATTCCCAGTTAAATTTACAAATAAGTAAAACGGAGGTGGGGATTCACAATTCTCAATAGTTGGAGGTTCATTATCTGAAAAGTAATTACAAAATAAAAAATATATAGCTTGTATGTAAATACATTTGTACTTGTAAAGAAACATATTTGAGTAAATAGTCAATTGTTATTGAAATAAAGTTATAGTGATAGTTCCTTATAAAAACGAAGAAAACGAGTTTTAGCAAAAGAAGTTCCACACCCGTCAGTTCCAATTCTCTTACTATTGCTATGTAAATTTTAAAGATATTACTTTTCATCTAGAATCTTTTCTATAGAACATGTTTTAAGTAAAATACAACAGCGCTACAAACACTGAAATAAATATATACTACAAAATATAATGTCCTTTTGAAACCTAAGAAATTTAAGGAGTGCGGTTACACATCACTGATGACTATCCCTCACATTTGTTACAACCCAGCTTCAAATCTCAGGCTGGCTAATCCGAGTGTAATTAGTACGGATTCCCAGTTATGTACATAAATTAAATTCTTTAATGTTTGGTTCCTTAATTAAAGAAGTGCCCTTCACTTTAATGTGGCACTGAAGATTCATAATCCTAATCCTAGGCAATCGTCATAAAAATCAAATCCATTGTTTATTTCACTCACCTATAACATTGATAGAAAACTCACAAACTGCCTGGTTGTAGCTTGGGTCAGTGGCAACGTAGCTGATTATGGTATTTCCGATGGGAAGTTTCATTGGGAAATCTGCAGGAGGGTCAGACCATAACAGAACTGTTTGGTTGGAGTTGTCTGAAAAAAGTTCAATGAGTAACATAAGTAAGGAATAATGTGGGAAGTCAATGCTAAAACAAGCGGATCCCAACCATCCTGACCTTCGTCGACGGACTGGTGGAGAAGTTTGAAAACACTGCGGAGAACTCCGAGTGGGACCACATCAGACAACTAGTGGCCCAGGAAGTCCCAAGAATATGGTCCAAAATCCTAGATTAAACAACATAACTCCAACTTCTGACAGGTAGCAAGAGCTACCTGGTCAAGCTACCGTCCTTGCTGATCAGCCAGAACTCTCAAGTGGATGCTGAATGAGGAGTGGATGAAATTTCACGGACATACACCCCTGCCCTGCCTGCTCTGTTGTACCATTTAAAGAATTTTGAATGTTATTAGTTAAAAAAAAGGAATATAATTGTTAGAATATCAAATAATCTTACTCAAAAAGGTGAAATGGAAAAAGACTAGTGTGTAAAGAGGGGTAAAAGTTTTATAAAGTTATTTGACACTACAGGAAATCATGAAAATTTAACTTTTAACTGGTAAATTAATTTAAACACCTAATAATTATAACATTCTACGCTTTTTGTCAGATAGTTTGAAAGTTTAATTTAAGAAAAATACTTATTGCTTAAAGATTTTCTTTAACTAAAGAAACAATTGCAAACAAAAATTTTGTGGTATTCCACAACTGTAGTTAGAAAGAGGAAATATTTTTTAGAAAACAAACATTATTATAATTTTTTATACATACAGTGAATTTTTTGAATAAAATACAGTTAAGGAACACATGCAAAAACTGTATTACCCTGGGGG
The DNA here is from genome assembly GCA_030545055.2 of Neoaliturus tenellus. Taxonomy (NCBI): domain Eukaryota; kingdom Metazoa; phylum Arthropoda; class Insecta; order Hemiptera; family Cicadellidae; genus Neoaliturus; species Neoaliturus tenellus. The sequence continues at coordinate 282,795,505 of CM061531.1, read as the reverse complement.
TCAGGTTCAGTCCAAGAAACTGACGCGTAGCTCAAACCCGGCTCAGCACTGATGGTGAGGTTTTCCGGACAAACGAGGGTTGGAGGGGACATATCTGAAATGGTTTTACCAACAATAGTAATTAAAAAAAAACATTAAATTTAAACAAACAGTAGAACCTCGATTAACCGTCACTATTATAACCATCAGCCTCTGTTGTCCGTTACTGCCAAAATGCACATATTGATACTTTTTATGTGTTGTAAATAAAATCTTGAAAGAGTATGTGTCATTTTGTTTGAATGCAATGGGAAGGACTATTAGATAATTTTATTATGTATTTGAACTCTATTCCTTGCCCTTCAATGTTTTGTAGTTTAGAGAGCAGAGCATTTACAGCAGTTGCTACTTTTTTATGATTCAGTTTTTAACTGAGCTGACAGTAAAGGGCAAGTTTATAAGGACATTTCTGTTATCCATCCATTCCCTTAACCGTTGTAGTCCCGGTCCCGAGGGTGACGGTTAATAGAAGTTCCACTGTACATGAATATCACAACCTTTTTAATGATGGATTTACCAGGGCATGTTGCCGCTAATAATACCTGCATCTGTTGGCACTGCCACAAACCACACCACTTGAAATTTGAAACTTCAAGTAAATCCCAAAAAGTTGAGGTTGCTAAAATATAAGTTTTTGCATAAAAAATGTATTTACAGTAGACTTCCTCTTAACCATCCACCTTTTAACCGGTCTTCGCTATAACCAGCCTACCCTGACACAAAAATAACATCTTTTTAACCGACCAGTTTTGATCTCAACATCGCTTTAACCGGCCGTGTTTCTCTGTAAACCTAGTTTTGTTATCTACCGTATCATTCAATTCAGTTTGTGGAAATAACAAACTTTTTAAACTGTAAATTAAATGTTTTCGGTACCTATAATTTAAGCATAAATCTTAAGGCTGGCAAATTACTATTTTAAAAGATTGTTTTATATTTTTAAAGCCACAGTTAACAATTCATATTTTTTCAACCAAGTTACAGCTCAAAAACCGGTATTAAAAAATAAAAATCTAAACCAACAACCTATGGATTATTTATTGCTTCTAATATTGATTAAAATTATTAAGGCTCTGCCTAGATTTTGTAAAATCAGACCGATTGTCCGTTTTGTTAGCTAAGGGACAGTAAACTATTTTGGTGGTCTTCAAAAAAGATAAGTTTTAGAAAAAATCAGGAGAATATTTGAAATCAAACTTACCAACACATTTAGAGACTTCTTTTTTGTTTGTCCAAGACCCTCTGAGCCCACATTCACGAACCTCTGGTCCCTCTCTATCAAATCCAGTGTTGCAAGTTAGCCTGCATATCTGTCCAAAAGGTAGTTTCCTGCTATTTGTGCACTCCTCGGGATGCCAAACACCATTGGGGACTTTAGGCAATGCCAGACACTTTATTGCTGAAAAAGCATTTGTTTTAGAATTTTATTTTAATAGATTTAATGAATAGTATTATTAAACAGAAACCAGAGCACAGTAGTAATGTTAAACCAAAAAATCTGTTATACTCTGACACCCATATTTTTTTAATATAAAGTTTAGAAATACAGTAGACTCCCTCTTAACCGGCCACCTTTTAACCGGTCTCCGCTTTAACCGGCCTACCTTAACACAAAAGGAACATCTTTTTAACCGGCCATTTTTCATCTCAACAACGCTTTAACCGGCCGTGTTTCAAAAACCGGAAACGTAGTTTTCTTATCTACGAAAACGTATCATTCAATTCAACGTTATTTCATATTGAGGTTTCCAAACCAATTATTAAAATGTAACGTCCTGCACGGAAGTGAATGCCACCGAAAGTCAATGCGTTTGGACCTACTATCCAGTGGACCACAATAAAGAAACAAATTATTATTAGTTTAGGTTTGTTGTGGATTTCATGGGTGTCGGATGTTAGCTATAAATCATCTACACAGTAATGTATTTAAAGTTGTTTTTCAAGTTATAATTATATCTAGACCATATACAATTGTAGGTTGGCGTTATTCTTAAATGAACATCTGTTTAACCGGCCAATTCATTATCCGGCCGCATTTTGGTCCCGAGGTGGCCGGTTAAGAGGGAGTTTACTGTACATATATCTTTGGTTTCTAAAAAGAGTTTCCAACTTTGAAAATTTATAAAATTTCCTTGTGAGTTCTTCATTGGCGATTTTAATGTCAATTTGTATGAAAATACTAAAACTTTCTAAGAATTTTCTTTTTAAAAAAAAATAACTGATACGAGCGCTAGTCACAGTAATGTTAAAACAGCTGCCTTCATTGGGTTTGTGTGCATGGTAGCCATGTGTTTTTGTTAAAAGAATCAAATTCGGCTTCTTTAACAGTTCAGTGTTATTTTTACCAAGTACGCCAAAAGTTATTGCAATATAGGGCTATAATTTGTGACTGGCATAAAAGTTTGATTGGACTTTGATTCTTCAAACCAAAACACATGTCAATCTTGTTATTCTAATTATTGTTTAATTAGTTGTTATTGTTATAAGAAACTCTGAAGTCAAAAACATTGTAGCAATTATCATCCTTTGTGATGTATATTTTGTCATGATTTAATGTAAAAATGGAGATGTCCGTTTGAATAAAATAAATAAAAATAAATAATATCCGGTCTTTTTAATATTTAACGCCAAGCTATTGTAAGATTCCATGGATAAATAATAGCCCTAAAACAAAGGACAACTAGATCCAATTCGATCCTGACAGGGATTGAATTGGCATCTTCAGGATTAGGATGTTAGTGCTGCAACAACGTTTGTGGGAGGATGAACTTAGTTAGTTTGAGTTCTTTAAAAAAATTAGGAAAATATTTAGATTGAATAATTTATCAATACAATTCACAGTTCATGTCTACTATATTGTAAAAACTATTCCAAATTAAAACCAATGAAGATACACTTTCAAATGTAAATTTAGCAGTACCCACCACACCTCGGAACCAGAGACTCACGTTTGCAGGAGGTGGGAAGGCCGTCCCACCGAGCCAGGGGCAGGCAGGATCTGACGGGAGAACCGACGAGGTGGCTGCCCGGGTGACAGGAGAAGTGACACTCGGCGTCCACGGGGAAATCCTCCTCCGGGGGGACCTGGGGGCTGCAGGCGACTGCTCCGTTGTTGGGCGGCCGCAGGCGGGGGCAGCGCTTCACTGTGTGATACAGGAGGGCGTAACATGGTTGAAATTACTGTTACTATGTCGTACGTTTTAAATTCTCAGAACCACAGTTGGCCTGAACCACAATTCTACACAAAATTTAGGGTTTTTCCTATGTTACATAACATAACTTTATAATTGTTTGAAAATTAATAAATTTGTTTAAAGTGTGCAAAAATTACAAAGTATCTACAACATTAGTTGTAATCCGTTTTTACTTTTGAACCCAAAAAACAAAGAAAACAGTCACTGAGAACCACCACTCTTATTTAGCCAGCAACATTCTAACAAACACATGGTCACTAAATTGTGTTTAATAAATAAGTTATTGAACAATACAATAGAAAGTTACAAAAAAATATTTAGAAATAAAAACTCAGATTAGCAATAACATACAAGGGTCAACTTTTGTGTTTATGAACAAAGAGCGTCACTCCTCCCTTGTATGATTCCCTGATAAAACCAATGAAAGCCGCCCCAGGGAGGAGTTTTCTCATTATAATTATTATTTTTTACTCATAAATTTAACACATTACCGACACACTTGGCTGGTTTCCCCGACCATTTGCCGTCCTGCTGACACAATCTGACACTGGAGCCGATCAGAGAGTATCCGACCTTGCAGCGTAGGCCGCAGCCGGCGTTGACCACATTGTTGCAAGATCCCCGCACAAACAACCCATTCTTGGGAGCTTTCAGTGGTGGGCACTTTACAACTGTAACATTCAGAACACACTCCTTTCAGGATAGTAAAAAATGTAAACAGATTTTCTGCAAATGTGTGTGGATCCAACTTGGCAACATTTGAAATCCGCTTTATCCAAACTGATAATCTAGATTTTTTAATTTCAAAATTTGTTTTTGTTGCTCCTTTAATTTGTTATCTATTATGCTGCATTACACAAACCCCTCGATATGATTAAAGAGGCAGTGCAAGTATTCGCACACCAAAAGAAGGGGTCCGGGAAGTAAAAGTCCGCTTCCAAATGTTAGTCTCATCAACTGCACTAGCCCTACCCATCAGCCGCCGCTGCATAATTGGTTGGCGCAACAACATAACCAATGACTCACTGTTGACTCCGCTTCATCCGATTGATGCAATTAATGTAAATTAAACTAATTAATGTAATTAGTTTGGATGAATGAGACTATACTGTATACTTTATTCACAGGTTTAAACAACACACTAATTACTTATTCTTTCAAATAGAATTTCACCTAAGTAAACCTGCTGGCTCATAGGCAACTCACTTTCGCACGAGGACCCGTTGGCTTGGAACCCCGGTTTGCAGACACAGTGGTGCAGCCCTGCGGCGGGGCCGAGGGTCTGATGGTTGATGTCGGGGCAAGGCCGACACAGTGTTACATCCCCCGGCGCCCCGCCATCGTGATAAGTACCGTTGGGGCAAGCTGCAATATACAGTGACAGCTGAGGCCACATTCCTGCGGTAAATCTGCACAGCGCTTACTAAGAGGAATAATGTTTGTTTTGGAACAAACAGTTCACATTTGGAGGAAATGTTATTAATGTCAGTAAAACCTTAACTCGGGATATCTACAGTCCATTTGGGTTCCAAAATATTAAGTTATCCTGGTACCAAGGTGAAATGAAATGTTAAATGGTAAAGTATGAGAACTTGTGTTAAGAAAAGTGTAGACTCAGATGCAAATTTTAATTGAGCATTTGCTTAGTAAACTTAAAGAATTCTTTGGTGTAATAATACCAGTAAAAACTGTGTGCCAAAATGCCAAGTACAAAAAGGTTTGTTTCTATTCAAGACTAGCTCGTTCGCTCCAACCCCCCACTTTCAACAAAAGAAAATTTGGATTAAGTGATTCTAAAAGTAAATAAAAGCAATACATTGTGCTTGAGAATGATTGGTCTCACAATTAATTGCCCTGAATACTTACGTAAGCAAGGATGTTCCTGATCTGCCGTACCCAAGCCATAATGCCCTGGAGGACACAAACAATCATATTGGCCGGTGCGCAGACCACAGGAACATCTGTGAAGGAATATAAAACCTACATTTATCTTTCTCCAGAAGAGTATAAAAAATATCTTGTTAAATAAACAGAAAAGTTTTGTGTTGTTAGGCAAGGTGACTTCTTGCATGCTTGCCAGCAGGGATCACACTCTGCTTTAGTAGATAGCAACCGCTTTTCCGCGGTCTGATCATTGAGTAGCAATATTATCCTTCCTGATCAAGTAAAAGGCAAAGGTAAGTCAATATTTTGCTTTATTTATAAAATCTGATTATTCCGAAAATTCACTATCTGGAACACGACCCGATCCCAATTAGTTTGGAACAGCGGGACTCTACTGTATTTTAATTTTTCGATGTGCTTCATAACAAAACTTTACCTAAACGGACACACTTTTATATTTTAGGAAAATGATGAGGACAAGAATGGAAGTCTCTTGATTCTTGAGAAAGTCAGTAAAAATTTGGGGCAAATAATCCTACCACTTTGTTACCAAGCATATGCGGTAAATGACATGGTGTTAATTAAGGGTAAATCTTCAATATAATAAAGAATGTACTGTTATAATATACTTCACTTCACTAGGAATAACAATATTATGATTCACGGCAACCAAATAGTGGGTAAATCAAATCGGTGGCGTAGTGGTTAGTGAACCGGACTTCGGAACCATGGCAGCGATGTTTAGGGTCTGAATCTGTGTTCTACCAGGAAATGTTAATAGTACCATTTCACCTGTACTGTAACGGCTCACCTCCTTACTTTGTCTAATGTTCCACACACATATCAATAGTCTATGTGGATGGGGCAAAGTAAGGCAAAAAGAGTCCCGCCAACCCCTTATTACAAAGAAAAAGAAAATATATGTTTTGATTTTACCAGGAATGTATTCAAATGTTTAAGACAATAAAGATTAATGAATAGAGTTTATATAAAATATGAATATTGCTTGCCAACCTAGCTTGGGAGCTGCAGATATTATGACAGAGTGCGCTGTCACTCACTGGCACATAAACTCCAGCAGACAAATCTGAAATCAAGCTTATACAATTAGTTATTGTATATATTTAAAACATTTGTATTTATTTTAAACAGTCCTGGAGTCATTTGTACATACATTTAACTCAATAACTGCAGCAGACATGTTTAAACATGAAAACTTACATTATTTCCATCTGACTGTATGAAGATCAGTAGTGTCATGGTATTTACCTGCCATGAAAGTGGTAAATTTGTTTCTAATGCTATGGTTAGCATATGGCTAATGCTATGAAAACCAATGTTGAGGTAAATTAATTTTAATAAGGGAAATTTTCAGTAGTTTGTGGATCACACAAAATTTAAATGATTTATTCTATTTGATACATAAGTAAAATGAGGCGTGTACTGTATATAGTCTCACCAGTGGCGGATCTAGAACATTAGTAAGGGGGGGGCTAACCGGGGGGTCTGCGGCCCCCCCCCCCCCGATCGGCGGGCCAGACCGGCGGGGGGTTCGGGGACCCTCCCCCGAGAAGTTTTTGAAATTTAAGTGTTAAAAATAGCAGTTTCAGGTCATTTCTTCAACCGTTGCTTTGGAAAACAATACTAAATCGCTACTCAATTTTTATTACAAACAACAGTTTGGCTAATGTACCAACTTTCATTGCTCTTATTATCATTAATATTTAATGAGAATTTCTTTTGCATCGTGAAGTACAATGCATACACTAACCTTAAAAAATTTGGTTCGTTTTTATAGGCCTGTTGCTATCTAAATTTTCATTATCTTTATTTCGTATTGAAATGGTACACTCTCGTGTTAACACTTTTAACTTTAATATACTAAGTCGGTAATATGTAGGTAGGTTAATATTTTAAAATGTTATTAAAATTTAACTTTAATATACAGTACATTTCATCATGGATTAGCCACTAGATCACGTATAGGTTTTGGGTCTTTTTGACCCATTATGTGTTTACAGTTACAATTACATTAATCCTTCAATAGTAAAGTTGTCGTAGTATTAAAATTAAATAGAGACACAGACTCCAACACGGACACGGTACCTACATTTCAATGAATAAAAACTGGCCATTATGGTATAATAAAATCACGTGCGTCGGCACCAAGTGATGAGACTCGGCCTTTCAGACTGTTTTAATGTAGGACTACCGTTGCCAGTGCTGCATTTGGTTTATTTATTGTCGGATCAGATGTTCTAATTTTTTTGTTAACAGATGATTTCATTATTGTTACTATTTCAAGTTTTAAATTCAATTGCAACTCTAAAAAGTGCTTAGTTGTATTATCTATTTACTTTACTTTTATTTATATAAATATTTAAATATTTAAGCCTTCATTATTTCTTTTTTTTAGTTTTGTACTTCATAAGACCATTGTTAATTACCGTTAATTACGTTAATTAACAACGTAACGTTATGCAACGTAATTAAGCACGTAACGTTGTTACGTTAATTAACGTAATTAACGTAATGGTAGGGGAAAGAACTTAATTTTACTTACTAAGCTAATTAATTTTTATGTTATTCCAAGTGCGGCCTTAAAAACACATCTATTGAAAGAAGACTATTTACTGAACATCGTGTGAAAATCACACGTTTCTAAGTTTTACTGTTTTTGAGTTGGGCTTGCTTAAAGTCAACCATGTCACCGATGATCGTGGCGAACACATCTCCGCTGAAGGCTGTGACGCTGGGTTAGTTATAGCTGTCTAGTCGGTCTTATGTATGACTTATCACTACCGTGTGATTTGTTTTGAGTTAGTGAAAGTATTTCTGACCTATATATCAATAACAAACATAACCTAATCGTCGCAGCGCATTGTAAACTTGGCTGAGTACTTGTAGCAGGCCCGGTGTCAGGCCGCGGGCGGAAATGCGTTCACCACGATCATTGGTGACATTTCTAACTTTAAGGATGTAAAACCGAAAAACAGTAAGACTTTAAAAAGTGAAATTTTACACAATGCTCAGTAAATAGTCTTCTTTCAATTTATGTGGTCTTTAATACTGCAGATCAAAATAACATAAAAAAATAGCTGGCTTATGTCATATAACAATAGACAAGTACCCGAAAGAAGACTTTCCTGACATGGAAACCTGTAAATATAGGCCTTATCATTTTTATTCCAGAACTGCTTTATTTGAAAAGTTTGAAGAAAATCGTTGGAGCCTTTCTCGATATCCGTGTGTACATACATATAGACATAATACAAATATACCTCATCAATAATATTAGAGTATAGGCCCTAATAATATACTTTTTTGTTAGTAGGGATCGAGTGCCGATATATACTTTACTATAATTAGTTTATAAGTAGCCTATTTTTGCAAAAATTTATGATTGCTATTTGAATTAGTAATTATTTTAACGAATTTTAACTCCAGTTGGTTGTCTCCAGGTTCAAATAATCTACACGGTTCTGGCTTTGATAAAAACTTGAACGTCAATTTAGACTGCTTTTCGTCGTCTTTTATTTAATCGAGATTATCGTTTTCTTTAGAATGAACCTCAGTCTTATTTTTTCAGACATAACCTTCTTTAGAACTACTTTATTTATTATAATGAATCTTAATAATTAATTAAGTGATCTCGTTTGAATCAATAGGCAGTCATCACAAAGGGTTTATCAGACATTACACATACAGCATTGCGTTTTGCTCTGCACTGTCTGTTGTTCTTGATTTCGTGTTGTGACAGGAAAAGTTTGCGCGGGCAATGCAACCAAACATTAAATACAACATCTAGTTGTAATTTTGATTCCCCTTCGCCTCCCTCCACCACTTCCACTTAGGCCCCTATTATACATCGCATCTTTCAAGGCACGTAAAATAAGTACATTGCACTAGATAGGAGCATTTATACCCGGCGCCTGACGGTCGTCTGTCGCGCGTCATCCAATAAGGTATACAGCGATTCGAGCGACACGTGGCGGGCGCAAGCCCTCGCGGCATCGCTCGACGCGATGTAAAAGGGCCCTTAAACTTGAGGATGGAATACGTTACTCCCCATCTCCGCCTCGTAACTATACGAAGACTCGGCATACACACACAGAGGGACTCTGGAAGCCTCAGAATTGGTGCCCCACCGATTTAGATTGCGTACCAATAGAGACACTAAAATGACAGTGTCGTCTAGTTGAATTACCAGAAAAGGACATTATAATATCATTTTTAAGAACAAATATTTTTAGGGGTGATGTTTTTATTTCACAGTGTGCATAACAGACACAAAGTAGTTTACATTGAAAAATATCGGAAAAACGTGCGCTGGTTTGCCGGCGCCCCATCACCCGGCCTGCGCCCGACAAGGGCCGGCGCCCGCTCCGGGCCGTCGCGGCGCCCCACCTTGGCCCCCAAGGGGGGGGCTATAGCCCCCTTAGCCACCCCCTTGGATCCGCCACTGAGTCTCACCATTTATAATAAGCGAGCGAAGATTAAGATTATTAATACAAAGAAAAACTTTCCAGATCAAACAAATTTTATTTATTAATAAGGAATAAATATACTTTTAGTTATATGGCCAGATAAGACGAACAGCTGGACCAAACAGAAAAAAGTTTATTTTTCTTAAGCTAGAGGCTCAATTATGTAGTATATTTTGCATTTCTAAGAATTAATTTATGATTGTTGTTTTCACTTTGTTAAGCAAAATAAACAAATTACTAAACAATTTGTTTTGAATGACTAACTTTAGTTTTTTCTACATCCAAATTTAATCAATCTTAAGGTAAATTACCTAGTATCATCATGAATACAGCATAACAATTTTTTTCCACTGTCACACCTTAATTTTTAATTCATTAGCCATTGATTCATACACTACTATTCCTTCTAGAATTGTTTAAATGTTACACTATTCAACGATAAAATAAAAATTACTTTATGTTATCTCAATTGTGATTAAAGTAGCCCATGACTGGTGCTTTTGCACTGTAAAACAAAGGGTGTATGGTGTTTAAGAACAGAAAGCGCTGGAAAAATGATAAATTACGTGATGAGCAAGACATTTTTGGAATATAAAATAATTTAATTTCCTAATACTGGACCGGATAAATTCAAATTGGGTGATTGAGATTGAGAGTGTACTATATTCTACCTCTATGCAGTGCCCTCCTTGCTAAAGCGACAAACTCATCAAAGCTGTCCAGAATGTAGGAGTGCTCCTCCCCAGGAGATGATGCCATCTCAAACAACTCAGCAGTGTTGCCATTGTGGACTCCAAAGGTGAATATCGTCACTCCGTCGGCCTTGAGAGACTTGGCAACATGGCGTGGATCTCCACCATTGGAAAACCCATCCGTCACCAGGAAAAGGGCTTTGCGAGAGTCGGGTCGAGCATGTGAAAATATATCCTGAAACATATTGTAGCTATATTTTTTCATGATTATTGTGATAATTTAACGTATTCACTATATTTGTTCACTAATAGAGTGTTTAATTAATGAAAACTTTTAGTCTCAAATCATTAAAAGTACAAAAAAAAAAAAAAAAAAAAAAAAAAAAACATGGCAGATATTGGGTACTAGCCTTGCAATCTCTAGGGAATGTCAGTTTTTAATTTCTCTTATATCATATAAATTACAATTATTTAATACACAAACAATTCATGAAACCCAGAAGCACAAGTTTAAAGGAGGTCTGATCAGCATGAAACAAATTTATTTATAATCTGGCTGAGAAAAAGGTCTAGTGTTTAGTTCTATGTTTAATTAGATGGTTATTCAAATTTGAAAACAAAATACATATCAATAGAAAAGTTTATCTAAAAGAGTTCACTATGACACATTTGTAAAAGTATCTTTTAGTCAAAAGACTTAACCATCTACTAAATCAAATCAGAGGGGAAGCAGTTACAGGTAACAACCAGTTAAGGTAATATTTCAATGAACTACTGCCGCTATTGTTTTCATAATCACATAGCTGTTTTCCTGGGATACCAAAAACTCAATTTTGGAAAAATGGTAGATAGGTGGTATTCTTCCTTCAACAACAGTGTTGTTTTTAATAAAAAAGAACGTCTTATTATTATTAAAAAAACTGACCAACCATATTGAACAGACTATTTTGTAAATTACAATTATTGGGTTTATTGTTGATCTAACCTGGGCCTCCAACATAGCTCCAAGGGTGTAGGTACCCCCACCACTGTATTTGACCTGGTGATGAAGAACACTGCATTTCTCCTGGTCGCTGGGTTGACTCATAAGGTCTACTTCCCTCACCTGACAAAAGAAGTTCAAATCTAACTGTAACTGGTTCCAAAAATAAGGAACTAACATGAGGAGCAAAAAAAGTTTTGTTATTTGTCAAACTAGAAACCTTCATTTTGGGTGAATGCAATTATTATAGATAGCTAAACTGTAGTAAACATTATTTTGAGATTTTTTACACTTTCAGATATTAGAAGTTTGTAACTGTTTAATAACCTCCCTTTCCACATTTTTGTACTAGGAGATTAAAATTAGAAGGTCAAGAAAAATTTTACTAATGAAATTATACCCGCAGCCATTTTGATAAAAATTGGTGATTCAAGACACAATTAGTCTTTAACCATAACAGAATTATCTGAAGTTATTTTTTATAAAATAAACAGTTAAAATTTTGTCTTGTCATAGAAAGGTAATAACAAAGTATCAGAGCCAAATAAATAGGGATCCCATGTTAACAAATTTTAGTTTTGCTCTTGAAAACACAGGAAAATAAAGTGCTGATTGTAGGATTACTTCTCCTGATTGTCACGGGAAGTGCTCTTTCAACCACTTAAATGTTAAAATGAGCATATTTGTTTACAAAAAGATCAAAACAAACAGCAAAATTATTTTAGCCACCTGTTTTTATACAACGAATCAGCAAAATCGTTAAATAAAAATTATATCTTTGTGGTGCTATCAGTGTTTCACCGGTGGCGTTTTCACTTCCCGACAAGGATGTTCCTTCTTATATTTAGTTCTGTACACTTTGATAGTATGCACTTCAAAAGTTATGCAAACAAATAAAAATTAACTGTCTATATTTAAAGCACTGTAATTTGGATGGGCAATTACTTGGTGTAGTCTCATTGTACAAACCACTTGTCCAATGGAAGCAAATGACACAAGGGCGACTCTAGTGTCATTGTAGGACACTGAGAAATCTGCCAGAAGTTTTTTTACAAATTGAAGCTCTGATTGGAAGTTTTCTGCTCCAACACTTGATGATGCATCGACCAGAAACACCAACTCAACTTTCTGAAAAGAAATTACAAAACCAATCTCATAAAAAATTGAATTAAAAAATCTTGTTCTAGGATTTTGAACTTTTAAAGAAGGTCCAAGAGTAGTAAATGTTTAATGTTTTGTGCCTGATCTAGTAGGTAACAGATTTTAAATGGTATAAAAGTAAAAAAAAAAAAAAATATTTTACTTCCATAGTCTAGACAGATTGATTTACATGAAAGACAATAACTTGAGGGCTAATAAACTTGTTAGTCTCGAGACATTTACTTATTGTAGTAAAACTATGGTGAAACGATAAAAAATAAGTAAAAACAATTATGGTTACCGTGTAGAGCAATAAGTGAATCAAAGGTCAGTAGCCTATGATACAGTAGTTATCCAAACCTTACAAATCTTACAAACCTTACAAATTCTTTGTGAGTAAACCTAAAAAAATAATCACTGCTCTGAGAATGCAAATTAAATTATTACAAAATTAATAGACAGGTTCACTGGGACAGTTTAATACCCAGTTCATCAGTTAATTGCGTAGTTAACTATACTAATCTAAACAAACTGACACTAGTTTCTGCAACAAGAGTAGTAAGATGTGCAATGAGCAATTAGAGTAATACTGTACGTGGTGCTGAAAAAAGACCCATCGTACACAACTATTTAAAAATGTAAACGTAAAGTCTCTGCCCTAAATTTTCTAATAATCTAGATCACTCTGTAAAAAAAATAAAAAAACATTAAAAGAAAAAATATGAACATTTTTTCTTGTAAAAGAAAAATATGAACATTAAATTACAATTGAAAAGGTTTAAGTCTTTTACAGTAAGTTCTACAAAAGAATTCTAAATACTCACATTGTTCTTTTCAGCAGCTACCAAAAGTTCAAAATGTTTTTTCAAAACTTCACCAAGAACATCTACTTTAGATTTTAAAACCATATTTTCCAACCTTCCTGAACTATCTTTGAGCCTCTTTGGTTGACCGGAATTGAAAAATCCACTACTGGAATCTACATTAGACTTTTGTTGAGCCACAACAGTGAACACAGCAATGAAAACAACAATCACCAACATGACAGGAAACTAAAATCATAAATTAAGGCAGAAAACGACAATCACCAATAATGACAGGAAACTACAGTCATGAGATTGTGACTGATCATTTGTAACAAAGTAGAGATCTGTAGTGCACAGAGAGGATCTGTTGAAACAGTGAGGCACTTCTGGAGATTAAAACTCTCAAGATTAACATGTTCCAGACGCTCCATAAATAGGTCGAATGGCCGGTCCACTGCAACTGGCTCGGCAAAAACTCTGTCCTAGAACAGGCATGTGTAATGGGTGTAGCTTTTTAGCTTTCTGCTTTAGTTGATGACCTCATGTGTATTATGTTTTTACAAGGGGTATAAAAAGTTGGTGGTAAGATAAATAAGAAAATAATGAGAATATAATATTTAGAGAATTTTATTTCACTATAATTTTTTTAACGCTGTTAATTAATTATAATACATAACAATATACTTTATGCTGGATACTATCTAGATGATCTACTTTATTTACAAAGTAGTGAAATTTAATTTTTATTTGATGACTTCCTATATCCAAAATATGCTTATGACAATAGTAGTAAATTGTCGTAAAATTTTTAAAATATAACACAAATTTAAATTTAAAACTTTCATATTTCACTAATTATTGCCATAGAATTATATTATATAATTATATTTTATTATATAGTCAATTATATTTTATCAACTTTATAATAGCTTTTCTAAAGAAAACACGTTTTCATAAAGTATCCAGCAAATTTCAATGGAATTCAGTATTTTGTTTATTTTCACTGTAACCACCATGAGAATGACGATAAAGGTTTACTGCCATGTAACTCTGGATACAAATACAGGAAATATAATACTTTCCCTGTGTAGGAACGTACTAAATTGTAACCAATTCTGGTATTATTTATTTGCCCCATAAACCCCATGGAGGTGAAGATATTTTTGATGTCATATCGATATTGTACGCAAAAATAAGTTAAACCCTACATAGTGAATGTACATGTACAAGCCGAATTTTATCAGGTTATTTCAATAAATAGGTGAGATACAGGGTTTTGTTGAATTCTGATAAGAATAACATGGGAACCCTACTTTGGATTTTCTCCAAAATTTGTTAAGCTACGTTAAAATTTCAAAATAGTAAATATTTTTTAAGCTCTTTTAAATGGTTTTAGTTAAAATTGTTGAATTTTGAAAATCGGGGTCCAAAAATGTAAAACATATTTTTGACCCTTTTGAAAAATCATAAAACCCCGTTTCCATAATCTGATTATGCTGGTTCATGAACTCATGAAAGCAGATCTGGTCCTATTTCTTCATACCAAATTTCACCAAAATCGAAGGTCCCTTTCAAATTCATTGTCAGAGTTTTTAGGGACGGCTTCTCTCCTAATGCTCTGAGGACATTGTATATGCAGTTAGTACGATCTCATCTGAATTATTGCACCTCAGTGTAAAAAATGCACTCCATTCCAAAAAGGCCATATTGATCTTCTTAAGGGAATTCAGAGAATGTTTCTCTACAATAAGGGTGTGAAAGTTGGGTACTGCTACAGTGAAATACCACTAGACGTTGTAAGCCAGCAGTTTTGACTTCTTCCTGTTGTGGGCTGGACGAGAAATCACAGACTTGATGTTCCTCAGGAGCATTGTCTCTGCTTCAGTGGATTTTCTTGACTTTTGAGGAGGATTAACTTCTCTTGTGTGTGGCTTGTGAGATCTAGACAGCTCTTTGAAAGAAGACACCACGCAATAAGCTGTTCACAGAATAATACCGCACATACATTGCTTGGGGAACAACCTGCCTGATTATCTAGATTTTTTTTCTATGTCTGATGTGTAATTTAAAAAAAAGCTTAATAAGTTGCACAGTCTTAGTTTTATGTGATTGTGCTTCCTGTTTGTGTGCTTAGTTTCAAACAATATAAAGCATTTCCTGTGAGCTATTAGTAAGTTATGTATAAATGGCTATGTTTATTGTATTATTATCATTATTATTATTATTGTAAGTTGTTACTATTATGTATAGACCTAAGCTTTTCCTTGTTATTATTTTTTATGTTGAATGTATAATTTGTTGATTCTACAGAATGCCTAATATGATAACTATGTTAATTATTGTTTTGGTGTAAACTGTGTAAGCCTTCTTGATGTGTTACCCGTAAGTGAAAAATTGTTTGTAAAGTGGTGTAGTCCATACATGTTAAATAAATAAATAAAAAAGGTCATACAAATAGGGGTCTAAAGTGCTTTTTTCTAAACCGCCAGCCACCATTTTCTTTTTTACACATAATAATTTTTATTCCTGTTACGGATGGTTGTATAAGTTCATACTCGCCTACGGCTCGATGGGGGCTCCGCCCCCATGCCCCCATTTTGGGTTGCCCCGAATTCGTTAATTGTTCTAAGTCTTAAGAACTGAACAGGCTAATTGAGGCCTCCACCCAAAACTCTATCCTTATCTTCGCTGACTT
The DNA here is from genome assembly GCA_030545055.2 of Neoaliturus tenellus. Lineage (NCBI taxonomy): Eukaryota > Metazoa > Arthropoda > Insecta > Hemiptera > Cicadellidae > Neoaliturus > Neoaliturus tenellus. Next base: position 282,779,586 of record CM061531.1, on the reverse strand, counting down.
AGTTTAATAGTTCAGAAAGTCTAAAACTTTTAAGATATTATCTTGATATTTAAAGCTCAAATTGATACTTTTCTTTTATATATTATTTTTAATGCTCATGGTATGTGTGTGTAGCTAAATTTCAGGCATCTAATTGTCATAACAGTAAATAAAAAATAACTCAATTTTTGTGAAAGAATTTTGAAAATACACCCCTTTTTGGTGAAGAGAGTGAAATGCTACAAAATCTTAAGGGCCGAGCTTATAGAGAATCTAAAAATAATAAAATGCTGACAAAAAGTACATAGGTGTGGCAGTACCTTTACCGGGCTTAACAAAATCACCAAAAACTATACATAAAACAGGTTAATAATTTAGTATTTTCACAGTTTTTTTACTAACCTTGGATTGAAATCGGCCTTTGGCTGCTTCTATAGTAAGAAATAGATATATTCAGATGTACACAAAATTTGAGGCATGTATGTGTCATAAAAGTAAACGATAAATATTGAAATAGAGTAATTTTGGTGAAAGAATTTCGATATTGTGAAAGTACGCCCCTCTTTACAGGTGAAGGGGGTGAGATACGGCAAAATTGCATAGGACTGATCTTGTAGAGAGTCTAAAATAAAATATAAAACTGGCAAAACAAATATCAATATTGCAGTATATTTGGCAGAATAAAGTAATTTACAAACACTTAATACGAAATTATTTTAAGAATGTTGTGTTTTTTTTCAATTTTTTTTAGACTGACACAGTCTCAATCTAGATCTAGTTGTCTAATCTAGATTTGTTGGCTGACACAGTGGTAAGATCTAGTTGAGACCATAATATGTACTAAAGTTCAAGCATCCTTGTGCCATGTTAGTAAATAAAAAATATTAAAATAACGAGATTTTTGTGAAAAAATTTGGAAATTTTGAAAGTATGCCCTTTTTAAGGGTGAAGCTAGTGAGATACGCGAAAATTTCACGAGACTAAACTTGTAAAACGTCTAATTCCTGACCATGAATTTTCCCTCAGATTCGAGATAGGACCCCTCTTTCAAAAGTTACAGTGTATTTAGAAAAGCTTTACATAGTGTAGATTTTACCATGAAAAAATAATTTTTTTAAGGAGGTTAAAATTTAAAAAATCAATGTTTTGGGATTTTGTATTTGTATTGACTATAAAAACTACGTGTGTACCAAATTTGAAGTATCTAGCTCATCCGGACTAAGATTAGGATTTTTAATCTGGAGATTTACGCAATTAATTGGTGCGATGTACGACAAAAAGTAACAGGACCAAAATCGTAGTTCATCCAATTCAGTAAAATCTATGAAAGGCCGAACCGTTTAGCCGCTAGAGCTGAAATATACTAAAATTACGATTTCTCTAGTTGGCCAAAAGCCACTACTTATTTATCACCAAACTGAGAAAAAGTGAAAAATGTATTTTGAGAGTAAACGGAAAGAGATACGGCAAAGTATGTTAGAATCAAAATTGTAGATATTAAAAAGCCCTATAAAAGTTGTCATTTAAACATTTTTGTAGGACAAACCATTTAGTCGCTAGGGCCCTAAATCTAAATATAAATTTCACTAAAATCAGTTTGGAGCGTTAACAGTGCGATGTATGACAAAAAGTCAAAGGACCAAAATTGTAGATCATCCAATTCCCTATCGTAATATGCTCTCAGATTTAAGATTAGACTAACCGTTAGGCCACTAGAGCTGAAATACTAAAATTACGATTTCTCTAGTGGCCCAGAACCGGTATTTTCCCACTACTTATGTTCACAAAATCCGGAAAAAGTGAAAAATGACTTTTGTGAGTAAACGAGTAGAGATACGGCAAAATATATAAGGAAAAGATTTGTAGATATTAAAAAGATCTATCGAAATCATCCTTAAACAAATTTTTACGACCATCGGTTTAGTCACTAGAGCCCGAAAACCAAAAACAGCATTTCATTAAAAATGCTCTGGAGGCTTAATGGTGCGAGATACGATAAAAAGTCAAAGGACCAAAATTGTAGATAATTAAATTCCCTATCGTAGTATTGTTCTCAGATTTTAGATAGGACGAAGCGTTTGGCCGCTAGAGTCAAAAAAGTAAAATTACAATTTCGGAAATCCTCCATTTTGAATTTTTTTTAGTAGGTTAAAACTACAAATTTGCAAGTTTAAGATTTTACACTTAGCATTAACCATTCAGGCTAGATGTGTGCCAAATTTCAAGTCTCTAGCTTAAATAGATACGTCAGAAATTCGTATCCCATATAAGTGAGTGAGTGAGTTACACATGGGGCTGTATATATTATGGACTCGCCTAAGGCTCGATGGGGGCTCCGCCCCCAAGCCCCCTAAGAGGGTTGCCCCAAATTTGTTAATTGCTCTAAGTCTCAAGTACCGAACAGGCTAGACCCCCCTTCTAGGGGTTGACCTAAATTTTTAAATTAATAAAAAGTCGTGTTTAAAATACGTTAGTTCCACGGAAGAACTGCACACTCAAGACAGTAACAAAACCGTCAAATACACAAAATTCACAATCAATAGTAAACAAAGCTTTTAAAAAACTCATATGAATCGGTTTTAATACCCCTTCGTAATTAGAATTCGTTTAAAAGTTTTGAGCTGTGAATTTATAATTATTTATTTAAATATTTTAGGTGTTATGCTGGTAAAAAAATATACTTTAGATTAGACGATTGTTGTTGTGTTAGATGAAAAGAAATTTCAATTAAAAGAGTTATAGTTGTTGTTGTTGCTATCATTATATTTAATCGTAGTAGTTATGGTAACAAATATTTCTCTGTTATCCTATCCTATAATATAATACAAGCTATGTCTGAAGGGATGTGTGTTCCACGATCTCGAAATGTAGCTGTTAGATTTTTCTTAAGCTTTGCACGAGTGTTTGCCCACAAATAAGTTTAGAAACAGCCTCAATCCCAGGAAAAATCGAAGTTGGTCTAAATTTAAGTTTAAAAATCGTTATTTTTAACATTGGTCTTATAGGTTGCTATTTTGGTAACGAAATAACAACTAAAAGTAAACAAAAATAAAGGAACATAAATTTTAAGCAGTTTTTTAACAGCTGTTATCTGTGAAGAGTCTGGTGTAGATTTAATAGCTTGATTACCATGACACTATAACAAAAGTCAATTAAAACCAACGAGCAAGGCTCGTTTAACCTGGTACTAAATAGAAATACAATTATGGGAAAATTGGCATAATCCCATGCCTGACCCAACTCAAATAAAAACTTGTAAATTTCAGGAGATAGAAGAAAAACGTTTAAATCACTGAAATAGCGTATAACATTCAAATCAATGAGCGAAAACAAGAATTAAATAACATGAAAACAAAATAATAGGAAAGAATAAAAACGGGGTTGATCCGCAAAAAACCCCTACTATTACAAACAACTAATTATAAGAATATAAAATCGAGACCTGTGAAATAATAATTTATTCATAAAGACCTGTTTGTTTTGTTCAATATTCATTTAAAAAATCTCAAAAACATATTTTAAGTGTGTACTAAAATATAATGTAAAACACTGAATATAAATAAAACAGAAAGATAATAATTACCTGTCTATTAATTATCATACAAAGTAATAGAAGTTAAGGTCACGGCACGAGCAACACAGTAAATTCATTGAATGCGAAATTCGGCCGAAAGCTTAACTTGGGGTGAATTTGAATTAGTAATCTGGAATGAGGTGAAAATGAAACGAGAACCTAACATTTAAATCTGTTCTTTTTGTTCAATTTTTATTTAAACATTCTCAAAAACATATTTATAAGTGTGAAAAAAATATCTAATATAAGACACTGAATACAAATCAAACAAAAAGATAATAAATATCTGTCTATTAATTATTGTACAAAGTAATCGAAGTATGTTACGTTAAGATCACAGCTCAAGCTTCACAGCAAAATTCATAACGTTAAGATCACGGCACGAGCTACACAGAAAATTCATTGAATGCGTAATTCGGCTGAGGGGTTCTCATGGGGTGAATTTGAATAAGTAATCTAAAATAAATTGAAATTAAACGAAAACCTAACATTTAAATCTATTACTTTTGTTCAACACTTATTTAAACATTCTCAAAAACAAATTTTAAGTGTGAAAAATTCAAATATAAGACACTGAATATAAATCAAACAGAAAGATAATAATAAACTGTCTATTAAGTATTGTACAAAGTAATCGAAGTATGTTACGTTAAGATCACGGCTCAAGCTTCACAGAAAATCTATTCAATGCGAAGTTCGGCGGAGAATAATCCCGTGTGAATTTGAATAAGTAATCTAAAATAAATTGAAACAAAACGAGAACCTACATTTAAATATGTTAGTTCAGCTAAACAGTTATTTAAAAATTCCCTAAAACATACGATATTTATGATGTGTGTAATATATAAAGGAAACGAGCTTTCAATGCAGCATAATCTCATTGCTATTTTGAAGTCAAATGGATAACGGTTTGTTATATATGAGGGATACTAACGTTGCCAACAGCAAGGAAGCAGGTGTAGTTAAAAGACATGATTTAAATACAAGCGAGAACTAAGCGACTATTCACCCGCCATGGGAAATTAATTCATAGTAGGAGAAGAAAATTCACCTTTGGTAAACATTCAAGATAGCGCATATGCTGCATAAGCTACAAATTAGGGAATTATCACTGTATATATTATCTAGTATAACCCTGGGTCCCTGGTGAAATAACCCGCTCTCAATACAAAATAACGCCGTAGTTTACAATATATATTAGAGTCTATCCATCGAAGGATACAATGAGTATATCAAACACGGGTGTAGTTGAAAGAGATCATTTAAACGCGAGCGAGAACTAAACCTGAAGTGTGATCTACGATACCACGCGGTGATATACGCTGATACGGCTGAACTACGTTACCGACAAATCTATATTTATTACCTTTTTTATAGTTTAAAAGTAAAAAAGTTGTAGTTTTATGATTTTTCCTAAATTGAAACATCTCAATGAATGTCCATGCCAAATTTCAAGTCTCTATCTTAAACGGTCGCTTCAGGAATTTAAGATCATCAGTGAGTCAGTCAGTTACACATGGGGCTGTATATATTATAGACTCGCCTACGGCTCGATGGGGGCTCCGCCCCCATGCCCCTTTAGGGGTGTCCCTAGATTCGTAAATTAATAAAAGTCAAGTATAAAATTGGTTAGTTCCACGGAAGAACTGAACAGCCAAGACAGTAACAAAACCGTCTAATACACACAATTCACAATCGATAGTTAAAAAAGCTTTGAAAATCTCCTATGAATCGGTTTTAATAACTCTTCGTAGTTAAAATATGTTAAAATATTTTGAGTGTGATATAATGATTATTTATTCTGAGTGTTATGCTGAATGGAGGGTCCACTCCCTAATTTGATGCCCCAATTCCGTAATTTCTGTAAAAACTTAATTCAGTGAACAGGCTTTTAAATTTAAATTTTTTAAATTCGTCAAAAATTGTTGCAATAAATCAGTGAAAACAATAAAATAACATTAAAACGAAATAATATAAAATCTGATAAACGAGATAGAAATCACAAAAGACTCCAAAGATTTAAAAAGATTCCCTAAAATCCGAGGAGGAACTTAATAAAAGTATGTAAATTAGTAACACCAGCCCCGACAATAGCTGAATTCGTATTTTTAATAGTCTCTTAAAAGGAGGTAAGGTCCCCAATTTCAAGTTTTCGGTAATTATTCTGGTTTACGAGATACCAAAGGTCTCTTGAGTTTATCATCCTGTAATAAATCTGTTTTGAGAGCTAATGTGTAGAGATGCGGCAAAATGTTCTGAAAACTGTAAGCCATTAATAAAATATTTCAGTCATATTCAGCAACATTTTTCGGTAGGACCAATTGTTTTGTCAGTAGAGTGGAAGAACTGAAAACGCGATTGCACAAAAATTAGTCTGGAGATTTACGCAATTGGTGCGATGTACGACAAAAAGTCACAGGACCAAAATCGTAGTTCATCCAATTCAGTACCGTAGTAATCTCAAATCTATGAAAGGCCTAACCGTTTAGCCGCTAGAGCTGAAATACTAAAATTACGATTTCTCTAGTTGGCCAAAAGCCACTTCTTATTTATCACAAAACTGGGAAAAAGTGAAAAATGTATTTTGAGAGTAAACGGAAAGAGATACGGCAAAGTATGTTAGAATCAAAATCGTAGATATTAAAAAGACCTATAAAAGTTGTCATTTAAACATTTTTGTAGGACAAACTATTTAGTCGCTAGAGCCCTAAATCTAAATATAAATTTCACAAAAATCAGTTAGGAGGGTTAACGGTGCGATGTACGACAAAAAGTCAGAGGACCAAAATTGTAGATCATCCAATTCCCTATCGTAATATTGCTCTAAGATTTCAGATAAGACTAACCGTTAGGCCGCTAGAGCTGAAATACTAAAATTACGATCTCTCTAGTGGACCAGAACCGGTATTTTCCCACTACTTACATTCACAAAATCTGGAAAAAGTGAAAAAAGGATTTTTTAAGTAAACGAGAAGAGATACATTTGTAGTATTTATTGTGACCCTGGATTGGAATGTATTATAATGAAATAAAATTACCTTAATTTTATTTAAATAAGGTAATTTTATTTCATTATAAGATACATTTGGTAGCTAAAGCTGAAATTCTAAAATTACGATTTCTCTAGTGTCCCAGAACCGGTATTTTCCCACTACTTATGTTCACAAAATCCGGAAAAAGTGAAAAATGAATTTCGTGAGTAAACGAGTAGAGATACGGCAAAATATTTAAGGGGCAAAATTGTAGATATTAAAAAGATGTATCGAAATAAACCTTAACAATTTTTTTACGACCATCCGTTTAGTCACTAGAGCCCGAAAACCGAAAACGGCATTTCATTAAAAACGCTCTGGAGGCTTAACGGTGCGAGGTACGATAAAAAGTCAAAGAACCGAAATTGTAGAAAATTGAATTCCCTACCGTAGTATTGTTCTCAAATTTTAGATAGGACGAAGCGTTTGGCCGCTAGAGCCAATAAACTAAAATTACAATTTCGGAAGTCCGCCATTTTGAATTTTTTCAGTAGGTTAAAACTACAAATTTGCAAGTTTAAGATTTTATCCTTAGCATTAACCATTCAGGCTAGACGTATGCCAAATTTCAAGTCTCTAGCTTAAATAGTTATGTCAGAAATTCGTATCCCATATAAGTGAGTGAGTCAGTTACACATAGAGCTGTATATATTATGGACTCGCCTACGGCTCGATGGGGGCTCCGCCCCCATGCCCCCTTAGGGGATGCCTAGAATCCGTAAAATAACAAAAAGACCCATGTTTTAAACAGGCTATTTCTGCCGAAGTACTGAACAGCAGGGACAGTAACAACATCGGCTAATACACACTACTCAAATTAATAATGAGTACCAGGGGGACCGAGCTTAAGCTCGGTAAAATTATTACTTTCGTTTCTCACACAAAGCTCGTTCGCTCCGCTCACTCGCCAGGCGGAAGGTTTGCTGCACATTGGTATGATTTTCCTAAAACCACAGGTTAAAGATGTAACACATTGGTTTATTTTATCTACAGTTATCAGCTGATTTTTGTTCAGTTAAAAAATTTCCATAGGATAACATGGGATCTTTGAAGGGCTCTAGCGCGAAAACCGGATTTTTCCCAGCTATGGGACCAGCTCCAATCGATTTCTGGTGGCCAAAACCCCCATATTCCAAAATTTGAAGGAAATCGTCGGAGCCGTTTTTGAGATAATTGTGCAAGCAAGCAAGCAAGCAAACAAGCAAACATTGCTCGTATAAGAGTATAGGATAAAAATATTTTAAAATTCCTTCATAATGTTCCTTCATTAGTATAAGAATTTAGAGATGTGAATTAATAATCAACCATTTAAAAATATTCTAGGTATTGTGCTGGACGGAGGCTCCAGCCTCTTGCCCTCTTATTGGTCGCCTCAAATTGTTAACTGATATAATAAAAATTTCAAACATTGAATAGGCCAGTTGAGGGCTCACCCCCATACCCCTTCGATGTGTTCGCTAAATTAGTTTGTAGTTGACCAAGTCTAAAACATTTAAGATATTCCCGTTATGTTTAAAAATTAAATTGTTAATTTTGTTACTATTTTGATACTCTAACTTATTCTTATACTCTAACTATTTTGATTAGGGCATGTGTGTGCCTTCTTGGTCCAGAGAATATTGTACGAATTCAGTGAAGTTTGATATGTGCATGCTCAATTTGAAGGATCTAAGTAAAATACTACAGAAGTTATTAAAAAGTCTAAACATGATAAACAAAATATATTTATTTGAAGTAAATATGGTAGGGGGTTTGACTTAAAATTAGTGACTTCTACTTTGGAAAGGTGACTTACGGTACACCCTGTCCATTGATTTCACTGTAACCGATTTATCAATGATGGATCACTTGGTTTTTGTTAAAATAAGTTCTGTACAGTTTAAAATGGGTGTACAGGTGATCTAAATAAGTTCTGTACAGTTTAAAATGGGTGTACAGGTGATCTGGGTCCACTCAGTATAATAGAGATTTATTTAAAACCAAGGTACTACTAATGTAACTTTAATCGAGTTGCATGTGAAGTTAAAAACAAAATGCTAAATTAAATGCTTATGTTCAAATTTGACAGATCGGAAAACCGAACTTCACTTGAACACTATCTGGTTAATATGGTGGGGTATTGCGAAATATCTATAAAATGAGAATTCTATTGAGAGCACTAAGCCTTTTCTAAGAGTCTCGTCTCATACCTGTACACAGTTTCGACCAGAATTAAAATTAACTGAGTGTAAATAAATTTGTTCGACAAAATAAGTACGAGAACAAAACCTGGTAAGTGTTGTACATTACCACTACTCACTACACTAAGATAGGATTGTATATATGTCAATCCTAGAGGAGGCAAATTCACCACCCAGGAAGTGCCAAAAAAGCGCACAGGCGGCGTTGGCGACACACTGAGCATTTATTGCTGAATTCGTCGAGATGCACATCGCCTTGATGAAACGATCCAGCAGCAACTCATGAGAAAGTCATTCTCTAGTTACAAACAGTGTCCGAGTGACCTATCTGTTAGTTAACAATACACGACTACGAACACCTCAGGGTGTAATTACAACAGATCACATAACTATGTATGAGAACTAAGTCGCAAGTCAAATGGACATCTCAGGGTGTAGTTGCGACAGTTCAAGTAAATAAAGACGAGAACTAAGTCGCAACTAAGCAGCGCTTCGGTGGACAAGTTTGGAACTACATAGTTTAGGTAACTTCTAACCATGGCGAGAAACTAAGCTTATAATGTAAAATTTTTTATACTTAAACAAATAAATGTTCAACTTTAGTATTATTCCCTTTAATTTTACATTTAATCCTATCAGTATACCAAATTTTGGTTCACTATCTGAATTGGAAGTTGATTATTTATTAATATCGCATATAAGTGAGTCAGTCAGTCAGTCAGTTACACATAGGGCTGTATAGTTTATTAGACTCGCCTACGGCTCGATGGGGGCTCCGCCCCCATGCCCCCTTAGGGGTATCCCTAAATTCGTAAATTAATAAAAAATGTCAAGTATGAAATTGGTTAGTTTTGCGGAAGAACTGAACAGCCAAGACAGTAACAAAACCGTTTAATACACACAATTCACAATCGATAGCTAGAAAAGCTTTTAAAATCTCCTATGAATCGGTTTTAATAACTCTTCGTAGTTAAAATTTGTTAAAATATTTCGAGTGTGATACAATAATTATTTATTCTTTGTGTTATGCTGAATGGAGGGTCCACTCCCTAATTTGTTGCCCCAATTCCGTAATTTCTGAAAAAACTTGATGCAGTGAACGGGCTTGTTGAGGGTTATTAACTCCAATGTGTTCGCTGAATTAGTTTGTAAATAAAAAAGTCGAGTGTTAAACAGGTTAGCTTTACCAATGAAGTGCACAACCAAAACAGTAACAAAAGGCTAATGCACACTTCTCACTATCAATAATAATTAAAGCTTATAAAATTCATCAAAAATTGTTGCAATAAATCAGTGAAAACAATAACATAACATTAAAATGAAATAATATAAAATCTGATAAACGAGATAGAAATCACAAAAGACTAGAAAGTTTTAAAATGATTCCCTAAATTCCGAGGAGGAACTTACTAAAAGTACCTATGTAAATTAGTAACACCAGCCCCGACAATAGCTGAATTCATATTTTTAATTGTCTCTTAAAAGAAGGTAAGGTCCCCAATTTCAAGTTTTCGGTAACTATTCTGGTCCTGTAATAAATCTGTTTTGAGAGCTAATGTGTAGAGATACGGCAAAATGTTCTGAAAACTGTAAGCCAGTCATATTCAGCAACATTTTTCGATAGGACCAATCGTTTTGTCAGTAGAGTGGAAAAACTGAAAACGCGATTGCAAAAAATTAGACTGGATACATACGCAATTGGTGCGATGTACGACAAAAAGTCACAGGAAAAAAATCGTAGTTCATCCAATTCAGTACCGTGGTAGTCTCAAATCTATGAAAGGCCTAACCATTTAGCCTCTAGAGCTAAAATATACTAAAATTATGATTTCTTTATAGTTGTCCAAAAGCCACTACTTATTTATCACAAAACTGGGAAAAAGTGAAAAATGTTTTTTGAGAGTGAACGGAAAGAGATAGGCTACGGCAAAGTATGTTAGAATCAAAATTGTAGATATTAAAAAGACCTATAAAAGTTGTCATTTAAATATTTTCGTAGGACAAACCATTTAGTCGCTAGGGCCCTAAATCTAAATATAAATTTCACAAAAATCAGTTTGGAGGGTTAACGGTGCGATGTACGACAAAAAGTAAAAGGACCAAAATTGTAGATCATCCAATTTCCTATCGTAATATGCTCTCATATTTCAGATAAGACTAACCGTTAGGTCACTAGAGCTGAAATACTAAAATTACGATTTATCTAGTGGACCAGAACCGGTGTTTTCCCACTACTTACGTTCACAAAATCCGGAAAAAGTGAAAAATGAATTTTGTGAGTAAACGAGTAGAGATACGGCAAAATATACGGGAAAAGAAATTGTAGATATTATAAAGATCTATCGAAATGAACCTTAAAAAATTTTTTACAACCATCGGTTTAGGCACTAGAGCCCGAAAAACGAAAACGGCATTTCATTAAAAACGCTCTGGAGGCTTAACGGTGCGAGATACGATAAAAAGTCACAAGATCGAAATTGTAGAAAATTAAATTCCCTATCGTAGTATTGTTCTCAGATTTTAGATAGGACAAAGCGTTTGGCCGCTAGAGCCAAAAAAGTAAAATTACAATTTTGAAAATCCGCCATTTTGAATTTTTTTTGTAGGTTAAAACTAAAAATTTGCAAGTTTAAGATTTTACACTTAGCATTGACCGTTCAAGCTAGACGTATGCAAAATTTCAAGTCTCTAGCTTAAATAATTACGTCAGAAATTCGTATCCCATATAAGTCAGTCAGTCAGTCAGTTACACATAGGGCTGTATAGTTTATTAGACTCGCCTACGGCTCGATGGGGGCTACGCCCCCATGCCCCCTATGATGGTTCCCCCGAAGTGTTAGTAGACGATAACGAATCGATGCCGAAAGGAAATCGCCGTTAGTAGTTTAGAGGAAGTTAAAAAAAATACGTGGAAACAACGAATAGTCAAGTAACAAATGTTGAAAGAGAGCAATTGTTGTTAAAGACTTTCAATATCGTGAAAGTACGCTCCTTTTCAAGGGTGAAGGGGGCGAGATACTGCCAAATCGCAAAGGACCGAGGTTGTAGCTCGTCTAAAATAGAACAAATTATTGGCGAAATATAAATCAATATGGCAGTAAAATTTTCAGTTTAAAGTAATTTACAAACACTTTACATGAAAAAATGTCAATAATTTCGTGTTTTTTTCAATTGTTTTGGTTCCAAAATTTGATTGAAATTGATCAATGGCTTCTTAAATAGTAAGAACTAGTTGGGTCAATAATATTTACTAAGTTTGAGGCATCTGTGCGCCATAATAGTAAATAAAAAACATTAAAATAGCGAATTGTTTGTGGAAGAATGTATAAGTTTGAAATTACACCCCTTTTTAAGGGTGAAGGGGGCGAGATACTCCAAAGTGTCACAATACCAAACTTGTAGAGCGTCTATAGTAGAATATAGTAATGGCAAAAAATATATCAATATAGCAGTATATTTACCAAGTTTAAGTGAATTACGAACACTTTACATGAAAAAATGTTGAGAATTTTGTGTTTTTACACTTTATTTTTTGGGCTAAAATTCGATTGAAATTGGCAAAAAGCTTTTTTTTACAGATAGAACCTGTTGAGGTCATAATATAAATAGAAATTCATGCATACATATTACATAATTGTAAATAAAAATATCAAAATAGCACAATTTTTGGGAAAAATTTTAGAAATTCTGAAAGTACACTCCTTTTTAAGGGTGAAGGGGGTGAGATACGGCAAAATCGCATAGATCAAACTTGTAGAGCGTCTAAAATAAAATATAATACTGGCAAAAAATATCAATTTTGCATTACATTTGCCAGATTATATCAATTTACGAACAGTATAGGCCTACTTGACATTTTTTAAAGAATTTTGTGTTGTACGAATATTTAGGACAAAATTTAGATTGAAATCGGCCAATGTTGCTGTATATAATATTGCTCTCAGATTTCAGATAAGACTAACCTCTAGGCCGCTGGAGCTGAAATACTAAAATTACGATTTCTCTAGTGGACCAGAACCGGTATTTTCCCACTACTTACGTTCACAAAATACGGAAAAAGTGAAAAATGTATTTTTTTAGTAAACAAGAAGAAATACATTTGGCCGCTAAAGCTGAAATACTAAAATTACGATTTCTCTAGTGTCCCAGAACCGGTATTTTCTTACTACTTATGTTCACAAAATCCGGAAAAAGTGAAAAATGAATTTTGTGAGTAAACGAGTAGAGATACGGCAAAAAATATTAGAGGCAAAATTGTAGATATTAAAAAGATCTATCGAAATAAACCTTACGAAAATTTTTACGACCATCCGTTTAGTCACTAGAGCCCGAAAATCGAAAACGGCATTTCATTAAAAACGCTCTGGAGGCTTAACAGTGCGAGATATGATAAAAAGTCAAAGGACCAAAATTGTATAAAATTGAATTCTCTATCGTAGTATTGTTCTCAGATTTTAGATAGGACCAAGCGTTTGGCCGCTAGATCCAAAAAACTAAAATTACAATTTTAGAAATCCGCCATTTTGAATTTTTTTAGTAGGTTAAAACTACAAATTTGCAAGTTTAAGATTTTATACTTAGCATTGACCGTTCAGGCTAGACGTATGCCAAATTTCAAGTCTCTAGCTTAAATAGTTATGTCAGAACTTCGTATCCCATATAAGTGAGTGAGTCAGTTACACATGGGGCTGTATATATTATGGACTCGCCTGCGGCTCGATGGGGGCTCCGCCCCCATGCCCCCTGAGGGGTTGCCCCCTAGTTTGAATTAATAAAAAGTCAAGTTTGAAATAGTTTAGTTCCACACAAGATCTGGACAGCCAAGACAGTAACAAAACCATCTGATACTCTAAATTCACAATCAATAGTAAAAAAAGCTTTAATAATCTCCTATTAGTAGGTTTTAATACCCCTCCTTAGTAAATAGTTTTAAAAAATTGAGCTGTGAGATAAATATTATTTATGTAAATATTCTAGGTGTTATGCTTGAAGGAGGGCCCAAACCAATAATTGGTTGCCCTAATTCCGTAAATTACTGTCAAAACCTCATACAATGAACAGGCTAGTTAAAGGCTCAACTCCAACGGCAGTAACAGAAGCCGCCAATACACACTACTCACAATAAATAATAATAAGCTTTGATATTTGCTCACGGCTCATGGTTTAATCCCACTCCCCCCTTAATTCGTTAAAAAATATAATGGAGTTGTGAAATATTAATGAACTATGTAAATAGTCATGCTCAAAAGTTGTTGTGTAAGAATTTGGAGATACGATTATGATTGCACATGATTGAGGTAATAATAGCTGTATTCTGAAAAGATAAAAGTGGAATAAAATTATAAGTTTATATAGAGGATCGTTGTATGTAATAGAAGAAAAACGGGACAAAATCAGGATATTTGAAATAAAAAAAATATGTTATAGGCTTAGATGCTTTAGTTCCGCCACGGGGTGGCCAAGAAACGCAGGAATCATATATGTACCATATAGAGAAACGATAACAATTTTATCATTCAAAATCAGCAATTATTAATTTAACAATTTTAAATGTCATATATATTAGTTCAGAAAATTAATAAAAATAGAGCCCTAGTAGTATGTAATAGATCACAGGGTATTAGGTACTATAATCATGAAGTCTTAAAGTCTTTATATAGTCTTAAAATGAAGAAAGTTGCAAATTAAGAACCATAAAATCGGCGTACATTATGCATTTTCAACCAATGGTATTAAAAAAAAACAATTGTGAAATAATAGCCAAAAAAGGATTATCGGTTAAATTAAAATATACTGAAAGAGTTACAATAATTGATTAGTATAGAATAGTTTTAAATTACAAAAATAATATTGTTAATCGAGACTTTAGGTGAGAGCACTGCATTGAGGAAGTTTGACGGACAAAGTGGCAGCGAGAAAAATTACTATTGAGTTTAATTCAATTGGTTATTATAATATTTCTCATCCTGATGGGTCATCAGATATGTAGATGGTTTAAAAAAACGTCGGAAGTAGGTAAACGTTAGCGAAGGTAAGAATGGAAAGTTCAATCGTTCTATAACTTAATATGTTCAATCGTTTCCTAAACTAAAATCTAAGCCTGATTGGACGGCAGCAAATAGGTCAAAGACTGGATGTCAAACGTGTTGGGACACGTTCAACTTTCAAAGTAAAACTGCACCAGAACTATCAACTGAAGCGCTATATTCAATCTGGGGATTCATATAGAGAGACGGCATACAAATAGTAGAAAATTAAGTTATAATTACTGTATTAGGTAATTTTTTGTGCGAAAACCTACAAGAAATTTTCCAGCAGGAGAAGACTAAAGTCTAGAAAATGTAGTAAGACCTAAAATATTTTTAGCAATTAATCATTTACTTTACGGGCGTTACTGCAGCAAAAAATATGCAGTACTAAAATAATATGTTTAAAGTATTCGCACAAGTTCGTAGAGCTCACCATAGTAATAATAAAATTAATAATATAATATTGTAACAAAGTATTGCAGCACTACGCTCAATCGTCTCTTAAAAGACAAGAATAATAGCAATAGCCAATATGAACAAATGAATTTTTTAAAAACGAAACGAGAACCTCACATTTCAATCAACATTTTCGTATTACTTTAGTGTACGTGCATTAAATTTATTTCACCATCCTTAAAACAAATGTTATATTACAGTTACAGCTATATTACAATATACTGTTAACTGAAATTTGCACTAACGTAGTTTATACAACGTTTAAGATCACTGCTCTGCAAAACTGTCGCGAAAACATCATCAGGAACAGGTGTGGTTAATTTAAATACAACCGAGAACTAAGCGACCTTTAAGTTACTATAGAAATCAAAGCGGACGTCACCTGAATGTAAAGATACGCTTTCGATTCAGTAAACTTCATTTTCAATTATAACACAGCAACCAGAAGGAAAACCATACGCAAACAACTCTGCGCCCAATTGAGAATAATTATCAGGAAGAGGTGTAGTTAAAAGACATCATTTAAATACAAGCGAGAACTAAGCGACTATAATAGCGCTCCAAGAGATATCATTAAGAACCAACGTACTTCCTTACCGAAACCTCGTATTTTTAGAATTTTTTATAATTTGAAAGTTGAAAATTTGTAGTTTTTGGGCATAATACTGTATACATTAAAGCGAGTATTACCCTGATGAAATATCCCGCTCTCAATGCATCGAAACACCGTCGTCTACATAAAGATGCTCATGTTTACTTGAAATACAATATTTGTATCAAACACGGGTGTAGTTGAAAGGGATCATTTAAACACGAGCGAGAACTAAACCTGCAAAGTGATCTACGATACCATTCGGTGATATACGCTGATACGGCTGAACTACGTTACCGACAAATCTATATTTTTTACCTTTTTTATAGTTTAAAAGTAAAAAAGTTGTAGTTTTATGATTTTCTCTAAATTGAAACATCTCAAAGAATGTCCATGCCAAATTTCAAGTCTCTAGCTTAAACGGTCGCTTCAGGACTTTACTATCATCAGTGAGTCAGTCAGTGAGTCAGTTACACATGGGGCTGTATATATTATAGATTTGGTATATACGTTTATCACGCCAATGTCACCAATTCAGGAAAAGAATGATTTTTCCAAAGAGTATTTTCAAAATGGCCGCCATTTTAACTTTTAAACTCAAATATCTCTAAATCGGTAAACATTATAAAAATTTTACAAAAGACAAAAAGTTGACAAATAAAATAATCTAATGATACCAAGTTTGTAAGGAACAGACGACAAATAACAGAGTTAATGCGATTTTCTTGCTGAAAAACATTGATTTTGCATTATAATAAAAATTAAATTAATGAATTAAATTAAATTATTAAATTTAATTATTTAATTTAATTATTATTAATTTAAATTATTATTTATTTAATTATTATTAAATTAAGTTAAATTAATGAAAATTAGGTTTTTACACATTTTCTTCCTGTGAACAGCATGAGCGCAACTGAAATAGTCTGAGCTACATGGGGCCAAAATGTGGAACACCTTGTTGGAAGAACTAAAAGAATCAAGAAACGACAGTTAGGCCAACGACTGAAAATTTGGCCTCAAGATCAGCCAAGATGGCAGAATTCTTTCATTGGAGAGCACATCATGTCTAAAAACCAAACTTCATTTTAGATTACGTTCATGTGACATTATTTTTAATCTTAAAGATTGGAAATAAAGATGATTCTGACTCCGATAGAAAAATCACAATTACTCCGTTATTTGTTGTTGTATCTTCATAAACATTGTGTCATTGTTTAAAAATTAAATTATTCAACTTTTTTGTTGTAAAATTTTGATAAAATTTGAAGTTTTTGAGAAATTTGTGTTTGAAAATTTAAAATGGCCCCATTAAAAAAATAAAAATCAGAAAAAATAATTATTTTTCTGAAAATTAAAATCGGTGTGATAAAGGTTCATGCCAAATATTAACTTAATATAACCATCCATTACGGATATAAAAATTATTAAGTATAATAAACCAAATGGCGGGTAGTCGCTTAACAAATCGTTTTAGGACATACGACACACGTTTTTTAAGTAAGTACCGTTTTTAAATAAAAAATTATATAAACTAGGAAAGATTTTTTAATAATTTTTACATGAAAGCCTTTTCATAAGCCGTCTACTTTTCTACACAAATTCCACCATTATTAAGGCACTTATCATAAGGTCCAATTAGCTTTACAATTCGTTGTCATAGAATTCTGCCGCCTACCTTGGGAAACACTCCAATACAGCTTTTTTGACATCTATGTCATTGTTGTGGCGCACACTACTTACATCTTTCTTCAAATGAACATGTGGTAGTCACTCAGCGCTATATTGGGACTGTAGGGAGGATGATGAAGTAGTTTTTAATAAAACTCTTTGATCAAATCCTGGGTTTGATAAGTTATATGTGGACGGGCATTATCATGAAGCAAAACTATGATGTCAATCATCATGCACATTTGTTTCACCATCTGTAAAGGCCCTAGCCCACTTTCATACCATTCAATCACTCATAATGTTTTCTCTGTACACTCCACAGATTTTGCGATGAAAAACGATTGATTTCAGGCCATTAGCCTATGGAAAATGGATATACACACCATCGCGATGGATATACACACTTCACAGTCGGCGGGCCTGTCTATGAGCAAAGGATCTTAAACATTTGAAAAATTCTGAACACAGCGATGAAAGATGTCGTAATGGTGTCTGTGCGGTACTTACTTAAAATACCCCCGTCGCAGCAGACCTGCGTACTCAGCGAATTTCCCATGGAATTTCAGATTATTTACTTTCCCCATATAAACATCATAAGATCAAATATATAAGTTTGCTGCCATTGGGTGTTGTTAGTCTTAGTTAATCAATGATTGGTAAATGTAAACACAAAATTGTATCAAGCTCTGGCAATTTTTATTTTCCCCATAAACCCCATGGGGGTGAGTATGTAGGTTTGCATATGGGTTTTGTAAGCAAGTATAAGTTAAACCTTATCTGGATAATGTACATACCAAATTTGATTAAATTATGTCAATAAATAAGCAAGATATAGGATTTTCTTGATTTCCAATAAGAATAACATGGAAAACATATTTTTTGATTTTCCCCGTAACCAGTTATGCTAAGATAAAAATTCAAAATACCAAATTGTTTTTTTTTTTTTAGTTCTTTTAAATGGTTTCAGTTAAAATTGATGAATTTTAAAAATTTAGGTCCAAAAATGCCAAAAACCCATTTTTGACCCTTTTGAAACCCCGTTCCCATAACCCGACAATGCTGGTTCGCGAACTCAACAACATAGACCTGGTCTTTAACCTTCATACCAAATTTCATCAAAATCGGAGGTCTCTTTCAAAAGTTATCAGTACCACGGACACATAGATATATCTATCTATCTATCTATCTATCTATATATATATATATATATATATATATATATATATATATATATATATATATATACATATATGAAAATGAACGAACGGTTTTTTTGGCTTCTGGGGACCCCAAAATGAAAAAGTAACATGGTTTAGGTCTTACCATGGCTACTACCGTAATAGCGTATTCCCTATAGGGAAATTCGCTAAAACATGACTTGTATGTTTACAGGAACTTTTTTGCTTATTTTAATGCGTAGAATAACCTCCTGAATTATTGGGCAAAATGAAAAAGTAACATGGTCTTGAGCTTATATCTTCCCATGAATACTACCATAATAGCATATTTCCTGAAGATAAATTCACTAAAAATACACACATATCCTATACTATAATACGAGCACTCTCTGAGGGCATGTGTGTTCCACGATCTCTACATCTAGCAGGTAGATTTTGCTTAAACTTTGCATTTACGAGTGTTTTGGCCCAAAAATAAATTTAGAAACAGCCTCAATCCAAAAAAAAATCAATTTGGTTCTAAATTTCAGTTGAAAAATCGTAATTTTTAACATTGGTCTTAAGGGTTGCTATTTTGGTAACGAAATGTATACAAAAATAAAGGAACATTAATCTTAAGCAGTCTTTTTAAACATCTGTCAACTGTGAAGCAGTATAGTTGTTTCTTGGTGGAAATTTAATAGCTTATTACTATGACACTACAACAAAAGTAAATTAAAACCAACGAGCAAGGCTCGGTTAACCTGGTACTACCACATAATATCACTTAATATTATTTTGAACAGATGACAACAGTGATGTACATTTATAACATTTAAACACTGAATCATTAAGCTTCTGCATTTCAAGTTTCTAATCTTCTTACAAAGCAATGACTGAGTAAAACCGTCACAACTCGCTATAATTGTTATTGGTGTAGCATATATTATCCACAAGAAATAATGATAGAGGTGTATTTGTTTAATTTAGAAGGTATCATGATGAATGACAATTGCTGTAATCATGAAAGGAAAATGGATGAACCAAATGGTTTTAACTCTAGGATAACAAAAGTAAATATACCAAAATACGTAGTGTGGCTTGGATTCCACTTGAACAAATAAAAACAATCAACATTTGTTTTTAGATAAAAACAAGAGAAAAAATAAGTACGTTTTTTAAAACTGCAAATTTAAATTATTAAGAAAGCGATATTGTTGTGGTGGTTTCCAGGTAATTTAAGATGACTGTTCTTTGAAAAGTAACAAAATGTTTTCCAACTTCAAAATTATTCGTTTCTATGCCAGAAAAGAGGTAATATGTCACATGTAATATTAACAAGCAAAAATTGATAAGGGTGCTCAAAATACATTTTTTACATACAAAATAGTGATTAAAAATGTAATGTATTCCTCATTTCAAGGAACAAAATAATAATTGTTGTTAAATTAATTAATTTATGGACAAAATAATTGTCCATAAATTACGTCATCGCTTTTTGGCCATTTTTGGACCCCCCCTCACTAAAATCATCCTACGATCATAATTTGTCTGACCCCCCCCCCCTCTCAGAAAAATGACGTCATTTTTAACAAACCTCCGTTTTAAGTAAAAATAATGCTTGTTAAACGCTAAATAATATACTAAAAAATTTACCGATCAAATCTGAATTTACCTTTAGAAATAAAGCCGAAATGACTTTCTCAATGGAAAAATACACTACAAAAGAACGCCTTAAGAGGGCGTTGGAGTCAATCCAAATTCCGTCTTTCCCCCATAAGAGCAATGTTAAACGGGATGTCAAATAACTCTTTTATTTATTATCAGAAAATAATGGTTTATAGCTCTAAATAAAAGGTTCATCAAGGCGGATTTGGTTTGCGAGAGGAATTGTTTATGAAAATTAGTGTGTTTTACTAACTTGAAGTAACAAAGCAAGTTTTTTACTACTATTAAAACATTTTCTACAGAATTTTATAAATTATTTACAAAGAATCGATCTTGCAAAAGGAACGGTTAATTTAATTGTGATTCAAACGCTATTTATTCTGAACCAATCGGACAAAATTAAAGAAATTATATGACAAATGCCGGAGACAAGTTTAGCATTGCTCTTATGGGAAATAAATCCAACATGGCGGCACTCCAACGCCCTCTTAAAATAGTCTATTGTATTTAATAGATAGTTATTTTATAATAGTTGAGCTGTGTTCGAATTTATAATTGTTTTACTGTTAAAATTTGATATAAAACATCATATTTAAAATGACGTCATATCAAAGGTGACCCCCCCCCCCCCTTACACATCACCTTACCGTCATTTTCAATCTGGACCCTCCCCCCCTATTTTCAGATGACGTAATTTATGGACGACCCCTAGTATGAAATTGCACGCAGTTAAAGGAACAAAAATAATTGTCTGATCCCATCTAATTCTAACATACACCCATCACTATCTGCTTCCATGAAATCTGAGTTTGTAAACATTCTGAAATAATACAGTGTAAAAAAAGCAAAAAATCTAATTGCATTTAATTTAAAAAATTAAATGATTAAATTGTGTAAAACTATTTATCACAACCAATTATTTAAAACCAAATATTACAAAGCTTTTATTCAGTTACTCGGCCAAAAATATAGGAGACGTGTATCAATTAATCACAACCCATCAAAAGATTATTTTATGACAGTTGAAGCTCTTTTGAACATTGGTCAAAATTGGGCATAGCCGAAAAAGTATTTTTTTAATAATAGGCTATTTTAACAGTTGAACTTGCTATTTGTTTTATAGACCAACTGAAGTTTTTATTGTGCTTTCCTTAATCAATCTGGTCCCTAAATTACAATCACATTGTTACTTTCTGATACCGGGGTCTTTATTCATAGTTCACTCAAATGAAAGAGATGTTTCCTCGTGAGATTGATTTTTGGTCGGCAAAAAATAATAAACTGATAAATTCTGATCAGACGCAAAGTCAGACTGAACGCTTTTAATAGCTCAATCCTTAAAGTATTATAGCAAACAGAGCAAGGAACTCCCCTTCAAGGAGCCTATTACCGATCCTAAGAGTCTGATCAATACCTGATTTAAAATTTTTTGACAATGGCAAATAATGGGAAAAAATATCCTGAACTTCAATTGTTGAGATGTTTTCAAATGATATTGGTTTGCAATAACACTAAATAAGAAAACAATTTTGTTTCAGTGCTTACCAAGGATGTCGAAAAACCAAGAATACATCAAAGTTACACTGCCATTTCAAAAGCCTGCTCCCAAATGTGAGGAAAAGAAACCAAAAAACCAATGTCATGTACCCCCCAAATGGGCATCTGAGTTTCACGATCGACATGAGGGATAAAAAAATTGATTTCATAAAAATTAACAAGAATTTGTGAAAAACAATTTTGTCCAGGAAACCGTTACACAAAAATATTTAGACTATAATAATAAAGTATGAGTGCTGGATTGATTTTAAGTAAACCATTCACTTTATTTTAAAAATTAAAAATAGTCATGAGGCCAGTGAGTTTATATTGTTTGATTAACAATTAAACCCTTGAAATTCATATCTTTTATCATCAAACTTTATGTAATTAAAGTGTAAAGTGCTAGTGTAATCAAAATAGTGCATAGGAATAAACATCTAGGTAAACTGCTTAGAAAACCAGTTCTGATCAAAGTTCTTAAAGAGAACGAAAAAATAAGAAAAGACGGTGTCTCAGACAGTTTCTTAACCCCTTCTTTAACTGTGAACGGTGTAAAGAAGATGCTAAAAATGTTGGTGGAAAGAAATTGACAAAACAGAAACAATAAACCTCACAACGTGGCTTTAAACCTGGTCAGAATGTAAGTTATAATAAAGTATATAATTTATAGAAGTATTCTAATGCAAAAACTGTTGGCGACATAGTAACTGATTCAGAATGTCAAATTGTGCTATTATGCAGAATGTCAAATTGAAGAACATCTCTTAAATAAATCATGCCTTCTCCCTCATGTGTGAGTAATTACTCAACCCTTTCAGTGCTAAAAAACCAATAATGGACACAGTAGCAATTAAATCTATAATATAATATGGTAGGTGGCAACAACAACAACAACAAATAACAAATCAGTGACGGAGTTGGAAGTTCAGCTGATAGCAACTGTCAAATTCCATAAATTTTAAAATCACTAGGGTATTATTCATATAACACCAGAACATAGTTATATTTACAAACTGTAGAAAAAATAAACTTTTAACACCAAGTGCAAGAGGATGATATTTCAGATCACGATCACATAGAAAATTTTAAAGGAGTCATTGTTGTTTCAAAATAACAACTGATATTCCGGTTTTAGTCTGCATTATCGACAGCGGTGGTGAGCTGATATATTGGATCTCAGCACTTATCAGATAAGGTGAGGTCCGATATACCGGATCTTAGCTAGCACTTGTGGTGAAAATGCCATGATCCGATACATCACGGAAAGAGCCTTTTCATAGCACTAAGAGGTTAAAGGTATAACAATCAAAAGATTGGTAAGTAAAAGATTGCTATGGTCATATATGTATATTTTCAAAATAAGTTGTAAAACAATATGTATAATTGTATAAATACATGGCGTCAAAACACAACTATCAAACAAGCTTTGATTAACAAAACAGAGATGAGTCACTTAGCTAACAAAGTCTGTATAAAAAGACTTATTAGTCAATAATGTAAACAACAAAAGCATTAAATGCATAAAAGTCAACAAGTTTTTGCAATGAAATACGTTGTAATAGGACAGTACTTTTCTAAGAGGGTTTTTAAAATGAATTTACTTTGAGATAAAACTTGACATCGACATCACCAACCGAAGACATAATCCACTGCTTTCGTCACAAAACTTGAGCTTTTGGTGGGCGTATTTTGGGAACCGATGACCTGCAACAATAATAAAAACATTAAGTTTTATCGCCCAAAGGCTTAAGGCCATGTTGTTTACAGACTGTAAAAGGAAAAAAAAATCCTCGGCTCACTTCACCTTGACGAGACTACAATTCACTCAAAATTAACTTAATACAATTAACTTTGCAGGCCATGAATAGAAGTATCATGTTGTAATTATAAAATTTTACTAACAAAACCACAGTGTTAACTAATGAAAATAATTTCCACAGAGATACAAGGGTCTTTGGAGCGAGAAACCCTTCAAATATTTTTTAAAGTTGCCAAGTCTTTTATTTTCGTCATTTTAGCAGACAATTTATCAAAAAATATTTGGCCCCCACATATAATAGTTCGTTTTCAAGAAAATTTAATTTATGCACAGGTTATAATATTTTATTTCTGATTCTGGCTAGATAGTTATAGGTTGATCTCAAACTCGGTAAAAGTTTGTAAATTCATATAATAAATTTAATACAGAAATTAACCATTCGTACCTAGCTTTAACCCTTTCCGCTCATGTGTCGCAAGTACTTGCGATATCCAATTTATATGCTTCCTCTCGAATGTCGCTATTATTGCGACATTATTTGCATCGGCTCGCTTTTTCGTATTTACATTTAATATATTATGTGTGTGTGTGTTTATATTACTTTTCGTATTCATGATCAATGTTCCCTTCGTTTATTTTAGCAGTCTTTGGTCCGAATACATATAAATTTTGATTATTTAGTCAGCTGTGAAATTGGCTCTGTTTTGTTGTGCTGTTTAGCGAGTGATCGTCTGCTGGCAGCGTTTAGTGCGTGTTGTTTATGTTATTTCAACTAGTGAAATTATGTAAAAATTAATATTTTACAAGTTTAGTTTTCATTGTTTTTTTTATTTTGGTTTGTTGTACTATTATTTATAATATGTCAGAGTACATTACTATGTTTATAAAATAGAAATAGACGTAGATGATGAACAAGGCCTAGCCCTATTGGACTCCGTTGTAGAGAATTTGTTTGAGGGAGGTTTGACACACATTGAAGGACTAATAAAACTTATGTTTTTGAATGAGTGATGATGATTTATGTTGGGCATAATCCATCTTAGTGGACAACTCAGAATAAAAGCTGTGTGTTGTAACGCTAAGTAATTCGTGTTTCAATTATTCTTCTTATTATTTTTTTATATATAATAGGCCTAATAATGAGTTGATAAAGTAATTTTTCATAAGAACATATGTCTATGTTTTCCAAATACCATTCTACTAGTTTACTGAAAATAAAATTTAGCGGCATAAAATACAGGGTTGGAAAGTAAAATAATTGCCATAGAAACAAAAAAAACAAATAAAAATCTAAAAGTTTGTAATTATTAAAAAAAAAAAAAAAAATAGTAAATATGTGTTTTATGGAAAATGAATGTCTGATTTTATTTTCCTAATAGATAAGGTATGTAGAATACATGTTTTAAAAAATTATAAAAAAATTTATTATATTTTTCTACAGGCCATAAACACAAATTTTCGGGTCCTCAGTTAGAATTTTTATACATTACGGTACCCAAAAAAAAAAATATTTTTTTGTAAATTATTTCAATGAATTTTGTGTGAAAGTTTATGCAGAATCACAATCAATAGCCAAAAAAATCATTTATAACCAAATTTTAACAAAAATACAGAAAACTCAATTTTTCATTAACACGTTGCGTGCGGGTGACTCGGATCCGAGTCACGCGACCCTAACGCTGGGAGCGCCTGACTCGGGAGCGAGTCATGGTGCACCGGCGACTGTAATGCTTCAGTGTGAGCTCAGCTCTTTCCAGGGACGGATCTTACGCTGTACGCTCGTCGTATAGATACAACTCCTTTGTTCGGTAGTGACAGTTTCCGGCGCCGGGCGTTTTTTTATATTTTTACCGTGAGTTTTATTGACTGTTGTGTTTTTCTGAAGTGAACTTTGTGCGTAATGCGTAGAACCATTCTAGTTGAGCGACAATGGATGCAGATAAAGCTGAAAATGTGGAAGAACAGTTTTCTGATGGCGACGGGCCAACGGATGTCAGTTCCGAGAGTGAGGATGACGAGGGAGTGAACCCAACATGGTCGGCGCATACTTCGGGCCACTTTTGTATTGCAAACGTTTTTTTTTAATAATAAAAAGTGAATTTAATAATAATTTGATTTATTTTTGAGTAAACCTACAATTTCATAGTGTTTATGCTAGTGTAATGCGTCAGAGGGGTTGGCAACCTACTTCGAAGAGCGGCTGACTCGGGTCCGAGTCACGGAAATTACGTCATCATAACACCGGAAATGGAGTTCCAAAAGACTTTTTTTCACTTATTTTATGTTTTTGTGACATTTTTACGTAAATTTTGAGAAAAAAAAATTTCCGCACTTTTGAGGTCCAATACATTGATTTTCCCGCAGCCAACGTGTTAAAATGCATGCGAGTAAATGGGAAAAACAGGTAAAAATTAATTTGAGTGGAAAGGGTTAAGTATAGGCTGTTGATATAATCAATAATCAGATAATTTTCTAAACAATCTTCAGTTTTCTGGCAGTGGAGGCCGTTAAAACAGAAAGACAAACAAATTGAAACAAACTAGTAAACAAACTCTAGTTTATAATACCATACCACAAAAACAAATTATAGAGATGTTAAATTAAGATTTAATTCTATTTAGTTATGAAAAACTTACAGTACTTAATACTAAAGATTGTCTATAAAAATTGAAACAATTCATTAGGCTCATCGAACTAGTTGGGACCAAACTCCTAATGGATTTCATTAATATCTATATAACTCTAATTAGTTCTCAGAAAATAGTAGAAGCGAATATTGATCAAACATTTTGCTAAGCCTTAGATTTTAATGAGATAACAAGTCTACAACAATAGTGAAACTTGTTATAAGCATTAAACCTCCTCTTACGAGATCTTAACATGTGTCCCAATCACCTTACAAGCAGATGAAAAAACATGAGCCAACCTGCATAGTATTAACCCTGGCCTCCCATGCACACGCTGGCTTATTTGTAACCTGTTGTACATATTTAAATATTGGTTTCATAAGGAAAATAATCATAGATACCTTATAATTAAGCACAGGTTTTTTTTAGATGTTCTGTTGTGTTAATGATATATTTTTAAAAGGTTATTTTTTATCTGAAGGTTCTTTTCAGATGCCCCTTTTTGTCAAAGGGTTTTAAGATGTGTTAGCAAGTCTCTTTTTGCCTTTCTTTGCCCTGTCCACATCTTGTTCTTTGCGTGGATCGTATTAGACAAATACCCCCGTCGCAGCAGACCTGCGTACTCAGCGAATTTCCAATGGAATTTTATATTATTTACTTTCCCCATAAAAACACCATAGGATCGAGTATGTAGGTTTGCTGCCATGGGGCGTTGTTAGAAAATTTAAGTTAATCAATAATTGGTGAATGTAAACACAAAATTGTATCAAGCTCTGACAATTTTTTATTTCCCCATAAACCCCATGGGGGTGAGCATAACCCCCATAAACCCTATGGGTTTTGTAAGTAAGTATAAATTAAACCCTATCTAGATAATTTACAAACCAAATTTGACTAAGTTATGTCAACAAATAAGTAAATTATAGGGTTTTCTTGATTTCCCATAAGAATAACATGGAAAACACATTTTTGGATTTTCTCCGTAACCATTTGAGCTAAGTTAAAAATTCAAAATACTAAGTTGTTTGTTTTTTTAAGCTCTTTCGAATGGTTTTAGTTAAAATTCATGAATTTTTAAAATTGAGGTCCAAAAATGCCAAAAACCCAATTTTGACCCCTTTGAAACCCCATAAAACCCCGTTCCCATAACCCGACAATGCTGGTTTGCGAACTCATGAAAATAGACCTGGTCTTACACCTTCATACCAAATTTGATCAAAATCGGAGGTGCGCTTCAAAAGTTATCGGTACCACGGACACACACATATATATATATATATATATATATACATATATATGAAAATGAACGAACGGTGTTTTTGGCTTCTGGGGACCTCAAAATGAAAAAGTAAAGTGGTCCCGGGCTTAGGTCTTACCATGGCTACTACCGTAATAGCGTATTCCCTATAGGGAAATTCGCTAAAAGGTGAACCGTTACAGTAAAGGTGAATGTTACTGATAAAAACATCATAGGTGAACGCAAATTTGAAACCAAAACATCGCTGCCATGGTTCTGAAGTCCGACTCGCTAACACTACACCACCGAGTCACCAAATACTTGTTTAATAAACTCATTGTACGTACCTCGTTTTCTGTCGGGGCGGTGATGTTGAGGGGCCGGCCGCCGCGTGGGGAGGGGGCGTAGGGGGAGGTGGGTGAGGTGACCAGCCTCCGCTGGGACAGACGGGACACCTGTGGGGACTTGGGTGTCGTCGGGGTGCCAACACTGCTCAGCACGTTGGTCATGTCCTTCAACGCGCTGCCCGGCTGCATCTGTAACCAGCATTGTTGTTGCTTAACAGTTTATTTTAAGCCCAAGAATGAATTATTTATCAAAGCAGGTTGGGTCGGTTGGGTCCATCTCTTTGTGATGAATCAAATCGGCATCCATAATTAAACTTTAAATAATACACTTTAATACACTTTTAAGTTATAGTTTTCCTCTATCAAACCAAAAAGAGAAAAAGATACATATCACAAATATTTTTAAATCTTACATATAAAGTAAGATTTTTTACTGGATTGTGCACCATCTACTTAAGTTATAAAATAAATTAAATAAAGACCAGGAAGATTTGTAATTTTAATGAATTTCTTTTTAAGTAATTTCAAACTGGATTTTTAGGATATAAAAAAATCAAAATTATAATTTAAAGTAAAATATAAAAAAGTTGTTTTTTTCTTTGAACTAAAAAAATATATTGAATTCAAAATTAAATTGTATAAGTTATTTAATTGTCTAATGATTAAATAGAAAATCTACATACATAAAGATACTTTATTTTTAGAAAGATTAGACGGATGTGGCTGGTGAGATTTTTCTACTTGAGTACGGTCTACAAACTACGAGGGCTATTCAGAAAGAAAGGAAAGTTTTGGAATTTAAGAAAACCCGAGTACAAGAAACAAATTTTATTGTATAAAGTTTGAGGAGCAACTAAAATACTACTATTCTACATAGTCCCCCTTAAGATTAGGGCATTTGTCGTACCGGTGAACAAGCTTTGTGATTTCCTCACCGTAGAAATCTGCTGCCTTTCAATAGGCTATTCAAAATCTGTAACAACCTCTTCAAAATTTCAACATTTTCAAAATCCGTAAAAATTTCAAACAACAATGTCTGTGAAACTTGAGGGAAAGATAATGAAAGCTCCGTTATGTGAAGCGGCGGTTTTCACGGATCTCCTAGTCAACTTTAATAATCAGTTCGTCAGCCACTATTCTCGGGCATCCACTCTTCTTCTCATCAAGAACACTGGTTCGGCCATTTCTAAACTGAATACACCACTTAGGCACAGAACTTTCATTCGTGACATTTTTCCCCTACACTTCGCACACTTGTCAATAAATCTCTATCGGTTTTAAGTTTTTTTCCAACAAAAACCATATTACAGATCGCACTTTGCAACTGGTGAGATTTTGTATAGGAGCGACCATTTTGAATTTAAAAAGAAAATGGGCTGCGCAACGATGCTCCCAGTGTCACGGATGGATAGCCTTTGAGGCCCCGAGCGCTCTCATACCCAAATATAAGCGATACCCACACTCCTAGCGAAGTAAGATGGAAATCTTCCTTACTTTTTCTGAATAGCCCTCGTATTACTAGTGAATGTAGTAAAATTACTTTTAGGTGATGAAGTCTGATCGAAATATTTGTGGCAGAGATTAAGATGCCCAAAACAACTACATTTCTATTTCTAGAGCAGTGGTGTAGTGGTGCGGGAACATGTGGGAACGGCGTTCCCACACTGGTTTTCAAGAACTTGGGAAAATATTAATTAAGCAGTTTAAAAATATTAAAAAAATATTTCTATGCCAATAATAAAATGCAATAATTTTGTAAACACTATTTTACTCCGTACCTGTTTCCAAAGATAACCTCACTCTCGCTTAAACTTTGTATTATTGTGTACAGAGTACGGTATACAGTGGCGGACATCACTCTCCCGTCCCTTCACAATCCTTCCACATCTACAGAAGAGGATGTATTTCCCGACTACTTGTAAACATGATTTTGTCAATTTGTCAATGAACTTTCATTGTAATTAATTATTCTGTTTTCCTCTGTTTTATGGATTTAATTTATTGTAGTTCTCTGCTTTTATACTTGTATAGAATATGTCATTTAAAAATTAGGTTATGTATGTTGCTATTTTGGGGGTTAAAAATAAAAGAAGTAATAAATAAAATAATAACCTTTTCTAAAACAACCTTCTGTTGTAAAATAATAAAGTTAGTTAAGTATAAAATATAAACAAAGGTATATATCAAAATATATCATAGGTTTGGATATACTGGTTTTTTATTTTGCTTTTCTCAAAAACATCTAAATTATTAAATAGTTTCTTGAGTCCTCAGGAAATTCAGTTAGCTTAAAATACATGGCCTAATACGCAAAGCTATTGCTATCGTACGCATTTAGGAAAATTTTATCTTAATTTTCAGAAAATTTGACAAAATGTATTAAGCGTTCCCACATTGGAAAATTTGCCACTACAACACTGTTCTAGAGGAATTAATGAAGTACTAATTTTACTGAGGATGATCAACAACTTGGTAATTAAAAATTTTTATAGAAATAATGACCAAAACTACAAATGAAAAGTACATAAAAATCAACCATTTTTTAAACTCACATTACAAGGACACCCTCCAATAAAAGGTCCACTATGCATTTTGTAATTTGAAAAAATAGGCCGTCTTGAGTAAGCCAATGAAACATTTATCTTCAACAAAGACAATACAAACATTTACATTATAAAAATCAGATTAAAGCAAATGTATAGTAATAAAAATAAAACAATAGCTATAACTTATATTACAATATTTTTAGTTTAGAGCACACAACATACCGTACATTATGAGTGCAATAGTATAATATTTAGTTATGTGTGGTCTATTAAATTGTTATATGTTATGTTTTTATATTCCAATCTTGGGCCGCAATGAATAAATGGAAATGAAGGCGGGGCTGGGTTCTAGTGTTGCAATAACTAACATCAGCCACATAAGTAGTAATAAACACCAGGGGCAGTCGGATTTCGACCGTTTGGGTGTCTGGCAACCTGGAGTTCCCAAGCTAAGCTGTGAGTCTCTTTCTCTCAGTTCTTCCAGAGCTCAGTTCTTCACTTGCCTTTCTTCCGATCTTTCACTTCTTATCTTACAGTATTTATTCTTTTCTGAGCTATCTTTGCGTGTCTCTAGCCTTTCTCACAATAATTGTGTGAAACAATAACACCTATCAATAAGTTTAGTAGCAAGTTATTTTAAGTTCAAACTTGTTACACAGTCATTCAAATCATATTTGAATTAAACAACGGCTTATAAAGCATTAAAAACCCAAGTTCATTTCAAAAAATCTAACTTTTATTTGGCAATTTGATACTGGCCGCTCCAAAACAGCCATACTCATTTTCTGTTAAAATACCTTACTCATCAAAAGGTTAATGTCTTTAACTGAGCTTAAGTTTTCACTTATTTTCACAGTAAATATTTTTATTTTTATAAAAGCCTCCACTGCTTATCGCCATGGGACGATAAAATATCTATTAATGAGCATGTGCAGTGATTTAAAGACAGCAAGGTATTGTCACGGCAGTAGTCACATTGGCTGGTCGGAGGTGCCCTATTGGATAATTCATATTTGTGCCTGTACTGTCGTCGCCCGGGATCAAACTCAGGACCGCTGGCTTCTCAGGCAAGAGTTTCACCACCAAACTAACGGTCCGGTAAATTCACTATATAAATTTTCACTCCTTACACCATATAGATTAGTTATGTTATCAAATATGTTAAGTATTTTAAAATTTATACAATGTTTCTCAAAATTTTCCTGCTGTTTAGTTCTATTTTCTGTAATAAACATTACTTCTAGAAGACTAATAAACTATGCGAAATGTAAAATACACTTTTTAAAAAGCTCTGAAATATTAGTCAATAGTCAATAGTCAATACTCTTTATTCATTTGTATACATTAAGTACATGAATAGTGTCACAACAATTCTTAAAACTATATACATATATATTTTAATATAACTTTACACCTTCTTTGAACTCTTCCAATGAGTATGGTGATAAGCCTATCAAGAATTCTTTTAGTTTGTTTTTGAAAATGTGAGGCTTTGTTTCTCTTTTTATGGTGTTGGGGATATACTTAAGAAAATGATTTCCCATGTACACTGTTTTTTGTTTGGATAATTCTAAATTATGATTCTCAATGACATATTTGTGCTTAAAATGTGTGTTGTAATTATGGCTTTTAGCATCTGAAAAATTCAAGTTATTGCTTTTCACAAATATAACACTGTCAAATATGTAAAGGCCAAAAACCGTGAGAATATTCAGTTCTTTAAAATGAGCTTTAACGGATTCATTATAGTTCAACTTTAGGATTGCTCTGATTGCTAACTTTTGCACTTTTAAAATTTCGTTCATGTTTTTTTGTTTTTGTGGCCCCATATATGCATATACCATAGGAGATATGGGATTGTATGTGGGAGAAATAAATTAATTTTAGTACTTCAATACTACAAAGAGACGACATTTACACAATTACATTTACACACATTTACACACATTTACGATTTACACAATTTTTATTTTGTTTGGTTTTAAAACTAACACTTTTTGTTTTTTCTGAATTTAATGTTAAGTTATGAAAGTCAAAAAATTGTTCAATGCTTGCTAATTCAATAGATGATAAAATTTCTATCTCTTCCTCAGTTTTTCCCGATATTTTCAAATTGGAATCATCTGCGTAGAGACACAAGCTTGCAGATGGAGTAAAGTTTATACAGTCTTTTAGTTTTCCTAAATAACACAAAAACAGTATTGGGCCTAGAATAGATCCCTGTGGAACTCCCAGCCTGATTTTGTTTAGCTTTGAATTAAATTTTGTTTTTACATTTTTTGTTGATGTATGATTTATTTGTACAAACTGCTTTCTATTAGTCAGATAAGATTTAAACCAGTTCAAAGAATTATTTTTAATGCCTATTTCCTTTAATTTTAAAATTAGCAATTGGTGATTCACACTGTCAAATGCCTTAGATAGATCCATGAACACTCCTAAGACGTGGTCACCTTTATCTATAGAGTCAATGATTGATTCTATAAAACTAACTGCGGCTGTAATTGTAGATTTATTCTTTCGAAACCCATGCTGAATGTCCTCTAAAATTTTATTATTTTCTAAAAAGGTTACAAATCTGTCATAAACTACTTTTTCATAAATTTTTGAAAATGATGGTAGCAGAGAAATAGGTCTATAATTACTAACATCCAAAGGGTCTTCTTTTTTATAAATTGGTACAACCTTGGCAATTTTCAATTCATCAGGAAAACAGCCAGTTACAAAGGAAGAATTGATTAAATGTGCCAATATTTTGCTTATCTGTCTTTTAACATATTTAATCACCGTCATTGGGATGTCATCATGTCCAGAAGATGATTTATTCTGAAAGGAAGATTTATTTTTTGAATTTCATCTTCATTGGTGTCAGTTAAATAAAATAGTTTTTGAGTGTTTAGAAAAGATGTGTTGTTTAAATCAGGCTGGTCAGGGGAAACACCTTCAAGTGTGTTATTTATAGTTGGCAAATCATTGATAGGCTTACCAGTAAAATAATCATTAAAAGTGTTACTTACTTCAAGTGGATCGCTTAATATTATGTTCTCCCTTCTTATTGATATATTCTTTTGATTCTGTTTTTAATTTATTACCAGTTTCTGAATTAATAATGTTCCATGTGGTTTTATTGACATTTTTATCTTTCTATCATAAAACTCTTTCTTAACAGTGAGAAGTTTCTTTTAATAGTTTTTATTTTTGACTCTACATATTTTTGCAAGTTCAAAATTATTCGTTACTCTAGCATGTCTACTAAGGTTAATTAATTCTTTCTTTTCAATTTTCAGTTCTTCATTCATCCAATTATTTTTTACTTTCTTAAATTTAATTTGTCTTTTAGGAAATGCAAGATCAAAATAATAATAAAAGGTTTGTTCAAACTCACTATACTTTTTATCCACTGAACAACTGAAAACATTGTGCCAAGTTTCTGAATCCAATAACAATTTAAATATCTTTAAGTTTTCATCATTAAACTGTCTTTTAGCATCCATTGAATATAAATTCTCCTTTTCTTTCTGCATTTTTGCAAGCTCTAAAACTTGACCATCGTGGTCAGACAGTAAAGTAATGATTCCACTTGCTCTGACTTTATCCTTATCAAAGTTAATAAAAAAATTATCAATAGCAGTACTGGAGCCATTAAATACCCGGGTGGGAAAATTTACTACATATTTCATATTGAAGCTTTTCAGAATATTTTTTAACTTCACACAAGCAGCTCTAGATTGAATATTGTTGTTAGTTTCCAGTACATCAATATTAAAATCTCCTGCTAAAATAATATTTGGTACTTTTGTTACAACTGAGCTTATTAAAATACTAAGTTTATCTAAAAACAGGTTTACATTGGAATTTGGTGACCTATAAATACCTATTAAGACAAATTTTCTATTATCTATTGTAAACAGCGTCGCACAGCACTCAAATTGCTTCTCCTCCAAGATGCACTCCTGATTTGGGATGGTCATCTGTGCCGACTGTAAATGCTCTTTACTTAAGATCATGACTCCCCCCCAATTTGTATCCTTATTAATAATGTAACACTTCAACACAGTAATCTTTTAGTTTAAGCCGCTTCACGTTGCTTCATAATTACACTCACATAGTCCCTGCAGGGAACAACGCCGATCATTGTGTGACCTGCGAGCACCTTTCCATTGTACGACAGAGCTCGTCGGGCGTCTAGCTTGCTGGCGTAGCAAATGTTTACCCAGTTACCCTGGCCGGGAAACCTGAAAAAAATCAATAAATAATTTTAATTTTCTTCCCTATTGTGGAAACTCTCTAAAGTTGTATCTAGACCATGTCTCATTCAAATTTTTTCCCAGGACCAATAGTAATGTACATTGAAGTGTAAAGGTTGAATCAAATAGGGGCAGAAAAATACAATCTGAGAGTTTGGACTGCAAACTAAAATGAATAAACAGATTTAGAAAAATGTGACTAGGAATTACGGGTTGTTTGCATTTTATAGTTGTAGGTTATCTAAACTGAATCAAGTTTGAGTAAGCTAATTCAAACATTAGAACAATGATAATAATAATAATAATTTCAATATTAATTGGTGTACATAATTTATTTAAAACTCATGAACATGAAATTCAACAATTTGAAAAAATTAGAAACATTTTTGCAATGTTTACCTGTGTTCAATGATGTGTCCAACTTGTGAAAACTGTCCAAGAACAGAAGAGGCAGCAGCAGGTGGAAACCCAAACACTGTCACCCAGCGTTCAATTTCCTCTAGGCTACTGTGGAAAAAAAAAAGGCTGTTCAGCAACAAATACTGAAAAATGTAATACATATTTTCTTACAGACAAAGATTCATAAAAGGTTTGTGTGACATATTAGACACCCCTCCAATGGTGTGGCACTTAAATAAGTGAAAACTGGCTACACTGGAAAAGTGGCACTTCATAAGTGTGAAACTCCACAGAAAGAGTTCAACTGTTTCTACCAAAGTTACTGCAAATTAATCTTATATATTTATAAAACAACTTGTAACATAGATGGACCTTTTCCGTTAAACGACTACCAGTAATTTTTTTGTAATTTTTCTTCTAATTTAATGGACCATACCTATACAGTGTTGTAGTTAGATGACTAAACTATTCAAACATTGTTTTAGTGCTATTTCTCCGGTATAATCAGTTTGTTTCAATGTCACTGAGTTAAGTTAAATTGGGTAAATTCATTACTTTATAATACAATCACTCAATAA
Source organism: Neoaliturus tenellus (assembly GCA_030545055.2). Lineage (NCBI taxonomy): Eukaryota > Metazoa > Arthropoda > Insecta > Hemiptera > Cicadellidae > Neoaliturus > Neoaliturus tenellus. The sequence continues at coordinate 282,743,969 of CM061531.1, read as the reverse complement.
AAACAATGGGTAAACTTCATGGGCAATGTTCAACAGCTACTTTTACAGGTTGGGCATAAACCTACAACTTTTATTTGTATATTATAGGATAGATATATTTTATCCTTGTTATTTTTATTTTGAGTTTCTCTGATCTTATTTAAACAATTTCGATTTAAAATATGTGTACAAACTAATCACAACCACCTAATTAGTGTTTGATTTACAAATCTTTCTAAAGTTGTAAAAAGAGATAAAATCTTCTTCTTTGTTTATAAATTTATCACTAGTTTTGTATATTTGTAAAAGTAGTCCTATTGAGTGAAATGCAACAAAAAAGTATAAACCATTTCTAATGATGTGTTCAATAAATTGCATCTGTCAATTGATAGATTGCACTAGTTGCAATGTCATCCTGACAAAGCGTAACATATGGGAGGGGGAGGTATGGGCTTTAACCCTTCCCCCTCCCACGACCCTTGATGAATGGAGTGTACGCAAGCTTTGTAAAGTACCTTCGTGAGTGTAAGCAGCTAGGTCTGAATTTTAACACTGAAACTTAGGTAAGTTTTGTCCCTACAAACCTTTTCATTACTTCATATAAATGTTCAGCATATTCAAAATACTTTAATATTTACTTAAAGAACACTACTTGTTTAAAACCCAAATCTTGAACCAGCAAAGAAATGAGTAATTTTAGGCTTTAAAATTGAGGAGGTAATTTGGAAAAAACAAAGACTTTTTACCAATCAAAATAGCCAAATTTTTTCATATGTCTTTTAATAGTATATTTTTAAAGATTAGCTACCTTTTCTCAACTGATTTTGGAAACGTTTCTCAAGATTTATTCAACATAATACAAGCTGAAAAACTGATTATCATTTAAGCCTGATTATTCTTAAAAACCATTCTTTATCAAAGTATTACACATGGCTTACCAGTACCAGGCTTGAAAAAGCGTTGGTAGATGAAGGGAAAACATCCATCACTTGCAGTATTGAGGTTATCCTGGCTAATCCTTCAATATATTAAAGAGATAAAAAACATTAGATTGATAGGCAGGTTCAAGGGGAATTGGAAAACTTTGTTACATCGAGGACTTCGATGTGAGGTTTGATATATCAAGGTTCCACTACACATTGTAAGAGACACTCACGGTTGGCTCATGTTTTGCGCCGCGTGTGGCGTGTGTCCCGGTGTCTGCATCAACTGCGATGAAGGCTCGTATGAAGAAGAGGGGGTGGAGGGGGTGAGAGCGGACGTTGTGACTTCCAAAGTGTCAAACAACCCGACTGTCGGAGGACCTCCCGATTTCTCTCGCTGGTTTTTATGGAATCTGTGAATGAGAGGGTGAATGTAACAAATTACATTTCTTTTTAGCTTAGTTTAGTTTATTCCACAAATTTTTGTGACAAAACACTTTTGGGAACATTGTTCCATGAGTGAAGATAAAAATGTTCCATGAAACATTATAACAGTTTTTATATTTTTTAATCTTAACCCTTTTCATGCTTTGAAACCTTTAAATATGTTGAATATTAGGGGTGTGCAAATAGTCGAGATCCAGAATAAACAGAGCCCACGACCAGACTTAAATTATTATACATTTCATTTGATGAAGATAAACTGAGAATCTTTTTTATTATAAACAATTTATTTGATATACGTTGTAAGAAACGAAAGAAGTCATGTTCTATTGTATTCATGAGCTAACAATTCGATCTAAGCGAAATAGAAAATAACTTCAGATGTGCGTTGTTCAGACAAAATGTAGGTCACATGATTATCGTTGATTATCACTGCCATCTTAGAGTGAGAGATGAATGCAAATAGTACTATAAAACACATTTCTCAATTATTTCTTACATAATTATAAAAAAATTTGTATAGCGATTAATTTTACAGCATGTTTATTTTAAATGTATTAAAGGGCAGGAATTTGACGATTATCATATATTAACCCTCAAGAGGACGCTTAGCGGAGGAATCCTCCGGGTCAATATTTTTTGTGGTGGGAAATATTTATCTGGTTGACAACACTGCACTTTTGTGTAGCTGTCGCCCCCCTCTTCACACCGCATTTGACCTACCCTTATCCCGCTTTCAGCGACCAGGGTCAGTTTGGCGAGGGCTCTCCTGAGGTGCTGGACGATTCCTCCGTGAGCGTTCTTGTGTGTTTTGGGAACCCGGAGGAAGAGTCCATGTGCAATCGTTTTTTATTTGGTTATTCGTAATTGTTTAGGCTACAGTTGCCATTTCAGATGTTTTTATTTGAAGTAACTTTTTATCTTTCCATGTATAACTATTTGAATTGATTGTAGTATAATTGTTATAATATTTAATTTATGGTTTAAGCTAGGAAACCTCATAGTAATTTTTTATATATTCTGATAGTTGAGATTAAAAAACAGCTTTTTTATTTGTTCTCCGAAACGTTATTTTTATTATTTTTATACTATTTTACAAAACTGTCATTAAAAATATTAAGTTTTAAGTAAAAAAAGTGAAACAGGTTTTGTATAATGCATAACAGTTATAATAATTACATTTGTTAAATTAACTTTGCCATTCTTGATCTGTTTTGCAGGGATATAGCGTGAAATCTATTTTATAATCATTTTCTGTTTTTATTTTAAACAATAACAGTATTTAGAATACATTTTGTGCATTTATTTAAAACCCGGAGGAAACCTCCTTGAGCGATAGACGGCGTTTTAAATTTTAAGCGACCTCTGGAGGGTTAACTAGACTAAGAATTCTGGACTCGTAATGAACGGACATTGTATTAAATAGTTTTGTACCTGGGTGTTGATTAACTAACAGGTGAAAAAAATACATGGGAAGTGATAAGAGGACAATTTACCTGAGTTTTCATAATTAATCCATCATACTCTAGACACTTGCCATTATTTCAAGAAATCAGGAATAAATTATCCTTAGGCCTATGGTATTAATTTTTTTGCACATATATAATTTGGAAAAGCTCAACTCAAAAAAGCTCACAGCTAGAGAGTTCTTTTAAAAAACTCAGCTCGACTGAACCTCAAAAATCAGTACTAGCATACCCCTAGTACCGCATAAACAAACACGCTCTCATTTATTATTTTTCTAAATAATAAATACAGATTATTACAGATTAATGTACAGATTATAGGGACAGATTATTTTATCCCTAATATTGTATACTTTCATGATTGTTTTATTAAATACTTTTTTATATTCTGTTAGATATATTTTAAGCTTACATCGTGTTTTGTGATAAGACTTAAGGTGATTTTCTTTGTTAACTGACAAATTGACAAGTTCAATAGGTACCTTGTAAGGCTCTCGTTGAGTGCAGCAGGCCCCGACGGTGTGTTGGTGGACAGCGGTGATGTGGCCCCCATTGAGGCAGGGGGCATGGTGAGGCTGGGGGCAAAGTGAACCTGGCGAGGGGTTTTAGAGGGGCTGGTGGGCTGTGGGGCCGGGTCCCCCATCAGGAACCCTGGCAGGAATGGGGACGAAGGGTTCTGGGTCCCTGGGCTGCCCACGGGCGATCCAAGTGTCATCGGCTCCATCTGAAAATGAACGTCAACTTGTCAAGTTTTTAACTAAGAGTCACAATCCAAACATTCTCTATTAACATGCTTGTGCAAAACATACACACACTGATGGGTAAGACTGGCTCTAAGCTATTCTAGCTGGCTGGTATGAGAGATTACCTGTAAAATTTAGAGAAAACCAGCTATTATTACAAACTAAGTTGTGTAATTTGATCTTCCATACAGTAATCCAAAATTGTATTTAATTGAATTGTGATTTAAGTTCTAGAACACTAAAAAAATATAAAGACTATTGGTTTGCACAAAAAAGGTTAACTACAATTTTAGTATGATTCCTTCATGTTTGAATTAAATTATCCCGGCCCTGGCGTATTTTTTAACATTTTCAAAGACCACTTATGAGAATTGTAAAGTAAATTTTCGGTTCCTGACTTGATATTGATCATTTTACATATTATTATATTAATATTCAACATTTTCAAAAGCCCTTAGTTTACACCTCATTGCGCACAGAATGGTTCAATAACAAAAAGAGAGATGAGGGAATAGTTACCACTATAGGCAAGTTGGAAAAATATAAATTGTTTTTCTTTTTTTCTAGTTAATAAATATTTCAATGTCTTAATTTAATTTCTAAATAAAAATATTACCCCAATAAGAATTTCTAAAAAAAAATTGTCTCTTTCTGTATTTGTATCAATATGCCAAAATATAACCAATTTTCTGTATCAGATAAACAATAAACAATGCAGACGAATTATTATCTTATAGAGCTACAATTCAAAATAGATAGATTTCAAATAAAAAATTACACATGGTATAGTGTTTATTAACTGGTACCATATGTCATTAGGTAAATTGTTACTGAAATGTTTTATTTTTATTAAGTCAGGTTAAATTTTAATGTAATAAAGTTAATTATAAGTTGAATTTTATAAAAAATTACTGTTTTAATTTTATAATATCATTTCTGTAGAGGTGAATCAGCACGATGGTAAGTAACAAAATGTTTTGAGCCATAAATTGTATTGGTTGAATTATAAGAGTTTGAAATAAATGCCTTGTTAACAACTGGTATTAACAATATATTTAATAAGTATTTCTTAGAAAAAAATTTTTATTTGCAAAAAGTCGCTAACCTTTAGTATTTAATCATACTATAGTTTATGTAAAAATACAAAAAAAGGCAAGGCAACAATTAATCATTTCTTTTACAGTCAACACAAGAAGATCAGCTAGCGATGGGAGAAGGTCAGCATATAGAGGAAAAGTATAGCGCCGAGGAAAAGCCAAAAAAGCAAGGCACAGAAGGGGAAGGAGAGGTTAAAGTAGTAGAAAATCAAAAACCTAAGACAGAAATACAGAATCCTAGGACTGCAGATCGGTTGGACATTTGTCCTTTGTGCAATGGAAAAGGTAGGTTTTATATACCAGGTTTAACCAGATTGAGAAATAGCTTGAGATTTTGACAACATCCGTCTCGATCGAGGAATGATCCTCGCCTATTGCGCATGCGCGAGTAAAATGTTGCGTGGAACTGTTACAAACGCATCAGGAACAGTTGCGACGAGGAGCATTCCTCTAGAGATGCAACTAAGAGCATTCCTCTGTTACCGTTTCGCTTCTGACTTACGATTCTTTTACACGGACTACCCTTCTACTACCATACTGACCCATAACTTGAGGTCTTGTGTTTTACTACATACCTTTTACCTCCCACGTCGTCCTTTGGAACCCCTCTCTGGGCCATAGGACCAGTCATATCTTTGTCTTGTATATTGGTTTTGAAGAGTGGTCCATTTTAAACAGTAACTTATAACTTAATCAGGTAGAGAGTAAAAACTCTTTTCAATAAGAATTTTTAAGATACATTTTTAACTTGTCAGTATTTTTACAAAGATTTCTTGAATAACTGGGTAATTTTTTTAATTGTTTGAGTTCAATGTAATCAGGTTTCTCCTCAAAAATTGCTCCACTGTAATATTGCGCTATTCATATTAATTTTATCTGGAAAAATAGGTAATAAATTTAAGGCCTACGTATGTTTAACAAGTACTTTTAGCGAATTTCCCTATAGGGAATACGCTATTACCGTAGTAGACATGGTAAGACCTAAGCCTGGGACCACTTTACTTTTTCATTTTGAGGTCCCCAGAAGCCAAAAACACCATTCGTTCGTTTTCATATATATGTATATATATATATATATATATATATATGTGTGTGTGTGTGTGTGTGTGTGTGTGTGTGTGTGTGTGTGTGTGTGTGTGTGTGTGTGTGTGTGTGTGTGTGTGTCCGTGGTACTGATAACTTTTGAAGGGGACCTCCGATTTTGATGAAATTTGGTATGAAGGTGTAAGACCAGGTCTATTTTCACGAGTTCGCGAACCAGCATTGTCGGGATATGGGAACGGGGGTTTTATGGGGTTTTTAATGGGTTTTTGGCATTTTTGGACCTAAATTTTCAAAATTCATCAACTTTAACGAAACCATTTAAAAGAGCTTAAAAAAACAAACAATTTAGTATTTTGAATCTTTAAAATAGCTTAACTGGTTATAGAGAAAATTCAAATCAAGTTTCCCATGTTATTCTTATGGGCAAATCTTTAAAAAGTTATATATCGCTTATTTATCTTAATAAAAATTTGTATGAACCTTCACTAGGTGGTGAGTAATTAAGATTTGATCAAAAACCCACATGGCAGCAAACCTACATTCTAAATCCCACGGTATTCTCATGGAAAATAAGTGTATAATGGGAGCAAGAGAGATGAAGATAATAAATAAGGTATATGTTCCTAATCAGCTGATCAGCTGTCTTCTGCATATTTGTCAAATTTGAAATGTTTATGTTTTGTTATTTGTAAACAAATCATTCCTTTTGCATTGAAGCTTTGGATGTCTACTTTTATTACTGTTAAAAAAGTCATTTATTGCAATATAAATATTAATATATAAATTATTAAATAAAAATAATTTACTCAGAAATATAATGCTATTATATATATATTATATTTCCTTGTAAAGATTATTAATTATATAAGATAGCCAAAAAGTTCTTTGATGTTGAAACAATAATTCTTTGGAAATTCGCTGAGTACGCAGGTCTGCTGCGACGGGGGTATTTAAAAGTTAGCGGAGTCACAATAATTTAGTAAGCTAACTGTGCTTGGATGCTGTAACTTACATCAGCTGTGAAAAATTAGCATAGGCCTAGGCCGAGTAAGGGCTTCAAGATTATAAAATAGCTCTGTGAGAGAAATAATAAATTCGTTGTGACGCAGTTTTACACATTCTATTCTAATTTAACCTTGCAATTTATGGAGTGGTCACCATGATTACTTTTACAATAGTACTGAATAAAATTAAACTAGAGTGAGCCGAAATGAGAAATTAATTGTGCACATGTAGCACAGGAGAAAGGGCGTTCACAGAGATAGCGATGTCAGGGAACAGGAAGCCAGGAATACCTGTTTCAAACATTAAGTGCAGTGAGTGGCACTGGCACACAAGACAAGACCAGTAACAGGGACGGAGGAATGCTACTCTTGCAACTGCTCCTGCTGCGTTTGTAACAGTTCCACGCAACAAGTTACTCGCGCATGCGCAATAGCATGCAATAGGCAAGGATTATTCCTCGATCGAGACGGATGTTTTTGACAACTATTAGGTTTCAAACTTGTTGGAAAATCTAACCTTACATCTAGATATATTTAGGCAAGAATGGAACTTTTCCTCCTTTTTTTCCAGCTTATGTACGGTACATCATAGGATAAATCTGCGCTTATCGTTTGAAAGGTTAAGTGCTGTAGATGATCAGAAACCCATTAAAAATTACGTAACAACTTTACAGGCTTTCAAAGTTTTAATAATAATTTTAGGGAAGAATGGTAATAGATTGAATCAACAGTATCTAGAATATATCTATACTTATTTAATACGCTAAGGGTTTTTTTGTCATGAGAACTCCTCCTACAATTTTCAACCGATTTTCATGTTTTTGGTGTCGTTGGATATGGCTTGGTCTGTAGTTGTTTCCGCCAAAAACTGATGAGAATCGGACTGAAAATAAAGGCGCTAACCACCATTGAAATCTAAAAATTTCCCCTTTTAAATAACATTGGGATTGAATAAAGCATTTTAAACATCTGTTAATAATCAGCTGTAAATAGCCTACGTGTAGTTTTGGTGATTCACACTATTGGATTGGTTGTATATCAGTGATTTAGAGCTAAAAGTAACATTTGTATTGTATTAAAATAAATTGCTCGATTTCGAGCAACACGTATACTAGTATTGAATCAATATTTCATTCAACAGCTGATGATAACTACTATCAAAACAGGAAGAAGAGATGTTTCAGTTATAAAATATTTCTATATTGGCTCAAGTGTAATTTTGGTTGAATTTCAAACCAGTGAGCAATCAGTAGTTTAGTGTTAAGAATAAGATTTATAGAAACAGTTATAAAGACTAAATATTGATAAACTAAGAATCTATTTATTTATTTCTGGGCATTGATAGGAATTTCGGATTGGAAACATCCAAACAGAACACAAAAACAATATATTTCAATGTAATCATATTGATGTTAATTGCGTACTTTTTGGGTAACTAAATACGGTACACAATTTATATAAATAGTAAATAGTTTGCAAAGAATAATAAAAAATAAATAAATTATTAATTAAATGGTTTACTTATTACTTTGATATTTGAAATACTGTTCTCTACTGAGAGCTGTGAAATTGATTATCAGCTGTGGCATTTAAAAGCAACGATGTCCATAAAGTAGTGATCTAGCACCTTTAACTCTCAAAATAAAAATAACCATCCTAAATGCAGTGATTATCAAGTTAAAATCCAAGTTGACTGGCGATTAAAATTTGTTTAATACTTTTTAGTAGCCTACCTGAAATCTTGTAATGAATTAATTGCTCCTATATTAATAACTGCATAAATTTTATTGATTCTTCAAAACGTATGTTTGTAATTGCGGTTTATGGGGCAGTGGACGTTGTCATATAGGATAGGAAGGAGCCTTGGGATATAAAAAGCACTGGATCACAGCAAAATTGGTGTGGACGGTTAAACATATGGTTGTTTATGCCAAAGAATAAAATATTCCTTCCACAAATGTATTACTTCACGTTGGGTTGTGGGTTCAGTTGTATTTTTTGGCAATTATGAGGTATGAGAGCAATTAAAACTTATTTAAGCTGCTATTAGAAATTTTAAATGGAACTGGTTAGAAAAATTAGAATACGTCTGTAGAGTTTTGACAGTAGATTTAACAAAGTTTATTTCTCCTACAATGTGTTAAGTTGTTACAGTAAAACTAATGGGCCTAGAAGTATTAAGTCTCTATCTAACATTTTTTAACGTTTTTATGTACTATGAGTAAATTATAAGAAACTTTTATTCAACTAAGCAACTGAATTCATTTTCCAGGATACTATGATAAAACGAAGAAACCTGACTTAACTCAGTTCAAAAGGCAGGAAAGATACTCAGAGCCCCGACTAAGTATGTTTTATTTAATTTTTACTGTCATCCTCTTTTTGATTGTATACTCTTAATAAACAAGAAATAATAAATCAAAGGAACTCGGACTATTTGAATATTTAACCAATCAAATTAAGGATAAACCTCAAAACACATAAACATTCAAGAAATAAAACATGTCTTTTTATAACAAAACTCCTAATTTTCTTTTAATAGAATTTAAAAAATAATCAGTAGCCTACTGTAAGAAAAGAGAAATATGAGGAAATTTGTTTAGTCCCTAGTCATGTTACAGTGCAATCGAATGCAACTGCAACGTGCTTACAATACAGCCTAAAATTTTAGGACATGAGCAAAATTTTCAAAAGTTTAAGTACATTTTCCAAACATGGCAAAAAGACATTTAAGTACAATTCCCATTTTACGAGGATTTCATGGACAGTGGACAACCTGTGATTATTTCTTCATGGCAATAATATAGACAGACAATAAATATACAAGGGTTTAAGATTTTTTGTATTTGTGCACAATAGTAAGTTATCAGAAATAATAATTTTGCTTTTAAAATGAGAGCAGTAAGACTACATGTATGAGTTCAGGATATTTTCCAAAAAAACATTTGTGATACTTTATAACAAAATGACTCTGGCGTAGATGTCGATAACTAAGTTGTATAATTATAAAAACAAGACAGCATAAGGTTTGATGAATTCAATTTTTTTCACAAAATTCCCAATTCTCTGTAAATTTTACAGAATTAAAGTCAAAAAGAATTTGGGATAGGGTGAATTTGAATGATATCACAGTTCACCTGAACCTAAGATGAAACTTTTATTTGGAAGACGGAACTCAAAATGCTATCATTCCTGATCATTTTTTTAAATTTTAAATATGATTTTTGGGTAACAATGCTACTTTAATCACATTTGATTGTAGGCGTTCTTCCAGCCATATCTCAGACCCAGCAACAACCATATCCGCTGGATTTATTGTACAAAGCTTCTGAGAGCAAAGGATTGTACAGGATGTCTGATTCCGCAGTAGTGACAGCTGTAAGTATGATTGTAAGGTTAAAGAAGCTTCAGTAACATTTTGATAAACATTTGGATTTTTAGTGTTTTAAATGATTATATAATTCTTGTGAAATGTACAGTATTCCCAAGTATCATAAAAAAAACTCAACTATATGTCAGCAGAGGATGAAATCAGTTCAGACTCTAGAAAATATTGAGTATTTTGATGAAAAAAACGTAATATATCAGTACATAAGAGTTTATTTTTCTCCCATTACAGAAAAAAATCTTTGTTATGCTAATGTGAAACACTATCAGAGGATCTTTATGTCAGCAAATTAAATGTTGAGCTTTTCAACTTTTTATTTATTAAGATAAAACTTGATGCCAGATATTAAGTTTGCTATAGGTTATAATAAATTGATAATTTTCTATAGTCATTTGTACAATCAATTCAAGTGTTAAATAAAACTAACTATGGTAAAAAGAAAAAAAAAATTTCATAAGAATTTCTTAGAATATATAATTAAATTTTATATTGTGTAAAATACTAGAAGTTTGAAATTTTTCAATTCTAATTTATATTCTAATTTCTAATTCTAATTTATTCAATACTAATTTATATCATCCGGCTACCATCAGTTCAGTAGTTATATGGTAGTAAGGTGATCTTCAAATCATATAGATATTGGTGATTTTTAAACTAATACTATAACACTATCTTCAAATCATATAAATATTGGTGATTTTGAAACTAATACTATGATAAGTTAGATACATTAAAGTCGTGTATGAACAAAAAGAGGAACAAACAATATTTTGACTTGTTTATCATGTTTTGAATAAAATGTATAAGTTCATTTGATCAATAGGTTGCCTTAATTAAACCAATAACAATTTCCAGCCTGTCACAAAGCAGCAAACAAGACTGCCTCCAGTTCATCTAGCAAGCTCTAGCAGGGGAACACAGTACACTACTGGACAGGTTAGAAGCACGTGAGTAAAGGCTAACATGCAATATCCGATTAGAAATTAGACCTAGGTGGTATGATCATTACCATTGTTGTAACTCTTGAATGAACTGCAATAATAGTTTTATCTTTTGTTATCCCTCCTATCACTTAACCATTAAACTGTGATCACAACAAATATCTTCATATTCTAGGAAAAAAATAATCTTCATATTCAAGGAAAAAAATAATCTTAAGAGAGTAAGTAGAAGACATTTTCAGTGCTTATTGGAGTGACATATATTTTCTTTCGCAATCTCTAAGATGACAAAAATGTATTGAGCATCAGAAACACCACCTCAAAACCGAAATAATTGTCTCTTTTTCAGTCCAACCAACCTCGCCAATCTCCTCCCCAGAAAGTTTGACAAACATCCTGAAGACGTGGCTAGACTCGCTGCGATCAAATTAAACAGAGGTGACTGGTAAGTGGTTTATTTTACTAATTAATGGTGGTTAATTGGTTAGTTGTAAGTGGTCCAACAAACTATAAGCAGGCTTTAAAGCTGTTTCAGTATAATGGAGGCAAATTTTACATTAAAACACACACACACACACACACACACACACACACACACACACACACACACACACATATATATATATATATATATGTATATATTTTTTTATGTTGAGAAGTAACTGTAGCGCTTGTCACAGCATTCCTGGAATGCTTAGGGTGTTTTTACTCTTAATTGGCCAATACAGCAAAATAAATTTATTTGAACTTTAAACCCACATACTTCCCTGTTTTCCAAAGAACTTTAATGCCATTGTTCCTGAAAAAATATACTTACGCCCAAGTTATGTTTATTTTTATTTTTTTACAACAGAAAATAACATTTTTCGATAACTTTATATTCTAAAACCACAAATCTTAACATATATGAGGTATTCATTGGTTACATGCTTTTACTGTAAAGATTTAGAACCATTCTAAAAGCTAGAGTTATTTTATTAGTTTTCCGTAGATGATTTTCAACACTGTTGTCATCACATTTATTAAAAACAATGAACCAAACTAAATATGAACGAATGAGACTGGACTTGTCTGTAGCCTTCCACACATTCATATTGATGTTTCTCGTGTCCCGTTCATAGGAGTAAATGTAGACTCTAGAGGGTTTTTAACATTGTGACAAATAGAGAAGTAAAAACAAAAAGTGATAGTTTAATTTGACTCTCATATCCTATACTATAATACGAGCAATGTCTGAAGTAATGTGTGTTCCACGATCTCGAAATCTAGCGGTTAGATTTTGCTTAAACTTTGCATTTAAGAGTGTTTTGGCCCAAAAATAAGTTTAGAAACAGCCTCAATCCCAGGAAAAATCGAATTTGGTCTATATTTAAGTTTAAAAATCGTATTTTTTTAACATTGGTCTTATGGGTTGCTATTTTGGTAACAAAATAACAACAAAAAGTATACAATAATAAAGGAACAGTAATGTTAAGCAGACGTTTTGAAACAGCTGTTAACTGTGAAGAGGTATAGTTGGTTGTTGGTGGAAATTTAATAGCTTTATTACCATGACACTATATCAAAACTGAATTAAAACCAACGAGCAAGGCTCGGTTAACCTGGTACTAGATTAAAATACCCCCGTCGCAGCAGACCTGCGTACTGAGCGAATTTCCAGAGTTATTTTTTTCAACATCAGAGTTATTTTTTTTTGTGGCTATCTTATAATCTTTAGAAGAAATATGATATATTTAATGGCATTTTTTTCTGGGTTAATTATTTTTATTTAATAATTTATATAATAAAATTTATATTTAAATAAATGAATTTTTTACAGTAATAGAAGTGCTTATCCAAAGCTTCCATGCAAAAAGAAATATTTGTTTACAAATCCCAAAACATAAACATTACAAATTTGACAAAAGCATTGACTATGTACACTACCGTGAATAGACCTCTCATCCAATGCATTTAGTTTGAGGTAAAAATTTGGAAGTTTCGTGTTTGCCGGCACCAGATTCGCTGCCATCGATGTTGTTATTATTTAGCCGAATTTACAGTGCTGCAAAAACATTGCATCACAACATAAACAAAAACCTACATTATAAAATGTTTAATCCGTGATTGAGAAGAGTGGTAGCACTGACTTGCCTATCATATGACTCTTGTACTTCCATGTACGCCCGCACAAGATCGCACCACCGTCAATATGTTTCAAACACACCAATGCTATGAGAAGTCTACTCACGGTAGTATACATAGTCAATGACAAAAGCAAGAGACAGATGATCAGCTGATTATTAGGAACAGACATCTTATTATCTCCATCTCTCTTGCTCCCATTATACATTTATTTTCCATTAGAATCCCATGGGACTTGTCATGTAGGTTTGCTGCCATGTGGGTTTTTGATCAAATTTTAATTACTCATCAAATAGGACAGGTTTATAAAAAATTTTACTAAGATATGTTTATAAATAAGCGATATATAACTTTTTAAAGATTAACCCATAAGAATAACATGGGGAACTTTATTTAAATTTTCTCCATAACCAGTTAAGCTATTTGAATGATTCAAAATACTAAATTGTTGGGTTTATTAAGCTCTTTTATATGGTTTTAGTTAAAATACTCGAATGAGGTTCAAAAATGCCAAAAACCCATTTCTTACCCCTTCGAAACCCCATAAAACCCCGTTCCCATAACCCGACAATGCTGGTTCGCGAGCTCATGAAAATAGACCTGGTCTTACACCTTCATACCAAATTTGATCAAAATCGGAGGTCTGCTTCAAAAGTTATCGGTACCACGGACACACATATATATACATATATATGAAAATGAACTAACGGTGTTTTTGGCTTCTGGGGACCTCAAAATGAAAAAGTAAAGTGGTCCCGGGCTTAGGTCTTACCATGGCTACTACCGTAATAGCGTATTCCCTATAGGGAAATTCGCTAAAATAGAACGGCATGTTCCAAAACTAATCTAACACATTGTTAATTACAGGACTAATGAAATGTGTGTAGCCTAGGTAAATGAATAAACTTTAATTATAATAAAAAACAAATATTTTTTTTTTTTTTTGGGTGTATTTACGTCAAGAGGCATTTTTTTAGCGTTTTAATGGGGAACGGTCCAAACCCCAGTCTTGTTACTAGCTAACATTGACCGCTTGTTAGAAAGCATCAGGGGTGCAGAATATGTTGATCCAGCGATCTAGGATCGGGGGAATTTCCATGTGTTTGGGGTAATTTTGGGAAGATTATAATTTTTTTTGTTTATCTATGCCAGTGACATTTTTTTAACTAGGCCTTTCATAAGAGATGAATATTAAAATTACAAATAATTGTAAAGAAATACTTTTAAACAGGTACTAAAAGTAGTTTTGATTTGTTTGATTTTTAAGTAGGCCTACTTGTGTTTTAATATAATCAACTAAACTAGTGCACGTGTTGCTCGACATTGAGCAATTTATTTCGATACAAAACAAAAGTTACATTTAGTTAGAAATCAAAGACATTTAACCAATCCAATATTGTGAATATCAGTGATCACCAAAAACTACAGCTGTACGGTACGTTAACAGATGTTTAAAATGCTCCAACCTATCTCAATGTTATTCTAATGGGAAAATTACAAATTTAATTTTTGGATAGCGCCCTTATTTTATTTCCGATTCTCATCAATTTTTGGGGGAAACAACTACAGACCAAGCCCTATCCAACGACACCAAAAAATTGAATATCAATTGAAAATTGTAGGAGGAGTACTCAACACAAAAAAACCCTTAGCATATTAAATAATTATAGATAAAAAATAATCTTTATCATTCACTTCACTGCCCCATTGTAGCTGTTGAATTTTAAGGCAAAGTCATATATGTCGCGTATCTTTTGGAGAAATCTTTGATCCGTGACTGTAGAATGGAGGGAAATTTTAGGAGTCAATACATATTCTACACGCCTAGAAAGCATCATTAATCAATAACCCAATGACAAATGGCAACTGGGTCCGGTAACGAACCTTTAAAAAGCTACTAACTTTTCTCAGGATTGAATCGGCAACCTTTGGATTTAAAGGCGAGCACTATAATCACTCAGCTACCCAGCCAGTATATTCTAGTTATATATGTTATAGTTATAGACATACATGTCAGTAACTTATGTCTTAGTTTTCTTTTCATCCTTGTCATGCACAGAAAACGATGGTAACATATGAAGAAGGGTTTTTATATTACTTTTTTCAAAACTATATTGTTTTTCCACAGGGAAACCAAGAAGGCGGGGCTGGAGGACTGCCTACAGCTGGCCCACTCGTACCCAGAGGAGTTGGAGCCTCACATGAGCCTGGTGTACCGCACCATCAGCTCACTACTCAACGGATTCCACCCCAACAGCACCATGTTTGTGTGCCAAGCCGCCAGCGAGTTCATCAGCCACATGCGCTCCACTAACCGTCCGGTCTGTGTTGTTAACCAAATCTAATACGCACAACGCATTTTTAGGGAAATGAAAAAATTTTCTGTTCACACTTCTAGAACTACATTTTGAATTTTATGAAACCGTTTGCCACGCAAAGTTAATTAATTATCAAATGACTGTGCTTATTCAATTCTAAGGTTTATTACCAAATTTCACAAATAAAATTCCTGACTTTATCCAGACCACTTTCCTGAAAACTTCCAACAAAAAAACCATACTCACTGTTTTTATTTTATAAATTTTTAGAGGCCTAATAATATATTTTATAATTGATTTTATAATTTTGTAAAATTCTCTAAAATAACTTGTAAAGTTTGTAAAATACCCGAGTTTTTTTTTTTACAGATTGAGTTTTTCTGACAAAAAGATGTAGGCTATTCCCTACATCTTTTTTCCTACTTTTCCCAGCCTCACAAAATTCCTGACTTTTTCCCGACTCATTGACTTTTTCCGACTGCTGGACACCCTGCAATCTCATTTTAGATTTTTCTGTCACAGAAATAATCACCAAAATTCTCTATACATACTGATGGACTTCCTCCCATGGTTTGTGTTAGCTTGCAGGGGCTAATTGACTTGAGTAGAATAACTATTCAGTTTCTTTTAAGTAAAAAGAGATAATACAAAATAATACCGTGGTAAAAATATTTATTTTAAATTGAATAAACAAATCATACTTAATGGACTGAAAAGATAAAGACTGTTACAGAGTAAAGAGAACTTCATTACCGTGTCAGTAATTTCACAGTTGACACAGTTGAAAACAGGTTACTTTGCCTCCATACATAAAGTTACAGCTTTAAATAAAAATCAGCTTGTCAACTTGCATTTGAAGTTGACAAGGACAAGTTTTCAATTTGTCTTTGGCTTTAGAGACTATTAACCATGAATAAAGGCACAGTTGTTTCTTGTGTTATATAAAAATTTATTTTTACTGCAACTTGTATAAGACAGTATTTTAATTGCATAAATATTCATATTGACATAAGTGAAGCACTGCTCAAGAGTAAAAAGTTATTTAAATAGCTTGCTTTAAGTTTAAATCGTTGTTTTTCGTAGTATGCTAATTTATATTGTTACTGTAATTAGATGGTTTGTTTTAGCAATGAAGCGTTTTCATTCCAACCACATTTGATTATTTTCAGGAATACGATGAATTAGTATATGCCCTTCTAGCGCGAACTGCCGACACCAACAGATATGTGAGACAGTATGCGAATGAGGCGCTGGACAGAGTCGTAGAGTTTATTCCAACAATACATGCAGTACGACCAATGGTAGAGAAGGGGCCTATGTAAGAATTGGATGCGCAGCTATCTCATAATAGAATAATTTATAATAGACTCGCACTAACTTCAATTTAAAATGCTCAAAATCCTTGTTTATTGAATTTTTTCAATCCCCTTAAAAAACTTGTATAAGTCGCATTAAAAAACAAAATGTAACTCGAAATAAATTTAGGTTATATTTTATATCCAAAGTCGAAGATAAGACATATAAAAATTACCTCTACAATGCAAAGTTCAATGGATAAGTCAATTTAGAATTTGACCTTTACCTCCACAAGTTGAATTTTACCTATATGTCTTAAAATTTTCTGTATGGAAGTATTGGAAAACAGTCACAAGTCGCAACACAGGTCCCATCAAGTCGGACCTCCAGTACAGCGTTTGTCCGTCATCACAATACTACTGTTTATTACCTCTGTAATTTGAATTAAACAGATATTTTGAAATTCATGAGATTAAATTATTAATATTATTTTGTCCGTAACTTGAACCATTTCTAAGTCAAACTATACAGAACTCAAAAAAAATTAATTGTTGTCTTGTTAATATCAAGTTAGCGAGAGTCTACTGTACTTATAATAAACCAAATTTAAAATTCAATTAGAATAATGTTGTAAATTTATCACAAACAAAATAAATTAACAGTTGATTCCATATCTTTTTATTTATAAGGTTGGATAGGCCTACATTAGGACACCAAAACAACTTGGTGTGTATTTTAAGGTGAATATGACTGAAGGGTGAGTACTGTATGCAACAAATCAGATGATTAACTTAGTGTAGCTTTGTTACTGAGGAAGACTAGCATTCATTTGTCAGAATTATTAAGTAAAAGCCGAATGAATGAGATGATAAATCATTTTGAAATACATTAAGTTTAATTATTAAAACTCTGGGTGTGTAGGACTATATACCACACTGTTTTTGTCAATTGGTTTTCTTTCCAGGAAATAAAGAATATTTCTTGGTTTTATTTTTTTTAATGCCACAGCGCGTAAGGGATAATACATGTAATTAAGTATGGTATCTCTAAAATAAAAATGTAACAATTCAATTTCCAATCATTATTCCAATCGTTTTCAGACCTCAAACACTCCAAAATTCTAACTCTGTTATCCTTCATTTTATGCAGCTATTATTATTCAGAGTATTTTAGCACCACTAACACACCCTTTATATAATTGTGTCTTTTTACAGACATAACAACCCCCTTGTAAGGACAGCGACAGCTCGGCTCTTGACAGCCATCGTGGAAATGAGGACGCCACTCACTATACTGAGCACCGTCCAATTGAGAGAAACTTGCAAAAGAATCATTGAAACCGGGGCATTGCTTCTGTCTGACAACAATATTCATGTCAGGTAACTTAATAAGCTTTGATTCTTAAATTATTAACTCAGTTTCAACTCAAAATTAACTCTGAATTAACTTAGAAAAACTCTAAACTTGGTAACACCTGAAAGAAAAAGGTTTTTTGCTTTTTTTGAGGTATTGGCCTAAGTTTAATTTTTCTTTAATAGATGTTTAGGTTGAGGAATTATTAAGCGCAACAAAGCTAAAATCCCAATGTCACTAAACCATCCAAATATTAGCAATGAGTAAGCCTACATAGGGAGATGGGATATAGGATATCAAAAAGTATCCGATTTAGTAACTGTGTTTCTGAAATTAATAAACCTTTTTCACGCTTGTTCATAAGTGTTCAATAAGCCTCCCTTTCGATGCATGGCATATGTTCATGAGGTATACAAATTGTTCCCACACTGTCTTCAGTTACAGCTTCCACAGCTGCTGTTTAGCAATGTCTCAGTACATTCATTGTTGTTGGTACGGTAACACAGGTTGTCTTTTACAAACCCCCATAAGAAAAAATCACATAGAGTACTGTAAGGTACGGTGACCTTCCGATGTCCCTTACTCTAGCTAGTGACTTTACTTACGTCCGGTAACAAGCTGGCCCTAGAGACCAGTAACTGGATGAACGGATCGAAGAGGAGTGAAATCCTCATACAAGACTGTTGGTCGCTCAGTGTAGTGACAAATCCCGATTTCATTGACCGACGATTACGTTCGCAAGAAGCCTTAGATCGACTTCAAACTTTCACAGTAGATTTTAGGCATAATTCGTATGGTCAAGTTCGTTTCTAAAGTTAATCTGTTTAGTAATAAAGTAATGAGACGTAATTTAATTTCCCATAAGAAATGCATTGTGGGCTGTAAATAACGGTGCTCAAGGCTATGTTAAATGGTGCTTGAGTTGTCTGTTGTCAGATGTGTTATGGAAACTATTTTCTGCCTATTGTACTGTTACTGCATTAAATATACAATTACAATATACACTTGTAATACAATTTGTTATTTATGACATATTTTAAAATAGGAGGTTATGAATACTAGAAATATATATTTTGTAGCCTACCAAACAATAATAAAAAGAAAATATTTATTAAAATAATTAAGTTTGTAAAAAGTACCTTGTGGTAATCAAATATCTTGAATGAAAAAAAAAAATTAAAACCTTGTTCTATTTAGTTAATATGTGTAATGTAATAGATGTGATTTAGCCTATTTATTTATTAGCATAGAACTAGGATTATTTGGCTTATGCTGGCGTTCATCCCCATACGCTTGGAATAAGCGTACTCTAGTGTAAGGATGTTTCAATTGGTCCAGTGCATCCAATCCATCATTAAGAAATCTTTGATTTAAAAATCTTGCTCTTTACTGTTTTTTTTTTTTTTTTTTTTTTTAGTTGGGTTTTGTAAAACTCACCATTTACCTGTTACAAATAACAACAATAATAAATAAACTGATAGCCTACATCACATAACGGTAGCTGTGAAAGCTGTACGGTATATGAAGACGTGCTCGCAGCAGTGTGGAACCAATTTGACTACCACATGGACATTTTATTTGTGTCAAGCATCTAAATGATGCATACCATATATAAATGAATTCATCTATGAACATGTGAGAAAAATAATTTTTGTATTTCATTTTTACCAAAACCAAACAAAATTTGTATAATTTTATTAGTTTCAGAATATAGAGTTGCCAAATCGCAAGATCCTTTTTCACATACCCTGTAATATTCTTATTGCTAAACCTATTAGTTTTAACAAGTTCATTACATTTTAAATGATTACTTCAGATGGTCTTGGCGAGTTACATAAGGTTTCATAATTATTATAAACTCAATTAACTTCATTAATATTCATCCAAAAATGTCTATCAAGAGTCATAAGCTAAAACAGAGATTATTTATTTTTTATTGAAATGAATGAGCTTATTCTACAACCCATAAGAGATTGAATAGAAATATGATAAAGCAATTACATTTTGGTATGTATTCCAAAATTATTCAAGAGTAAATAAGTATAAATTTGGCCTAAATAGAAACTTGTTTGTGCTAGGAAATCAAAGAGTATGTAGCCTAGAAAGGAAGAATCTTAGTGCTTAAAAAAAAGGTAGAGCTTTGAAATCTTTTAAAAAATTTTTCTCCAATTCTGGGGCAGTACAAGCATTTAGCCTATAAGCCGAATGGGAGCAGTTTTAAGAGCTAATGATAAATGGTTAAACCTAGGTAAGTTGAAAGAGGTCCACTTTATTTAATCAAACATTTAATTCAGAAGGAGCATTACTACAACCCTTCATGGGGACGTGACCCTGTTCTTAAAAAATCAACTTCAAACTAATGATAAAATCAACTTTTATTGAAATTGTAACATTATTGTGATATCGGGTGCAATGGGGGACAAAAATGTTTCCTCCGAAGGGCGATGCTTAATCCATCAATCAGAGGAGCAAGGGAGGTTTAGAGGGCTACTACTGGGACTACCCCCAGTGGACAGTTGGCGTTGTCCTGTAAAGCTACTTGGAGGTCACGAATTGTGGATAGTTATAAGCTATGGTTTGTGGATGCAATACTCCCTGGTGGGGATTAACGTCCGCACTAGTAATACTAGTTCATCCATTAAGACCATCCTCATAATTAGACCAATTTGTATACATGAGGTCGAAATTGTCATTCAGATCCCACATTAAACTGTAGGTTGGGCTATTAATTAACAGTCATGTCTAAGAAGAATGTCGACCTTAGTCAGTAACAAGATTCCACGATCGCGCCACAATCATCCTACATTCATCTCTCATTCATATTCAGGTTAAAATACCCACTATGTGAGGTCCCTGTCTCGAAATAGTGATATTATCTCAATTGGTGTTAAAATTGATTCAGCATGGACCATTCTATTAGTGATGTATAGTTTTTAAATATGTTAATAAATTTTTTTTGTGTGTCCCAGGGCTGCTGCCAAAAACCTCATTGCATTATTCATGACTGAAGATGAATTTGAAAGTGTCTACTATGCTGAAGTTGATGAAAAAAATAGAAAAAGAGTACAGAGGACATTTATTGACATCAAATCCAAAGTAAGTGGACTCTACGAATAGAAAATTCTTCCAGTCTATGAAATGGGTGACTCAGTAACCAATTAAATAGTTTTTTTGTTTCAAAACGTTGAAAGAATAATTTTTACAATAGAACCTTCTAAAACATTGTATAGGCCTACTTTAGCAGACATTACAATGTGGCTGTTAGAAGTTTTGCTTATACGATGAGGTTCCAACAAGGCATACATTTTTAACGTGTATTATAGCTGTGATTGCTGTACTTTAATAGTCTTGGTTTCTTTTAATGATTATCATAACAATAAAAATGTGCAGATTTATTACTGTTTGGACTTTCCATTCTATAAAGAGGGGTTTGCAGTGTTCTTCTGGATCTGACCTGCTCATAGTCCGTAACGCCTTTTTTGCAGCTTTAAAATGTTTTCAAGTTTACCAGACAATCCTCGAAAAAATAAACCATAACAAAAGATAGAATAGAAATAGACAAAATAAGCTGTCCTCATATAATTTACGGTGTACACTCATAATCGTGTACTTGATTCTCCGACCAAATGAGTACGCTTTGTTCTCATTTGGGTTTTATAATCGAGTACACACGGGTATATGAGTAACTGCTTTTCTTTTACCCACCCGATTTTAAAATAGGAATTTTTAAGATAAAAAGTGATCTACAAAAAGTATTGTCTTAAAAAAATTGTGGTCAAAAAATTAAAGTATCGGGTAGAAAAAATTTATTTTCTAAAATGATTTCCTTTAGTCATTAGTTTCAACAAACAAAAATTCGAGAGTTAAACACAATAAGGATGAATGTTAGACGGGACAATAACACTTAGCTCTACCTTTGACATTTTCAAGTGAAGTCTATTATTGTTCCTTTCTCGTCATTCTGTCTATCATTTGTCTTAACCACAAGCCAACCCTTAGGAGCTTTTGTAGTTTACAATAGGCCTAAAACTTTACTGTAGAGCAGATATGAAATATGCTTGAACCTGATTTAACTAATAGAAAATGTAAACCAAAATATCTCCATTTGTAAAATGCACCTCTACATCTCATACATTAGCACTTCTAGGCCTTTTGTTATTGGTAGGATTTTTAGCGAATTTCCCTATAGGGAATACGCTATTACGGTAGTAGCCATGGTAAGACCTAAGCCCGGGACCACTTTACTTTTTCATTTTGAGGTCCCCAGAAGCCAAAAACACCGTTCGTTCATTTTCATATATATGTATATATATATATATATATAGGCTATATGTGTCCGTGGTACCGATAACTTTTGAAGCGGACCTCCGATTTTGATGAAATTTGGTATGAAGGTGTAAGACCAGGTCTATTTTCATGAGTTTGCGAACTAGCATTGTCAGGTTATGGGAACGAGGTTTTATGGGGTTTCAAAGGGGTAAAAAATGGGTTTTTGGGATTTTTTAACCTCAGTTTTCAAAATTCAAGAATTTTAACTAAAACCATTTAAAAGAGCTTAAAAAACCCAACAATTTAGTATTTTGAATCATTGAAATAGCTTAACTGGTTATGGAAAAAATTTAAATCAACTTTCCCATGTTATTCTTATGGGTTAATCTTTAAAAAGTTACATATCGCTTATTTGTAAACATATCTTAATAAAAATTTTTATGAACCTGTCATATTTGATGAGTAATGAAAATTTGATAAAAAACCCGCATGGCAGCAAACCTACATGCCAAATCCCATGGTATTCTCATGAAGTGTATAATGGGAGCAAGAGAGATGGAGATATTAAGGTGTCTGTTCCTAATAATCAGCTGATCAGCTTTCTTCTGCATTTGTCAAATTTGGAATGTTTATGTTTTGGGACTTGTAAACAAATAATTCTTTTTGCATAGAAGCTTTGGATGTGCACTTTTATTACTAAAAAAAAATTCATTGCAATATAAATATTATTATATAAATTATTAAATAAAAATAATTTACTCAGAAAAAATGCCATTAAATATATTACATTTCCTTCTAAAGATTATTAATTAATTATATAAGATAGCCACAAAGTTCTTTGATGTTGAAAAAATAACTCTTTGGAAATTCGCTCAGTACGCAGGTCTGCTGCGACGGGGGTATTTTTATTTAGTTTTTCAACCTTGCCTGCTTGTTGCCATAGGGTGACAAAATGTATGGCGATCTAAACACAATGAGGTTAAAAAAGATTGGTAATAATGTTAGATCTAACACAACACTTTACAAGTCTAAAATCAGTTTCAAAGTACAACAGGCTTCACTAACAATAGGTATACCATAACTTTTAAAAATTAGTAGGTTAAATCTACGATACTTGGAATTTTATTTGGTGTTTGTTGCAGATTCATGGTCAAGTCTGATGTCTACCTACATCTGTCATCTTTCCTTCTGTCAATCAACAAATTTAATAATTCGTTGGTAATTGTAAAAATATTTTTTCTAACATTATTAGTACTATAAATTAAATGAATAAATTAATGTATAAATAACGAATTTTTTATTTTATTTTAAGCGAATTTCCCTATAGGGAATACGCTATTACATTAGCCATGGTACTAAACCAGCGACCATGTTACCGGTACTTTTTCATTTTGAGGTCCCCAGGAGCCAAAAGCACCATCACGAACCAGCATGCTCGGATTATGGGAATGGGCTTTTATGGGGTCTCAAAGAAGTCAAAAAGAGGTTTTTGGACCTCAATTTTCAAAATTCAAATTTTAACTAAAACCATGTAACAAAGCTTAAAAAAAACAATTTTGTATTTTGAATTTTTAACTTGGCTTAACAGGTTACGGAGAAAATCCAAAAGTAGGTTTTCCATGTTGCTCTTATGGGGAATCAACAAAAACTCTCTATCTCAAATATTGACATGGTAAAATTTGGTATGTACATTCAAAGCCAAGTGCGCTCCACAGCCGATTGGGTGAGCTAGTGTGCTCACCGTCAGTGATCAGTCGGCTCCCAGCTAGCCCAGCTGTAAGCCGGCGCTGTTTAGTACCCATAGTAGCCTACATTAGAGTCAATATTGGGTATCCTGAGCAAATGAAGCAAATATAGAATACATCAGTAATATGTACAGTACTATGGGAACCTATAGTATTTAGTTATTGAGGGCAAAAAAAAAAAAAAAAAAAAAAAAAAAAAAGACTGATATTGTATTTTGTTTATTTCCATTTTTAAAGCTATGTGTTACCACAGTAGACCTAATACCACTTTTATAACCCTGGGGGTCATGTTTCTGACCACTCAAAAATATACATGGATACCCCAATGCATAAAACTGCCCCTGTTGCTTTGTTTGCAAATGCCCCAAGGGTAGGCCTACTTGTTTGATCAAATTGTGATACAGTTGTAGGTTATGTTTGAGGTTACCGTACGTAATGTGTACACATTTTTCAAAGATCCTTGCAACAATTACTATAGTTACAGCTGTAAAAATAAAAAATACTAGCACCTATCTCAATTTTTTAAATAAAAAAAAGAAGTCAGGGGACTGTTGAAAATCTGATGGGCCTAAGTTTAAAGGTAGGTTTACACGTAAGAGTTTTTCACTCTCAGCAGGTACTCGCAGAGGTGTTTACACAACCAGCGAATTTTCCAATTTGGTTAAACCCTGACAGTTTTCTGCGAGTACTATCAACAGCTGTCTGAGATTTTCATGAGAGTAACTAACGGGTCATTCCATATCAACTCAACCAGGGCAAAACACCCAAAGTCACAGATTTTTGTGAAACTTGGTAAATTTGTTCCTTTTATATAGATAAACAACCATACCAAGTTCTATTGACTTATCTCTATCGGTTTTCTTTTTACAACCCTTCAAAGTTTTAACTAAAATGCCAACCGGGGCTCGCCCGAGGCCACAGACAGAACGTGTTTATTTTCTCAGAAAAAATCATATCTTTAATATTTATCAATAGAACTCAATGAAAATTTGTAGTTTAACTAAATAAAACATGCTGATTTTGGAAAAAAATATCATAACACTCTAGGCCTTACCAAAAAATTACCATAAATTGTTATTTTACAAATATTTTATTTCCGGAAAGTGATTACAAGGGTTCAAGTTACAGCCAATATCTACCTGAGGGTTAAAGATAATCAAACAAAACTTTTTACTAAAATTATCTTGAAGATATTTTCTATCACATCCATCAATAAAATTAATGGATTTTTTATTCCTTCACATTTAAAAACTAATATTTGTCTGAAAAACTTGATTTTGCCAAATAATACAACACCGATATGCTTATTTATTTTCTTGGGCATAAAATAGTGTGTAGTTATATAGTGTGAAGTACTGAAAAACTATTAATTATTCCATGTAACTTAAGAAAACATGTTAGAGATAAAATATTTGTATTATCACCTAAATAATTTGTTTAAAAACATTACATTAAGCCTTTCCGTTGGTCATCCAGACCATGTCACCCACAGATTTGGATTTTAATGAAACTTGGTATGGTTGATTCTTCTATACAGATAAAAAAATATACCAAGTTTCAGTGCTCTATCTCTGCTCATTTATTTTCTAGAGAGCTGTTAAATTGAAATAAAACTGTCATTTTTGCATGCCTGAGGTTTCCAAGGTAATGTGCCATTGATTATGAAAATAGTTTGTAACTCTCTTATTTGCCAACCAAATCAAATGAAAATTTCAGGTGTTGCCAATAATATTATACAAATTTCAGGGAAAAAATAGTTTTTATTACTTCTAATTCATCTAGGCTATTAAAAAAAATTAAACACAGACATCAGTAATTTTTATAGAGAGAAAACTTGTTTCACTGAAATGTAAATATTTTTGAAAGGCACAGTGGTCAGTAAACCACTTTAAACTGGGTTTATTTCATAGGAATACTTGATACAGGAACTATTCAGATTTTTGGACTTTTCTTATGAGAAATGCATACTTTGCAGTATGCAAATGTAATAATCAAACTTTAAAATGTTGGATTTTATGGAGTGTAACCGTACGAAGTTTAACATTCTGTATATTTAGTTTATTCTAAAGAGTAAGTTTTAAACCGTGTAAGACATTTTTATTTTTTAAATTAAAGTTGAAGAGTATTCCCTGAGATATTATTGAAAATAAACCATTTTCACTTTTTCAATTTATATTTAATTCATTCAATTTTAATTTATTAAATATTAATTTTCAAAGGGTTGACTTTTAAGACTATCATATTGAAAGATGGTAAAATCTACACTTTTGTTTTATTTTATATTTGTACTTATCTCTTTAAATGTCAAGATATATTTAACTTTACCCAGATAACAATTAATTTTTTAGGAATAAGCATCCGCCATGTTTGAAAATCAGCTAATGAGAACTAACTTATTATACAAAAGTTCATTTAAAAACAAAATTTTATTTCTTGATTAAATGTATGAATAACATAAAAGTTTTTTTTTAATAATAAAAAAACCAATAGAAGCGATTTAAGTTATTCATTTTTGGACAATTTCAATGGAATGACCATAAATTATGAAACAAAATTGTAATTTATTTAAAAGGGTTTTAATATTATAAATGGGTTGTTGCTAATGTTAAGTTATTAAAGTACACAGTTTTATGATTTTAAGTTAGTTCACAGATGTTTTAATTCATAGCAAAGATATTAAACATGGCGCTAAGAATTTTACAAAAAAAAAAAGTGTAAATTTTTGTTTAAGTATAAAGCAGAGAAAAAGCCATGAATTTGATTGTATCATAAAGGTACGGTAGCACATATTATTGGGATTGCTGAAAAAACCTTCAACTTGAAAACCACTGTGCGTTTCAAAAATAACTTACAGTAGACCCCCTCTTAACCGGCCACCTTTTAACCGGTCTCCGCTTTAACCGGCCTACCCTGACACAAAAATTTCATCTTTTTAACCGGCCATTTTTTATATCAACATCGCTTTAACTGGCCATGTCTCACCGGAAACCTAGTTTTCTTATAAACTGTATCATTCAATTCAACATTAGGGCCTATATTATATTGGCGTTCTCCAAACAGTTAAAATGTAACGTCCTGAACGGAAGTGAATACCACCGTAAGTCAATGCGTTTGGACCGAATATCCAATAGACCACAATAAAGAAACAAATTATTATTTGTTAGGTTTGTTGTGGATTTCATGGTTGTCGGATGTTAACTATAAATCATATAGGCCTACAGTAATATATAAAGTTGTTTTCAAGTGATAATCATATTTAGGCCATATGAAATTATAGGTTGGAATTTTTAAATGAACATCGGTTTAACTGGCCAATTCATTATCTGGCCGCGACCTGGTCCCGAGGTGGCCGGTTAAGAGGGAGTCTACTGTATTTACTTTTCAGTAAAACAAAATTTTTCTCTAAAAACCTAATTGATATATGGTTGTCTGTATGGTTGCCTAACGGATATACACGTCTGTATTTTACCTTTTTTTTAATAGATGAATTGGAAGTACTATTAGGCCTAACTATTTTTTTTTTTTTTTTTTAAATCTGTAGGTTTATTGACAACACCTGCAATTTTCATTTTCTTTGGTTGGCAAATGAGAGGGTTTCAAATTTCATTTCATAATCAGGGCACATTACCATGGAAAACTCGGGCATTAAAAAACGACACATTTATTTAAATTTCAAACAGCTCTAGAAAATAAATGAGCCGAGATAGAGCACTGAAACTTGGTATATTTTCTTATCTGTATAGAAGAATCAACCATACCAAGTTTCATTAAAATCCAAATTGGTGGGTGACATGGTCTGGATGACCAACGGAAAGGCTTAATGTAATGTTTTTAAACAAATTATTTAGATGATAGCCTAATACTAATATTTTATCTCTAACATGTTTTCTTAAATTACATGAAACAATTAATAGTTTTTCAGTACTTCACACTATATAACTACACACTATTTTATACCCAAGGAAATAAATAAGCATATCGGTGTTGTATTATTTGACAAAATCAAGTTTTTCAGACACATATTAGTTTTTAAATGTGAAGGAAAAAAAAGCCATTAATTTTATTGATGGGTGTGTTAAAAAATATCTTGAAGATAATTTTAGCAAAAAGTTTTGTTTGATTATCTTTAACCCTCAGGTAGATATTGGCTGTAACGTGAACCCTTGTAATCACTTTCCGGAAATAAAATATTTGTAAAATAACAATTTATGGTAATTTTTTGGTAAGGCCTAGAGTGTTATGATATTTTTTTCCAAAATCAGCATGTTTTATTTAGTTAAACCCTACAAATTTTCATTGAGTTCTATTGATAAATATTAAAGATATGATTTTTTCTGAGAAAATAAACACGTTGTGTCTGTGGCCTCGGGCGAGCCCCGGCCGGCATTTTAGTAAAAACTTTGAAGGTAAAAAGAAAACCGATAGAGATAAGTCAATAAAACTTGGTATGGTTGTTTATCTATATAAAAAGAACAAATTTACCAAGTTTCATAAAAATCTGAGACCTTGGGTGTTAAAATGATTTTTTTGTGGTTGATTTGATATGGAATGACCCTAACTACTCTCCGAGAATGAAAAACTCTCACGTGTAGACCTACCTTAAAGATTGTTGAAAAATCAGATCTTGACTGGTGAAAGAATCGCCCATAAGTCAAGTGGGTTCAGGGGACTTATGACTCAGTGTTTCCAGTGTTGACAATAAGCGGAAAAATTCAAACTCTATGAAAGTACCCCACTCTACTCTACCTAGCCTACCCACATGACACAGGCCTAAGTTAGCCTGCTTTAAAAATGCTACAAAATGCTTAAAATACTCTCTCCAAATTTTCTGGCTTAGGCTAGGCCTAAATCAATTGAAATAATTTTTACTTATCAGTGATCAGCTTGATAAATTGGGTGCCGAACCAATACACTTTTGGCGTAGGCTATTTCGAAATTTAAAAAGTTGTTAACAGTTAGGCCTTACCCATTTCAAATGGCCTAAAAGTAGCTAAACTTGTTCATAACCCAATTGGGACGAACACAATCATAAATCTCACCATCAAAGTTTACAATTGGTTAAAATAAGACAAAGTAAAAAAAAAAAAAAAAAAAACAACAACAACTAGGGGCTAACCACAGAAAATCTTACCTGGAGACTTCAGTATTTATTTCTAAGAGTTTTTTAAACAGCAGGCTAGGCCAAGTTGGCTAATTATCTTCAAATTGATCAACTTCCCAACACAATTTGAATAAGTTAGCTGTCTTGATGATGGTGTTGAAGTGGACTGAGATAATAAATATTAACACGAAATTAGTTCGTAGCTTCTTAGACCGACTTTTCACTTTGAAACCACTGTTAAATTCATGAAATTACAAAACTTCCACCAGATCACCCGCTTGATCTATTAATTGTCCAGTTTTAGTTTTATCACCTGACCTAACCTAACCTCTTAAAATAAACAGTCTCGTGCCGTTCCCTCCATGCATGCATGCATGAGCCAATAACATGTCTTATTTTTTCGAAATAAAAGCTGACTAAGCCATTGAGTACAGAACATATATGTAGAACCATTGACTATTGATACTGAATATTGTTAATACAATACAAAATGTATATAAGCATTGACTTTGGATCCTATAGTATCAATAGTCAATAGTATCCTGTAGTATCAATAGTCAATGGTATAAGTAATACAGAAATAACGGCCATGATAATTAAGCTTAGGACGGGATGATTTTTTTAAAATTATAACTTATTCGGCATAAGTTAATGTGTCCCAGTGGGCGTGGTAGGATCCATGAAATGAAATGAAAATCTTTTATTGCCATTAGTCATTTTCAATAAAGAAATATGCTACGTCAATATTAGCCCAGTCAAAATAGGTTCGTGTCGCCAGTAATTCCGGAGGAGCTGAATTTTCACAGTTGAAAAACTATGATAAGGTGTGTATTCCCCCAAAAGTCCCGAAAAATCCCTCTTGAGCTTTCCACCCTACGCCCCTTTAAAGTTAAATATGCAGTACGTTAGAAAACCAACTACAGTTTCGTAAGGAGAAAAGCAATCGAAGTGGCGTTGCTTTTATTTTGTTTCCAATAAAATTTGTTATAAGAATTGTCATTACCGCTTATTACAAAAACCTTAAAGTTTTGTGGCAAAATCCAAAATCGACACAAACGTAAAAATTGATTTTTTCTTCACATCATATAAAAACCTTCCCTAACAGCTCCTTTATTGTTTGAAGTTTATATGTAAACCCGAAATCTGAAGTTTGTAGAGAATTGTTTTAGCTTTACAATAATATATAATATCAATATGTTCGGTTTGGAGGATAATGAGCTGTATTGAATTTTATTTTATGGTACTGTAACAGTTAAAAAAGGCTCACCTTTGCTTGGCCCCATTTATGTACAGATTATTGAATTTTAATGTCTTTCCCTCTTATTTTTTCTATAAGGGATGACTTAGAGGAATGGGACTCCAATCATCCCTATTATTATTACTTCATTTTGTGGTACAATGTGATTTTTTAGACCCAATTAATGGGGAACGGCCCAATAGGAATAAACCACTGTAATCTACGATCTGTAGGAGATCACAAGAAAATCTTAAATGTAAGCATAGGGCAATATATGTTCAATCGGACAACCACCATTCCAGCCACACTTTCACCATTCTTCCTTCTTCCATCCTTTATACATGTTCAGACGTTGCAAAGTCTTGCCATTCTGATCTTCTCTTGAACCGTCTTGTTACAACCAAAGTGTTCCCTATTAAATCAAATAATTTATTTGGCCATTAAGTACACATATGAAGGGTCCAAGGAAAAAAGGGGGGAAGTCAAAAAAATCAAATTTCAGGTTTATATATTTTTTTAAACCTTTCGCCATGCTGGTTTCATCGGTATTGATTTCATGGAAAGAAAGGGAGTAGTCACCGAGTTATAGCGGTTTAAAAATATGCCATCCACGGAAAGAAAGAGGCAAGTCAAGGTGGTTCTAGGGAAAAAGAGGGATAGTCAGATGGTAGCCCTGATTCAGCTGTTGTTTACGTTACAGTTAGTTGATGGTTATCTGCGCTACTGTTGAGGTTAAATTAGTGTTCTGTCTTTAGTTTGGTAATAATAATAATGCTTTATCGACATGTATCAATAAGATACATAGCAATAATAATTAATTCAACTTAATAATAATTTTTGATTTTAACTATGATGTCCAAAAATCTTTAGATAGGCAATCGTCAACATTGTATGGTAATTTTTAACATTTTTAAAAACATTAGTAATTTTTCAATTAAGTTAATCTTTTTTTTAAATATTTTTACTGGCAGTTCCAACCAAATCAAGGGTATTGTATTAAATAAATTTTTGTTCCATAAATTGAAGATTTTTTGAGATTTTGTGTATTTGCATGAAGAAGTTTTTAATTTATTTCTGTTTCTTGTATCAAATGAATGATTACAAGAATTTTGGGCGAAACTTCGTTATCCGTCTCCACCGTTATTATCGATGTGGAAATTTCGATATTGCGATTGAAACTGAGCGATGAAAACAATCGAATTAACAACGATACTGAGAAAAGATATGTATCATAATAATAATCTAACCTAACAGTGTAACCGACAACCGTAAACCTCCGTCACTTTAATTGACAGCGATGTTTATAACAACTAAATCAATGGTGTTTGGAAACATTTAAAATGCATATATTCCCTCAATACAATAGCAAAAAAAACCTTTCTGATTTGTATTTGGCAGCATTAGTGTGACGCCATTTTAGATCTGCTTAAGTCTGCGTCTTCTCACAGTTTGAATTTAGAGATACAGCTACACAACAAACTTGGTTAGTTTATTTTGTGTTGTTCTTTATTACAGGTTACATTTTTTAGCTACAATTTTTACTTTTTCTTTTGTTGTTAGGCCTATTTACAGTTACTTATTGGAATATATATACGGTATTTGTTTTATTACCGTATTATTTTAAAAGGTTTATTTCATTATATTAAACGAGAAACTAAATCAGGTAATAAAATCGTATTCGTACCGTACTACCGTGTAATCGTATCATCGATATAATAGCAATATTATCGCAATATCGAAATTTCCACATCGATAATAACGGTGGAGACGGATCAAGATGAGTAGAGTATTATTAGGGAGGTGGGCCAGACAGCAACAATGGGTCCGGGCGTGTGACGTCACTGCAGTCCTCACGGCTACTCGCGCCACGCGTGCATCATAGTACACGCCGTCCTTAACTCGCTGCTGACTCTTCATTGAACATATGAGTGCAATAAAACCGATATATTCGTAATCTACATTAAATACAGAATCTAACAGTATGAATATATTTTTAAATAACTACACTATTGAATTTTAAATCAATTAAAATATGTAGTCTATATTATCACTTCACAGTGACATAAAAAAGTTAGTAATCGAGGATTTTTTTTATTTTTTAGATAAAAACAAACTCAAAGCGGAAAACTTTTAGCTAATGAGATCATGAATAATATGCAACCATGATATTTGGTAAAAAAAAATCATTTTTGATCATGAATGAAAACTTAAAAGCGCCATGCCTCGCATTTACAGTGAAACTCGCTGTCTTTCAAACCCGGTTGCATCTCAGTATAGTGTATTGAGTACAATAAAACCTATATATTAATTATCTCCATTAAATGCAGATTCTAATGGTATAATTATGTTTTTAAAAATAACAGCAGTGAATTTTAAATCGATGAAAATAAGTCCGTCCTAATATGGACATTCTAACGTTAAAAAGTTACCGTGCAAGGATTTTGTCATATTTTTATATAAATCAATTTTAAAAACAGGAAATTTGTCCCCAATGAAATAATAAATATCAAGTAGGCCTAACCAAGGTATTTTTAAAAATAATTTCTTTTTCCACATTAAATTACTAATTGGAAATGTGGGATCGTGACTCGAACGTGTCATTTAGAGTTCATCATCTTTTATTTACCGGGTGTTTCAAAAAGGACTTTAAAACTTTAAAAATGTATATGAATAGTCACTGATGTGACCTTAAGTAATAATTTTAATGTAATTTCGTAGGGAAATACTTCAGGTTTTTGAACATATAGTTCGTTAATTCCGAATCTTACATATAAAAGCACTAGTCGGTATTGCGTTGAAATGACTTCCTTTACTTTGGCTCAAGAGTGCTGTTTATGTTATGATTTGAAGAGTCAAAGTTATTTAAAATGTTTGTTCCAATAATAAAATTTGGTCCTCTAAGGTGTTTATTTTGTACGAAAAAAAAAACGCTGAATAGTTAAAGAAGCAGTATCAGGGTTTTCTAACGAGTTCACTTCAGTGAATGTATCCATTTTAACATAACTGGTCGTATCGGTGGTATTCGGAACTAGCAAACTATAGGTTTCAAAACTTGAGTATTTCCATACAAAATGACACTAAAATTATGACTATAGGTCTCCTCAATGAATTAAAAATTATTTTTAAGTTGTTAAGTCCTTTTGAAACACCCGGTATACTATTATTATGATTATTAGCTTTACTCTGACACGCTAAAATCCAAAGAGTGAAATAGGTCGTTCTTTAGGTGGAAGAATTCCAAAAAATTCTTAAAGAGTGAAAGTTTCACTCAAAATGAGCGTAGAAAAAATTTATTTTGAGAAGGATGAAATATACTTTTATTAAAAGAATGAAAATTCAATGTAGTTCAGAGTGTCTGATTTTTATTTCCAAAAAGAACTGATTTTGTTCATTTTGGATGAATCCTGGAGTCACGTGACGTGCATGAGCGACTAGCCTCTCACAGCACAGGAGTAAGATTTTCTCTTCGCCATCTTCGTTATGATTAGTGGTTGGTTAGTGGTTCAAGTGGTAAAGTGGTAAAAAGGAAGATTGAAGATTATACCCAATAAACGCGAACACTAGAGCCTATACCTTTACTTTGCTTTTAATAAGCACCAGTACAGTTCACACGTGTAGCCTAGGGCCTTATGGTGTTCACGGATAAACTACCCCCATGAGTTGGCCTATGCCAATGTCTGTCTAATTAACTTACATAAATTATAACCCATGTTTATAATCTTACTATCAATTGTCAATAACTAGCTTGATGAGCCATACAAGGGTCTGTAAACCCCATAATTTGGAAAGATTCGTTAGGTTAGGTTTAACGAAAACAATCTTTTTATGAAAGAATATTAGTTCTTCATTGAGTGAAAAGTCACTCTTTTGAGTAGTTAATTACACTCGTTTAAAAATTAAAATCATTCCTTTTAGGATTGATTTTCACTCAA
Organism: Neoaliturus tenellus; assembly: GCA_030545055.2. Taxonomy (NCBI): domain Eukaryota; kingdom Metazoa; phylum Arthropoda; class Insecta; order Hemiptera; family Cicadellidae; genus Neoaliturus; species Neoaliturus tenellus. Next base: position 282,709,565 of record CM061531.1, on the reverse strand, counting down.
ATTTGGACGAAAACATTCACTCTTTTGGTGGGTGATCAAAGTTTCTCTTTTGAGGTAGTGAATTTTCACTCTGAAAGAGTGGCTCAATTTCAACTCTTTAGAAAAGTGGTGAAATGACTCAACAAGAGTGAAAATATCTCCTTTCCCTTTTACAGTGCAGGGTGTTGCGGTACTCTTTCACAATATTTTAAGGCATTATTCCTAGATCAAAAACAAATATGAATATCATAATAGCCTCCAAATACCACCGGTTACCCATACAGCCCCCATTTTGTTTTTTACACATAATATTTCTTATTTCCATAACGGATGGTTGTATTAAGTTTATATATTTGGCATGAACCTTTATCACACCAATTTTCATTTTCAAAGAAAAAGTATTCTTTTGTATATGGGTATTTTAAAATTGCGACCATTTTAAAGTTTTTCAAGATTCTTAATTAAAACTTAACACAGAATTCTTTATTTAAAGTATTCAAAATTGAAATCAAATATGCATCTTGAGAAAAATAACCCATAGAAGACTTAAGTCTTCTGTATTGGGTAGTTATCAAAAGAAATATTCACTTTTCCTACCATAATAGCCTAAGTGTTGTTTGTAATCATAAATGAGAAACAAAATCCTACAACACTCAAAAAAGTTTTGACGTCAACAGTCAAAACGTGTTTTTGAGTGTTGTAAAGGTTTGTTTTTCATTTCAAAGAAATATGCACCGAAATTGCAATTTTAGATAGAAAACATATTACTCAATATCATTGTAAAAATAACATCTTTTTCTTTGGTTTTTAGAAAGATGGCATAATCTATTATAGTTTCGAGTGATGTTAAAGCTTACAACATAAGGATTAATTGATATAAACAAAACTTGTAAAAAATGTAAATTTACTGTGCTATCATACACAATAAGTAAGACTCATTTAATATCAATTAATATATTTAAAAAATGAATGTTATTGTTTATTTCCCGGTGGTTTTATTGTTTCTTTTTGACAATTAATTAACGTATGAAAATGACAGTTTTTAACGTATGACCGAGAGACTAGAGAGAGAAAACCATGCGTTTTTTAGGAATGGCTTAGTGCAAACATGCTAAAAAATATATAAAACGGCCATGATAGTATATAAGAAAATTTAATTTACTACTACATCAAATAACAATGTGTCTCACTTTAAAACGTATGTTATCAGCCAAAGTGCAAACAATAATCACATTATTTAACATTTCAGTATGGGACTCCATATGTCATTTTTCTTTATGACATTTTCTATTATTGTTAAACATTTCAAGCAGTACAGTAGGTGTGATATATGTTTATCTTACATATTTTTTTTAACCAAAGGGAATAAGTTATCGATAGCAAAACTTGTTCAAGTTCACTAATTTTTGTTTTCACGTTCACGATTAAATGTTGTTATAGGCCTAATGATTATTGTACTAAACAATGTGTCATTGTATAGGTCTATTATTTCTTCTATGACAATTTTTAAATCCCTTAATGCGTTGTATATTATCAGAAATCGTAAACTCGTTGTAACATTTCATACTTATTCTGACAATCATTGTACAAGAAATTAAATGTGTGGAACTAAAAACGACGCCACCCGGCGGACTGCCACACCTTTTAATACTATAATTAAATAAGAAAACAAAATTATTTTCCCAAATAATTTCACTAAATATTATTTATTATCTCGTTGGGTATAACTTTCCTGTTTTTTAAATTGATTTATATAAAAAATATGACAAAATCCTTGTACGGTAACTTTTTTATGTTAGTATCTTTTTAAGGGACGGACTTAATATTTTCATCGATTTAAAATTCACTGCTGTTATTTTTTTTAAACAAATCCATACCATTAGAATCTGTATTTAATGTAGATTATTAATATATAGGTTTTATTGTACTCAATATACTATACTGAGATGCAACCGGGTTTTAAAGACAGCGAGTTTCACTGTAAATGCGAGGCATGAAAACTTTTAAGTTTTCATTTATGATCAAAAACGATTTTTTCCACCAAATATCATGGTTGCATATTATTCATGATCTCTTTAGCTAAAAGTTTGCCGCTTTGAGATTGTTTTTATCTGAAAAATAAAAAAAATCCTCGCTTACTAACTTTTTTATGTCACTATGACGTGATAATAAAGCCTACATATTTTAATTGATTTAAAATTCAAAAGTGTAGTTATTTAAAAATATATTCATACTGTTAGATTCTGCATTTAATGTAGATTACGAATATATCGGTTTTATTGCACTCAATGTGTTGTATTAAGAGTGAACAGCGAGTTAAGGACGGCGTGTACTATGATGCACGCGTGGCGCGGGTAGCCGTGAGGACTGCAGTGACGTCACCATCTCGGCCTGATTGTTGTCTGGCCCACCTCCCTAATAATACTCTATACATCTTGGAGACGGATAACGAAGTTTCGCCGAATTTTGAGGTTGATTGTTAATTTTTTCTCGTTTAATATAATGTGTAAAATGTATATGGCTCGCAATGTTAGAATATTCAATTTTTGGAAAAGGGGTTTAAAGTGTGCTTTTCTTTACGATCCACAAATAATTCTGATTACTTGTTTTTGTTTTTTAAAAACTTTTAAATACTAGTGAAATATCATGGAAAATGAAGATGAGTGTAGGGAAACCTTAAATAAACTGTCGGGATCAACTAATCCAAAACTGGAAAAAATGGACAAAAAACCAGGTATAAGCGTTAACAACAACATAGTAGTTTTCCCAAAATCAAATTGTGCTGTGACTCAATAAAAGGTAGCCTAAATTAGGCTACAAGTAATGTCAGGCCTGACTAATTTCTACTTACTGTGCATTTTGTTAACATTGAACTGTATACCGGTACTATGATTGTCCGATATTTCATTGTTTCTGTGTGTCATTATGAAAAATATCATAAATTATGTACAGAATCCCTTATTTATATGGCCTACTTGTAGGCCTAATTAATCAACCATCTCTGTAGTTATAGTTTATTAGTTTAATAAACTGTTTGTGAAAAGTGTGATTAGTCATTATTCCCCTTTTATAATGACTTTCCCCCTTTTTCCGTACAAAATTGTGTAGTTACATGATATAAAAATTGTTTATTTTATTCCAATAAGGATGTATGAAACCATTGTTAAAGTATCTCTATGGCAACATAATAGGCTATATTAGATATAAATTTCAAAAGGATTGATTAAAAAGTTCGTGAGTTACAAAAGATTCCAAGTTAAAATCCACGTTCCTGAAAAGTCGGTAGAAAGTGACTTGCCCCCTTTTTCCCTTGGACCCTTCATATACAATATCTATATCTGATTCGATATACACATACACCCTTATATTCATATATGTGATTCGATCAATTATATGTTTTTTTGTATCGGATATTCTTAGGAATTTCATTTCTGCAGCTTGGATTATTCTGCTTTATTTGATCTTTTTTATTAAATTAATGTACATGTTTCTAAGCAGTAGGTTAAAGATTGGTAAGAAATGAGTGTTGTACATGTTAGTAAAAAGAAAGTAACATGTTACTTTGGCTTTCCGCTAGGAACTTTATGATACCACAAAATACTTCTTTTTTGATGGTAGAATATGCATGGTTGCTTTATTTACAATAATCTATTAGTAGCCTAACTTAAAATGTATCTGTGCCAATTTTTTTTATATAGTGCTACTTAAGTAATTAAAAGTGTTCTACACTTTTAAGTGAGTTGTTTTCTAGAGTAAGGGTTGGTGAATTTTGATCGTTGCCAATTAATTGTTAAACTACTGTTTTTTCTTTACTTACTGTAAGTTTGAGTTCTTTAAACTTGTTCCAGATATTGATATTTTCTTATTGAATCTCTGGTTCTGTGTGGCCCCAAATCACCACACGCCATCGGCAAAAACGAAGGCATTGACTTCAGTTGTTATTTCTGCTTTTATTTGTTTCAAAATTTCATCTATAACCCTGTAGGACCCCTCTTTTGTTTCAAACCAAGATTATGTATTGTCTCTGGACACAATTTGGCAATCTTCATACAACATCTTTACTTTTTGCACCTGACCCTCTATCATATTTCTTATTTGTTTCAAACACGACCATATTTTATTTCGTCGAACACTGTCGCATGCCTTTTCTATGTCTAAAAATACCATAGGTTTTTCTTTATCCATGTGTTTATCGATCATTCTGTACAAATTAAAGCATTGTTTGATTTGATTCTTCTTAGAGTGAAAATCAAGTTGGTGATTGAACAGTTTTTCCTAAACTCATATTGTTCTTCTAGTTAATCCTCCGTGGCTGCTTGAAATCTTTTTTCTAGGATCTTTTCCAGAATCTTCAGTCCATGTGAGAGCAAAGTAATACCCCTGTAATTTTCACACTTTTTCTTTCAGTCTTTTTTTAAATTGAGGTATTACAACGCCTTTCTTTCAATCCTCCCTGCCCCAATTGCATTTAATAGTCTTGTTAGCCATCAATGAACCCCTTGCACTCCTGCTGCTTCTATCATCATGTCTGCATTCACTTCATCTATTCCTGACGATTTCCCATTTTTCATTGTCTTAAGGCTATTTTCAACTTCTCATCATGTTATTGGCGGCTCTTCAATCATGTACATTAATGTATTATCTTCACTTTCTTCTTCTTTTGCTTTATCTTTGCCATTTTCTGGAATTCCCTTTAGTAAATTGTTAAAGTAGTTTTTCATTAAATCTGTAATTTTATTATCTTTACTTATCAGCTCACCGGCGTCATCTTCAAGTCCTCTGATTTTCAAAACTTTTTCTTTTACTATTTTTAACCTTATAAATTAAAGTTTTGTTTCCAACATAATCTTTCTTCAAGCTTCTGGGTGAATTCATTCCAACATCTTTCCTTTTCTTCCGCAATCAGTCTTTTTACAATTAGCTTTTTATTTCTAAACACACTATTTTTTATTCTTTATCCCCCCTAATTTTCCAAACCCTTAAATTTTCCGCTCTAGGAGCACGCCTAGTCCGCCTATACGAAAATATGGCCCTGGGACTGACAATAAAAATGTCACACCCCACCTGCAAATAAATTACGACCAGATTGTTGCAAATATAGCCTGTGGCTACTTTTATCAATACAATAAAGGAATACATTTTGTTATTGGCAATCAATAACTGTAAAAAGCCTGGGTGGCTGTGACTTTCAAATAAGCCACAATATACCCTAAATCATCAGGCAGCACCAACCATCGATAAATTCCTTACAAGTACTAACCCAAGCAGCATGAAAATTGTTGAAACTTGTTTTAAAATAGTTTTGAAACATTTTTAAAATAAGTTTGGTTTTAAAATTGTTTTAAAAGAAGTTTGAAACAAGTTTAAACTTGTTTTGATAGAGTTGGTGAACACTCGTATTAAAACAGTTTTAAAACAAGTTTGAAACGAGTTCAAAATTGTTTTGATATAGTCGATGAACTCTATTTTAAAACAATTTTAAAACATGTTTGAAACAAGTTTAAAACAATTTCAAGATTGTTTTGATATAGTTGATAAACTCTCTTTTAAAACAATTTTAATAGAAGTTTGAAACAAGTTCAAAATTGTTATCATATAACTGGTGAAATCGGTTTGAAAAATATTATGTTTTTAATAATAATATAATTATGAGATTGAAATAAAAGCTACTAACATCACATACAGACATAGAGACATATAAAAGTTAATAGCACTCCAGATTTAACACAGTTGAGTAATCTGTTTTTATTTTGTTTTTTTTCAACAATAATAATTATGATTTAATTGCCTAAACCATGTAAGATAAGTCCGAATGATTTAAGACCTATCATATCTTACAGTATAGTATTATTAAACATCATTCTTATTACTGCCAAAGCATTTAAAATTTTATATTACATAATCAAGAACAAGCTCTGAATGTTTTTCTTATCTACTTTTGCGTTGTATTTAATTAATAAAGGTAAAGGCTTTATTTTTATTTATTTATTTAACTTAAACTGTCACATCACAAAAAACATTATACATATAAACTTCTGTCAAATTATTAGATTAAACAAACAAAAAAAAAAAAAAAAAAGCTTTCTTATTAACAGTGACAACTGTTATCATACAAGTGTTATATCACAGTAACATTTTTTTACTATTGAACATTTTTTTTCAAATAAGTTATTTGGACACCTGAAAATAGTCAAATTTTTTAGTAACAGAGTCAACTTTTTACATTACAAAACTTTTGACTTGTAACTATCAAGTGCAACAGTGAAATTCAAGCTGTAAAATATAACTAGTGATTGTGAATCCTTAAACTAACATCCCAAGTAGCTCAGTTGGTAAGACATAAGTACATAAATTAATTAATTAAGTACATAAGTACAATAAACCAATTTAAAGAGTTTCCCTTGATTCCCAGGCTTTCCATTTTGTTTAAAAGTAGTTCATGAGATACTTGGGTGGGTGTTAAGTGAAAGGACGATGGTTCAAATCCTGGTGAAAGTAAGAAAATTTTGATCGATTTTATTTACATTTTTTCAATCAGTTGGCTTATAGAAATACATTCTGTTATAAATTTTGAGAAAAAACCCATAATTTTCAATTTATAAAACTGTTTTTGTAATATAACGTTTGACGTAAATCTTGTTTAAAACTCCCATCAAAATTGTCTTAAAACAATTTTAAACTTGTTTCAAAATTGTTTTGAAACTGTTTTGAACTTGTTTTGAAACAATTTTAAAACTTCTATCAATAGTGAAAAAATTCCACATGTACTATTAAAATAGTTTTGAAACAAGTTTAAAGTTGTTTTGAAATTGTTTTAATACAGTTAAAATGCTGCTTGGGAAAGACTGAAAGCAAATTATTGTATTATAAAAAGTAGCAAAGTTACGAAATGTACACTCTAGCCTCGCACCATCACAGTCCGCTGCCATCAGTACGAACCTTGACCGGGCTGGGGCTCTCTGATTGGCTGAGGAAGAAAAGAGCCTCAGCACTGCGCAGATACTCAGCAGTTACGCAATATATGTAAGATGCATCAGACCTATCAGTAGCTCATCCGCCCCTCTTTTTCTTATCTTAAACCATGTAATTTCTAAAATTAAAATTACATTTCTTAATTAAAAAGTGATAGCATTTATTGTACCACATGTACATAAAAATAAATAAAGAATATATAACTATGATACTCTTGAAAATTTCTAATTAAATACATTGTGATTAGCTCTGTGAAGTTCATTAATGTTGTGTGTTGTGTGATAAATTTATGTTTAGCTCTCAGTCGCTTTTTATTTTATTTTCCTAAACACCACTAGGGCGGTTGCGGAAACACTCTTAGAAATGTTGTGATCGAAATCTGACCATTATAACTAAAAATAAGTAAATTTAATTTTTCATTGTTTTATCCACACCTTATTGTCATCATTCGGTTTGTTCTAGTAACAAAATAATCTCAACCTAAGTTTATGTTTAATAATCTCAATCTATTATGAGTTAAAATGTCTGACGCATCACTTAGGCCTACATTATTTTCACTTTTGCTGTACTTTTTAGGGTATTGAAAAATATCTTGCGATTTATTTTGGGCATCTACACTAACCTCTTGCCGTAGTATATTGATGATCTCAATCTTTGACTTAAGTTCATTTTGCAGCTCAGAGATTTTTTATATCAATTCTTTATTTAATTTTTGTGAATCCAAAAACTGTTTTTCTGTTTGATGTAACTGCTCACTGATTTTCATATTTTTGTTTTTCAAACAGATCAGTTCTTCAATTTTTATCTTCAGATTTGTATTTTCTTCAGGAAGTTTGTCATTTTTTGCATTAAGCTCCCTGATCCTGTCTTCAGCCTCAAATTCCAAGGCCTCAACTGTAGATTTCAATTTTTCGTTTTCAAAGTTCAGTTGATTTACATGATCAGATAATTCTAGGACTGATATAGGCCTATCATTGCTAAACTCCTCAGGATCTTCATTATTGAGGACACCAACAATTCTGCCACTTCTTAGACTAGTCATATTAGCCTAAAAGTTTCTTTGCCTAGCCTAAACACTTTTTATGTAAACCTTTAGAATAAAAACAACACACACTATTAATGTCAATTAAGGCTAGTAATGACAAATTAAATACTGTTTCATTTGGTTTTGAAATTCACTGGTAAGTCGGCATAACCTCCAAGTCGAGAGTGTGTACAGAGGATTTATACTTCTGTGGAAGGCCTGTGCAGCGTCGTTTTCAATAAAAAAAAATAAACAAAAAAAATATGGCTCATCTGTGTGGCAAAAATGTGGCTCATCTATAGGTCCTATAGATGAGCGGAATCCCATTATAATTCACATCGGCCCCTAGGGCTACGCCCTACAGGCTTTCAAAATGTCTATGTCAATCTTATGGGAGAAGGATAATTAATTGAATCATTTAACAGTTGTTGTAATACAAAATAAATGATAATGGGCGGTAATGGAAACGGTAGCAGAGAAATCTAGAATATTAGAAGGTATTTAACAACAACAACAAATAACAAATCAGTGACGTAGTTAGTAGTTCAGCTGATAGCAACTGTTAAATATGTATGACGTAGATGGGCTAATAGAGCTTTCCATTGGAATCAGCTGTAGTCACATACCTTAGAGTATTAGTTTTGGTGGCCTTAGCTGATGTGAAGTGGTTGCCTAGCAACCAGAAACTCAAGCAGTACAGCTCGCTAGGTTAGTTGAAGTTGAGGTTATGTTTTGTTTGATATGAACGAAAAAGTAATTTTTCACTTGTTTATAATTTATTGAATTGTGTAGTGTGATGAAAAATATTGTTCATAACTCGGGCCGAAAGCGTTTTGCCAACCCTCGATCGTTTCAAGTTCTCGACTTTGTCTCGAACTTGACACGATCTCAGGGCCGGCAAAACGCCACTTTCGCGCGAAATATACTATTACAACTGGTTTACCTTGTCCACAGTCAAGCAAAGAATTTTGTGGCTATTTATTAAAACAATCAGCTGTTCTTCTGCAGCAGTTGAACTATATTACTAGTATGAACAGCTGATGACTTCAACACCATCTGAGTCTCTATCTCCAAGGGTGAAAAAAAAATACTTTAGCCCCGTGCAACGGTTGTACAGTATCACAAAGAGCCCTTTATGAAGCAGAGTGAAGAAAAGTGTAATAATAAGTGTTAAAAAAATAAGGAACAATTAACACTACCAACATTTACTTTAAACTTATTGAAGAATCATAAATTGTAAAACAAATTAAGTTTACAAATATTGTTCTAAGAATTTTAAATCTGGATACCGTCTACAAGATTATTGCAGGATATGAATTAGTAAAACAATCATATTTCAATTTTTATTTATTGCACTTAGATATAACAATAAATATTAGTAGTTATGACTTTACAATCCCTTACAATTTCAATTTAACATTACAAGCATAATTCAGGAAATAATATAATATACAAAAACTATCTTCACAATCATCCCTCTTATTTACAATTTCTATGATGTTCTTTCCTTACAAAACTAATAAAAGATTTCTTGTTATCATGGTTTATACTCCATTAACACACTTTCTTTCCATCTTTTACAAAATGTAATAAAAATTTAACCGATTCAAGAGTTATGTACATAGTAAAAATCTGTTTACCGAGAGAAAAGTCCCGAGTTAAACATATTGATTTTAAATCACATTAATAAGGCATCTAATTTTAGCAAATTAGTAAAATAAATATTTACACTACGATTAAAACATCATCATAAAATAGATAAAAAAAGAATAAAACAATAACTCCTAAACATCTCAATAATAATAAGTATAATAATATAACAAAAATATATCAAACAGTTTTTTTAAAAAGCTCTTACATTGAGGCCAGTTTTCAGAATTCTTTTACTTATTCTAAAACTGTCTATATGAAATTCAATAGAAAGGTTTTAATTCATAAATGGTAAGTTATACTTTTTTGTAATGGTTCCTTATATTTGTACTAGATATAGCTTAAAATTAAAACCTCACATAACATTTTACTGAGTCACAAATGCTTAGTGAAAACATTTAACCCTTAATACAGATTTAAGTTAAGAACAGTCAAAATTTTTAACTTTTACCTGAAAGAAAATCACTAATGACAAACTTTTCTTGCTTTCTGGTACTATGAACACAGACTACACCAACAAAATAAAATATAATCTAATCATCTTTAATGGGTATAAAAAATGTTTATTATAAGTAGTGATGTTTAAGTTTTTGAAGGAGTGGATCGGTTTTTAAAGTGAGTTGTCGGTTTTTTGTTATGTTGAAAGAAAACCCCTAAACAAAGAATTACTAACAAATGTTCATTTTAGATTTTTAAGGATAATAATAGGATTGTGACTGTAAGACAGAATACCTGTGATTGTGACAGGTTTCTATGTATAGATTGAAGTTGGGCAACTAAGTATTTTGGAAAATATCGAGGTACACCAAGATGAAATGTCAGATGTTTCACTGCTATGTCAAAGGCAACCCATAAGCTATTGTAATTTTTCCCAGATTTTCAAAGATACTGCAACTTTACAATTTAAGATGGAATGAAAAGGCTCCCCTTAGGGAGTCATGCAGTGCTGCGCCTGTTAGCATTTTGTGTCTTTATTTTAAATCCGATAAAAGTGAGAGAAGTTTTAGATCAAAGATAAAGGGCTATCGGATTCCCTTTTTTATGTTTTTTTTTTTTCATATTTTGAATCCATTTTAAGCTTTAATGGTTCAAACTTGATCAACTTAAGACCATTATAGCTTAATGAGGATTGAAAAATATAAAAACAAATCAAACAGCCCAATCTTTTATTTATTTAAACCGCTCACACTTTTATTGTTCTTTGAATGAAGGCACTGAATGGGAACGGGCCAAGCACTGCAGAGTGAATTTTTGATTCGCGAGACCCTGATACAGACAGCCTCTAGCAGTAGCCCCTGATATTACTGGGTGCGCAGGCTATGGACGTAATCAATGAATAAGATCTTCATTCCACGGCAAAATTCCTTCTTCCTTACCATCATCTACCTGAGTCTTGGGTCTCATACGTGCTGCAAGGTACAGTGACATTTCTTTGGTCACAATGTTGTACAACCAATACTGGAAATTGTGTCTCTCTTTGTGAATGGTTGTGTAATATTGCAACCCCTACTCAGGTAGTTCCCACAACGACCGTGCAGAAAAAGTAATCGCTCTATCCCTTTAACCCCCTCTTAACCTTTTGGACATTTACCACCATACCTAGGGCTTATTTACATTCTCTCCCTTTTCCCTCCTTGTGGGTGGTTTGAAAATTACATTGCAAATACTATTCTGTTAAGACCCAGGTTGTGTAAATAAAATTTGTGCCAACGCACATTCTTACAATCAATGTACAGTTCTAATAAAAGTAAGAGCCAATGAATAAAATTACAACCGACCCATTCCTCTTTAGAGTCTCCTTAACTATTGATATCCATAGCATATAAAGCTTACAAGTTAGTAAAGGAAGTAACGAGAGAGGGGCATATTTATTCAAACAATTTGTATAGAATAATTTACCATTAAAAATTAACTAAAATTTCATGCTCTTTCAGATGTGATTGATAAAACAGACCCTTTTGACAAAAGAAACATATTTTTAATATGAAACACTAAATATCACTAACTATGAACTTTCGAAAGATAACTCAAAGCATTTGTACACAATCGAAAATGAGACAATGCGAATGCAGTATTTGAGAGGAGAAGTAAAAAATATCAGGAATATTAGAACGTGGTGAAAATGCTTGGTTACTTTCAGCACCCTACTTTGAGTTAGTGAATAACTTGATTGTTTCTATTCAATGTTACTTCCTTCCTACCAATCTGCTCTAAAAATAACAAACTCTGCCTCATTTTCAGATCTGTGTATGACTTGGGGCAAGGTAAAAAGCTAGTTCACTCGCCAAGGGACATCAAACTTGAGGGCTCTTTCCATATCGGAAAGACTGTTGATTTTCTCTACACAAGCGAGTGAACTGTTTTCTTTCTTGACTTTACCGCTGAGACTAGATTGCTGGCCCTATCCCTGCTCCATGATCCGGAACACAAGCTCTAGCACGCAGGGGTTGTCCTGTGATGCCAGCGCGGCTTGGTGGACAACCGCTATTAACTCCTCGTCTAGGCTCTTCATGTAGAGTGGGGGCAGCTTCTCGCCATTGCTGCCTGCCTCGTATCCAACCTGCACATTAGTTGTAACCAGCGATTATGAGCATTACGTCTAATGCAATTGAGCAAACTAACGCTCTTAATTATCTCTTTACCTTGAATTTATTACCTCTCACAAATTTGAAGAATACTTTAAAACTAATCGTTAGTTATATACAGTTTTTTTTGTTGATTAAAATTATTTTTAATATTTAAGTTCTTTATTCAGTGTGACATAAAGATACCTTCAAATAACAAGGATTTTAGCTCTAACCAGGTCTTTTATCAATTTAATCATACGTGGGAATTAGAGAAATGAAGGATAGAGAATGCAAGAAAACTTACCAATGGAGTAAGTGAACTGAGCCCACTACCACTACTGTTACCAATACTGTTTCCACTATTTTTCCTAGGTGACTGAGAAAACAGCGTGTTGCTAAGGAAATTATGAACTGTATTTAGTGTTATTTTAATAGGACTTGTGCCTTGGACTCTAAAAATTTGCTCTCTTTTGTTGGTAAGTTCTACAGAAGTCTATTTCCTTAATATGTGTATAAATAACCTAAAGCTAACCAACCTCAAACAGACCAGTAACTTAATATAGTTTACCTTGCATGAAACAGGGTAGTGGGTTTCTTTCTTTGGAGTGTTTGTAATGGTACCAAGATAATAATTACAATTTTTCAACCCCATTGACTTAAAAAATTATAAAATCACTGTAATTTGCACTTTTTTACGTTTGGCCAATTTTTGGAAGGAACAATTTTTTATAGACACCATCAATCTATATATAGTAGAGTCCCGTTAATCAGAGCTAATCAGGACCCACTTCGGTGTCAATCCCGAACAGAAATTCCGATTGGGGAATTTCAAAATTAATTTCTGTTAGAATTTGGTACTAGGAGCAAAAAAACACCCCTCTTGAATAAATTACTGCCGGACATCGAACAATAGATAAGCTGAACAATAGATTGTCTCGGGCCGCGCCGGCCGTGTTTTTGTGCCGCGTTTTCCTCGTTAGCAAGATCGCTGGCCGCCGGATGTGAACAACTATTGTTCGGCAGTTCCTGTCCCAATAAATTCCTGAGTAAAATAAATCTCGCCCGATGACCGGGACAAATTTGCTCCCAAAAATTTTCCCGAAATTTCGGGTCCTGCCTATCGCTATTAAATACCAACAATTATTTTTAAAACTGCTATTTTCAATTTTTAGTATAAAACCAAAAACTAAATAAAAGTAATCATTTTTGACAATCCCGCTAACCCAGGGATTGAAAGTAAAGAATCCCGGGATTTTCAGGTACCCAAAAATGCTTGGGATCCCGGAGCCCCGGAATTGATACCCCTAACAGTGTCTAACTGAGGGTTTGAAAAACTGAACACTCACATTATCAGGGTGGATTGTGGTCCGAACAGCTAGCGTAGAAAATGAAGCGGCAGAGAGGAGGTCTAACAGAGGCACGAGAGCAAGGCAAGTGGCGCAGGCGATCGACTCTGACAGTCTACTGATGTCGAGGGGCTCGCTCGAGTGGTCTGAGTCCTCACACTGTCAACACCAACATGTTAGCATACATACCACAGCAGCATTTCTGGGGTTAACCTGTGTTAACAGGCCATTATTTTAACTGTTTGTTTAATACCACAGTGGAATTCCTTAGGTAAACTGTGTTAACAAACAAAATTGTATAAATTGTTTATTATTTATTTATTTATTTTTTAAAATACCACAGTGGCATTTCATGGGCAAAACTGTGTTACCCAACAAAATTGTTAAACTGTTTGTTAAATACCACAATGGCATTTCATGGTCAATACTGTGTTACCAGGCGAAATTGTTTAAATTTTTTTTTTACCATAGTGGCATTTTATGGGCAAAACTGCAAAACGGCAAAATTGTTACACTATTTGTTTAATACCACAGTGGCATTTCATGGGCAAAACTGTTTAGCATACAAAATTTTCTTAACTGTTTGTTTAATACCACAATGGTATTTCACAGCCGAACCTGTGTTAACAGGCAAAGGTGAACTTTTTAAATGGCACACAAATACCAGGTATGTGCCACCACACCAGGTTCATAACCTTTTTGGCACTTTGGTACCTTTACAAACTGCTGCCACTTTGTTACTGGCTTTGTTACCTCACTGATTACAAAAAGCCAATCTTTGGGGTTTATTTGAATTATATTGAGGTGGTTTGAATAAAATAGTTTAACAGATTCAAAATAAATGGAATACTTCCAAAAAGAAAATGTTTGCAATGTAGAAACAGTTTAAGCAAAAGATTTCCGTTTTTGATTGGCGCTAATACCAACTTTATTGCCGTATCTACTAGGATAAAATTAAAGCTTATTTTGTTTAGGTGTTCTTTGTAGTAAAAGTAAAATCAGATCTAACTTTGTTCTAGTTAATTTTTTTTTCAACTTTTCAAATGATATTTCTTGAATTGATAAATAAATATAGTTGCTTAACATATTTAGGGCCAGTTATATTTATAACAGTACCACAATTAACATTTCAATTTATGAAAATTTTCAAGTTCAAGCGTGTTTATTGCTTTTGATGTTTTACCTGTAGAAGAAACACTTCAGTCCACCGAATGACCCGTGTTCCGCCCGAGTAGTCCGTGCCGTTGTGGACACGGATTGAAGGCACTCCATCCAGCGACCTCCCATCAATGCAGCTCTTCACTCTGTATCACAAACATTGTTGGTTACATACCATGACATAGTTGATGTGAGAAGTAACAAGGTTTCTTATCTGCTCTGTGTGAAAGTTAAACCACAAACATGACTTACAATAACATAACACCTATGTATAAGCCTTATGTTCAACCTAATGTTACGTGATACACTAATCACTATTTACATGCCGTACATAAAATTCAATCTTATTTCTTGGTTATTGCAGTAACATGTCTGAGGTACGACCATTGTTGCGAGTCAAAATTACAATATTTCATTGGAATTTACCAAGCTTCACTACACAATTAAGGTTTCAATTCAACAGGGGTTCCATTGCTAGCGGCGGCTTTTCAGCGGGTCACTTGTAATGGAGAGCCAATATTACATTTCTGAATTAGTAAACGAGAAAAGTATTCTTGTTTCTGAGAAATTCAACACTCACCAAACTTGACAATGCCTGTGTCCACATTATGTTGAGTGTGTGCACTTTTAGTTTGTCCTATTTGTTTATTCAGACGAAAATTTTGAAGACTCTCAAAATTAGAGGTCTGCGGGTAGTGATTTTTCAAGTCGGGTCGGTTTCGGGTCGGGTAGTAGATTAACATCAATTTTCGGGTCGGGTCGGGTTTGAACATTTTAAGTTAAAGAAAAATTTGGGTCGGTTTCGGGTTCGGGTGTGTGAGTTAAAAAATCTCGGGTCGGGTTCGGGTAGCCTATGTATGTTAAAAGTCGGGCTCGGGTATTGTAAGTTGAATAAAACTTCGGGTCGGCTTCGCTATTATTTGTAAAAAAAATGTCTAGGCCTAAGTTATTTCTTTTTAAAATAATTGTTGATGAGACAACTAAGCTTAAGTATAGTATTAATAAATACAAGGCAAAAACCTTCCAGCTACTAAGTTAGGCCTAGGCCTAACAAAAGTTAAAAAAACTATAATGTATTTTATTCTAGTATAAAATGTTAAAAAATTCTCCCGAGCCAATAACCTATCAAGCTAAGGGTTCCTTTAGTCCTAAGTTACTTTACCCAATGTTAACTTATTCAACAAACATGACAAATATACAAATTATATTGTACACTGTTGAAACTAAACAAAAACCACTTTTATAAATGTCAAAATACCCTAGATGCGAATTATCATACCATAGCCTAATTTTCTGTAGGCCTAATAATACACAAAGTTATTTTATTATGAAAGATTATGTGATTATGCTCAAACTTGGCCTTTCAATCAATATTGCCATATCCTATTTTCAAAACAGACTTAAAATAATTGCATTTCATTTCTGTTGGATTACTTTCGGCAAATTTGTTTCTTTGCTTGAGTGATTCCAAATAGCAGATGAATGCCCATCCACGACATTTTACACTTCCCAAATCTTTGGTTTCACTAGTAGGACTGTTAGTGGATACACTGACATTAGAATTCTCTCAATTCCGTGGCTTTTTAATATTTATTTTTCATATCAGAAAAAAATTCAACATCACTCAAGTAACACAAATGTGAATTGAATAAACAAGAACGAGAGGAAAACCATCTATCAAATCATCAATGCAGACGACGGATCGCGCCATACCAATATACCATACAACAAACATGGAGTACCGTTACTATAAAACTACATAGAGAATGAAGAAATCTGTCTATGAAGTATCCAACCATTGACTATGGATATCCAACTGTTACATTATCCAAGAAATTGTTTTCATTGGTTATCAAGAAATCTTAAATGTTTTGACAATTTGCAAGATGGAATGAGAAATAATTCGGCAATAAAACCAATTATACCGAATAGTCATATATTGATTATATTTCGTAAAAATATATACACTGATGAATTTTGTATTGTAAAAATAATGTAAACACTAATCTGTAGAGATTATTTACTTTTGATTTTGCTCTTGCTATTTACCGGTTATCGTGTAAATAGTACCATTGACTTTACAAACAAAGACTTTGTATGTAAAGTCAATGATAGTACCAATGCCACTGCTACCTTGATTTCGGTTTTTACAGTTGGTGACGGTATTGGCTACGCCACAGTCTACCTTTCTGGCCTAAGAGTGTGAGTCAGTCACGCAGCGACACTGAGCAGTTCCTTTAGGTTAGATTGAGAAAAGTATGCTAGCGCTACTGGTGTCTAGGCTTGCAACAAATGATTTAATGCTGTTTAAACTATTTTTTGGGCATAAAATAGTACTGTACTAAAGGAATACAAATGTTCCTACGTCAAATACGATCTTTCATGATCAAAATGTTATTTGTTTTAAATTGAACATGAAATATGGCATACCAAATTATCAACAAAAAAAAATTGCTTACGTTTCTAGGCACCAGAGACCGCTATCTTCTTTCAGAAGCCACATTTTCATGTGCGAGTGTCGCGAATAGTAAGCTAAGGTATTTCCAGTTCATCCACATCCACCTCAGTAATAATGACTGGCAGTTATGACCACTAGTCTAAGATAGTGTGTGGAACGATGCCCAATTATTCCGTGAACGTTGTAATTCACAAATTTTGGCTGTAAAATAGTTTTAAAAACCCGGGTTTGCTTTTAATGTCCTGTCGGGTACCTACAACCCGATTTAATTCGGGCATTAGGTACCCGCCCGACCCGGCTTAAAATAAAAGCCCGCCCGAATAAAGACCGAGACGTGTCAATCCCGCCCGACCACTCGGGTTCATGCTAATACCAGGAGTTACCCGAATTTTCGGGTACCCGCAGACCTCTACTCAAAATAACAATAACGGGAGCCATTATTAAAACCAAAACAATTTTTTAGATTGAAGGTTTTACAGTAATAGCCTATCTCACAAAAATCGAGTATATTTACTATCTTCAGTCTGTCCTCAGAAAATAGTTGAACAGATTAAAGACAGAAAATTTATAATTCTCCTAATATTTAGATAAAAATCAGCCTCTGGAGCATCTAATAAAAATACTCCTTTTGATCAGCATTTAAAGTGTGCACTTTTTATTAGGAAACTTAATTGCCGCCACTCAATAAAATACACAAAAGTATTGATGAAAATCATGGTTAGTCCTAAAGATCAAAATCAGTTTTATAAATTTTGAGAGTGAACTTTACGAGCCTTTGGACCACCTTAAAATAGGTCCAAACAGCTGAAGCTCCTATTTCAACTGTTTTTAGTTCAATGTTCAATTTTCATGTTCCATGGTGTCACCTAAGTTTAACTAAATATAGTAGCCTGTGCTTGTTGTCAATGTGTGCAATGTTCTGCCTCAGCTTCTGATCATACAGTTACCATCAAGAGTTTGGATATGATTGAAGAAAGATAGCCCATACTCTGTTGAAGACTACTTTAAAACTCCATCCATAAGAGAGGTAACAGAAGCTGAGGAATGTAAATATTAAACATTATTTTAGACTATCTCATATATAACTAGAAGTGTATATAATTAAATAACTCAAATGTAACTAGTGAATATACGTAAACATACAAATGAAATCAACTTGATCATCCGCAAAAATGGGCTACAATCTAGGATTTGCCAGTTACCCGATGTTGAAGTTGGTGTCGTCTGCAGTCCACAGCAGCGCAACTGTTTCCTCTGCATTGGGTCCGCATCCAATGGTGTAGTCACGCATGTCTCGCAAAGCCGTCCGTAGCGCAACCATCGTCTCGCTAGGAACCTGAACCATGAGTCCGTCCTCCACAATACTGGACTTGCCGGCCAATCCAGGGACCTTCAGCGCACCGTTGAACACAACAAAACTGGCGCCGGTCACTGCAACGAGCGACAGAGACACTTAACTTTCAAAGTCATTGACAGCAAAGCAGGGAATGCATAGGACTGTGGTGTACTAACCACATTTGACTTGGCCTTGGAACGCATTATTGACAAGTATTGTAAATAGGTTAAGTAATTTTTAATGACATATTTTGCTCTTTTTTATTCTAACCTATCTTATGTTGTTTGGGGAAATTCGAGTGCTTCAAAGAGGGTTTTTATCTGGCAAAAAAGCAATAAGATTGATGGTTGGTCTTTCCCCACATGAGTCATGTAGAAATTCTTTTAGTAATCTAAAAATAATGACTCTTGTTAGTACATATATTTTTCAAAATTTACTCCATGTAAAAGATAATATTCATGTCTTTATTCCTCATGAATCAATACATGAACACAATACAAGATTCAAACAAAATCTGGTACTTCCAAATTTAAGACTTAGTAAGACATTAAATAGCCATAAATTTCAAGAAATTAAATTATTTAACAAGCTACCATAAAAAATATAGAATTTACCTTTCAATATTCAGTAATTGCATCTTAGTTGAAGCACAAAGCCTTTTATTCCCTTGAGGAATACATGACATGTGATATGTCTGACTTGTTGGGCTAAGTTAGATGGGCCGTAAGTTTTATAATTACCGTCATAAATTTTTTCATGTCACGGCCAACTAAAGCATTGAAGAGTCCCTTCAAATCCGTCATTGGGACGGATTTCACTGACTTTCCAGACAAAGTCTTCTTCCCAGACTTTCCCCCTGACCAAATTTTAACCCCCTCTGACTTCCCAGAATGTGGACACCCTGTCAACCCCCGGATAACTTGACACTTCCATAGGTGCCCATAACGTTAGGATAATGTGTTGTTTGGCTCGCCAATCACTATATGGTGGTTTTTTGGCTTAGCAATGGTCAATATTTAACGGAATTTGCATTCTCAGGATGATTATGTTGCGGTTCAATTCCTTTTCTGCATTATGACCGTCATCAATGGCTGATATTACAATTATTTAAATTATTTTAAATCAACATTATTTTACTTTTAATTGGGTTTTTATGCATTAAACCATTTTTCTGTGGTCTGATCATAATTCAGAAACGATATCACACGGGTTGAATGAGTAAATGACGAGACTAGAGTCGTCTCTAGGAAACTAGACAACAAATTAGTCTGCATCATGTCGTGTTACCTTTGCGAGGCTTGTTATGTATGTTGATGGCCTGCGTCGTGTAAGCTGTGTTCTCGTCCTCCGTGCTCTGCATGCAGACCAGGTGAGAGTCGGCGGCCAGGCTCAGGTTGGCTCCAAACGCCAGCACGCTGTCATTGGAGTTGTTCAAGGCCCGCACCACCTAAACAGAGACAATATTGGTCAAGGGTGAGTCTGTTGAGATACTACATGCAAGAAAAGGATAAAACATATTAAATGCTATGTAATTGCATCTGTAGCTTGTAAGAAGAGCATCAGCCTTTGCAAATAGGGCTTTGGCTAATATGAGTTTAAAGTTCTGATCTCACAATGAACTTTCTGAATGTTCACAAAAATAGTGCATTGGAGTGATTATGTGTAGCAGAGTCTAACAAACTTGGCTTAGTTTGTATAAATTAGGGATGGGTCGATTCCAAAAGTCGATTCTCGATTCCGCCGATTCTCACGGTCAGAATCGGAATCGAGAATCGACCACCTAAAGTCGATTCCGATTTCGACGATTGTAGCTACAGCCGCGATAGCGTCAATGCGGCCACGCGCCCGCCGGCCGCGGCCGCGCCGATCGCGATCGCTATCGATGTCCGTAGGCCTACAAAAACTCTATCTCCTGAACTAATTGTCGTAGAAAAACAAATTATGGCTTATTTTTTTGTCTAATGTTCACAAATTTATAGAAAAACCAATCAAAGTTGTACGACTATATAAATATGTTAATTAATGTTATAGTGTGTTTACAATAAAGAAACTTTTAAAAGACAACATGCTTTATTACATTATTGACATATACTAATTATTTTACTGCTCATTAAGCTACTATTATTTTACTCTATTATGTATGTTTATTTGTTTTCATTAAATTATACATATTCATTTTGTATAAGATAGGAATGTCAGTATTATAAAAACTTGCCATGAAACTTCAAACTAAAACAAGAATATCAAAACAAAATGTAATCATCTTACTCAAAATTCCTGTCCCTACAAAAAAACTAAGAATACTGTAACACTGATTCTTCAACACTAAACTCTCTTATTCAACACTAGGTAACTTGTATGCGATAATACATAATTTTTTTCTAATAAATCTTATAGTTTAGTCTGTTTACTTCAATATTAAAATTAAATGGAGTTAACTTACTCATTGTTCTGTAATCTAATTGCAAGTTTATATTTTTATGTTTTTATGCCATGTAGGCCTATTAAGAGTTTTTAAATTGTTTTCAACTATGTCAGGTTGTGGCAAACTGTGTGTAAGACAGTTTTGTATGTGTATTTTTTTTATTTCGTGGTGCTGAGCATGTATTTCTTGTTTTGTAAATATAATTTGTTTAAACTTTACAACTCATTATGTTAAATTACTTTGTTAAACTGTTTACTGTTAGGAATCGATTGGGCAAGAATCGGGATCGGAATCGGAATCGATAAAAAGTGGAATCGACTCATCCCTAGTATAAATATTGGTTGAATAATTTTAATAGCTGGGTAATTAGAATATTAGTAAAAACACAGAATTTATCACTTTTTTTATGATAAAATATGTTGTTATTTTGATTTATCCCTTCGGGGTATAACAGTTTACAATTAATTATTGCTGTTACACACTTTCTAATTAACTTACAATATTAAAACAAGGGAAGGGTCGATTCCACTTTTAGCGAATTTCCCATAGGGAATATAAGCTATTACCGTAGGTCTCATGGTAAGACCTAAGCCCGGGACCATGTTACTTTTTCGTTTTTAGGTGCCCAGAGACCAAAAATAATAGTCATTAAAATTTTTATATATATATGTATATATATATGTATATATATATGTATATATATATATATGTATGTGTCCCTAGGCACGATAACTCTCGTAAAAACGGTCCGATCGACACCAAATTTGGTAGAGATGTGTAATCCTACGTTTATTCGGATGAGTTCGTAAACCAGACATATCGACCTACCGGAAGGGGTAGTTTTGGGGGGTTTTGTACCCCAAAAATGGGTTTTTTGCATTTTTCATATGTAAATTTTAAAAAATTTAAATTTTTATTTTGACCATTGGATTTAGCTCAAAAAAACACACAATTTAGTATTTTGAAGCTTTGCTCTATCTCCATTGGTTACCGAGATATTACAAAGTCTAAAGACAGTACATTGTCTTTTGGGGCTCCAATGTTAATCTTATGGAGAGTAAGGATGTGTTAATATTTCACTTATTAACCAATATTTTTGGATGAAACTTAGTATTTAGCTTCATTTGGTTGAGATTCATCCATTTATGGTAAAAAATCTTGGTTTTTGTACTTATCATGGCAGCAAACCTGCATACTCTTTTCCCATGTTAATCATATGGAGAATAGGCAAACTCTTTTATTTATGGGCAGATATTGATGAAACTTACTATATGGCTTTATAAGGTCGAAATAAATTTTTTCTATGCTAAAAACCTACTTTTAGTGTCCCCCATGGCAGCATACCTGCATACTCTTTCCCTATAGTTATCTTAAGGAGAATAGACATTTATTTCCCTATTTATGAGCACGTGATGAAATTTTGTTTACAAGTTTAGCTGGTCAAAATTAATATTACTAATTTGGAAATTCGCTGAGTACGCAGGTCTGCTGCGACGGGGGGTATTTAACAATTCATATCCCTATTCCTTCCAATTGATTTCCGATTCCTGATTCCATCGATCAAAAGGTTATCAAAGGTAATGTTTAAAGAGACACTTGAAATAGTCCGAACACAAAAGCGAAAAATGCCGTAATGGCATCCGTGTGTTGCCGACAGATGTAGGTGCGCCGACCGCAACGCTGCAATGGCGGGATTTTAAAATGGTACTTACTTTAAAAACATGCCTCGTACATTGGTATTGTTATTTTTCAAGAACCAGGTACTTTCTTTCTAGTTTAGGCTGTGAACAGCGTTAGACGTTGCGATCGGCGCAGCCACATCGATGCGTTCGCGGCTACATATGGCTAAACTCGGAGGAATCGGAATCAACTTAGGCGGTTCATTTTCGATTCCAATCCTGATTGAAAGAATCAATAAAATGGAGGGTCGACAATTGGGATCAACCCATTTTTAGTTAAAACAGAATGCGGAAAGCCTGCTGAAGCTGTCCAGAGCCAGACCTTGACTGAGAAGGATGTTCCGTACTGTCAAAGGGTGGCTGAGCCATTCAGACTGCCAGGTTAAATGTGCGATATTCTACTTTACTTCCACACTGCTGATTGCACCTGGCTATAATGTTACACATGGTGCCCCTGAATTCACTAAAGACCTTTTCAGGTATTATTATTGGCTCAAATACAAGCCAAAATATCACATTAAAAATTTACAAAACTTCATAACAAACCACAGAGCTGCCATTTTGAATTTTTTATAGAGTAATTTTTTACTAAAGAAAAGCTTTGTGTAATAAGTTTAAACTTGGTATAGCCTACAGCTTTTTAAAGTCCTAATTCAAGAAAACTACAGTAATAAATTTCTTTAGAATGGCGGTTTTTAAAAAACCTTTAATTACATAAATACCCCCGTCGCAGCAGACCTGCGTACTCAGCGAATTTCCAATGGAATCTTGGCATAGTTTCTATTTCCCCATAAAATCCATGGGGATGGGAGTATGTAGGTTTGCCGCCAAATGGGTTTTGTTGGTAAATATAAGTTAAACCCAACCTATGGAATGTACATACCAAATTTTATCCGTTTATGGTGTTCTTTTTATTTTCCCCATAAACCCCATAGGGGTAAGTACGTAGGTTTGCCGCCATATGAGTTTTCTAAGCAAATATAAGTTAAACGCTTCCGAATGAATGTACTTACCAAATTTTATCAAGATATGTCAATAAATAAGCAATATAGAAGGTTTTGTTAATTTCCCGTAAGAATAACATGGAAAACACAGTTTTTGGATTTTCTCGATAACCATTTAAGCTAGGTAAAAAATTCAAAATACTAGATTGTTTGTTTTTTAAGCTCTTTTAAATGGTTTAAGTTAAAATTGTTGAATTTTATAAATAAAAGTAAAAAAATCCAAAAACCCATTTTTTACCCTTTTGAAACCCCATAAAACCCCGTTCTCATGGTCCGATAATTCTGGTTCGCGAACTCAACCTAGCAGACGCTGGCTTACACCCCTGCACCAAATTTCATCAAAATCGGAGGTTCCGTTCAAAAGTTATCGTGTTCATGGACACATACATATCTATATATACAGGGTGGAAAAAAGTCTGGAAACGGTCTAATATCTTTTAAAGTATTTAAGTAATAAAACTAAAACTTTGCAAAGTTATTTTGAGTGACAAAGTCTACTGGATGAAATACTTTTTGTCCTTAGAACTCCAAGGGGGGACGGCCCATAAGGAGTCAGAAGTAAATCAAATGTAAGCATAGGTCAATATGTACATCAAATTAAAGGTCTCTGAGAATAGAGAACAATGCCGCAAACCCGACCTCAAAAGGATGACCGAGTCGAAAATGGCAGGCGATCAAACTTTGCATTAAAATCATATTGCTGAAAACAAAAAATTCAATAACTCCCGATACACTCAACCTTTCGAGGTCGGGTTTGTGACAAATTGCTTAAAATGCAAAGCGCTTTAAAATGATGTATCATATGACGTAAGCCAATTGAGTTTCTCTGACGACTTCCACAAACGGACGTCCCTAAAGGAAGTCTTGGGAAAAACTTCATTGGGCTACGTCACATGATGTATCATTTTAAATGGCTTTGCATTCTGAGCAATTTGCCACAAACCCGACCTCAAAAGGTTGAGTATATCGGGAGTTATTGCATTTTTTGTTTTGAGCAATATGATTTTAATGCAAAGTTTGATCCCCTGCCATTTTCAACTCGGTCATTCTTTTGAGGTCGGGTTTGCGGCATTGTTCTCTATTCTTAGAGACCTTTAATTTGATGTACATATTGACCTATGCTTACATATAAGATTTTCTTCTGACTCCTTATGGGCCGCCCCCCTTGGAGTCCTAAGGACAAAAAGTTGTTCAGGCAGTAGACTTTGTCACTCAAAATAACTTTGCAAAGTTTTAGTTTTATTACTAATACTTTTAAAGATATTAGATCGTTTCCAGACTTTTTTTCCACCCTGTATATATACATATATATCAATTTGAACGAACGGTGTTTTTGGCTTCTAGGGACCTCAAAACGAAAAAGTATCATGGTCCCGGGCTTAGGTCTTACCATGACTACTACCGTAATAGCGTATTCCCTATAGGGAAATTCGCTAAAATCCACAATATAATATATATAATTACGTAATCGCAGAGGTGTCCCTACATCGATACAAACGGCAGCTCCCATGAAAACGACGGTAATAGCTTATTTCTAAAGGAAATTCGCTAATATCTCGGTAACCAGTGGACGTAGAGCAATAATTAAACATACCAAATTGTTTGTTTTTTCGAGCTGAATCTAATGGTGTACACTAAAAGGTAATAAAATAAAAATATCTATGTGAAAAGTGGAAAAACCCCACTTTTGAGGGGTAAAATCCCCCACTTTCCCTACTGAAGTTGGGCCGATCTTACTGGTTAACGAACTCATCCAAGAGAATCTAACTTTACATCCCTGTACCAAATTTCATGATGATCAGACGATTTTTGCACTAGTTATCGTGTTCACAAGCGCTCAAAATTAAAAATTCTATTTCCCATATAAGCCCATGTTAAATTTTTTAGTAAATCGTTATTTGAGCAGTTTTAAATGTGTTACCGACAAATAATCACTACGTATCCAGAAAGTACACATAAAAAGCCACAAGATAATATATATAATTATGTAATCGCAGAGGTGTCCCTACATCGATACAAACGGCAGCTCCCATGAAAACGACGGTAATAGCTTATTTCTAAAGGAAATTCGCTAAAACTAAAAAATGTACCAAAACTTATGTTATTATGTGGTTTTGAGGAAATTTAACTTAAAATCCAACGATACATTAAATAATAAATAATAAGGTTAATAAATAAGCAAGATATAGTGATTTAACCGAGGCTACTCATCGTTGCAACGCTCCTCCGGGTGTGGTTTTCGTATGCAGCCCATTTTTTAGCTGGCTCCGTCACCATGCCTTCGCAAAGCCATTCTGCTCAGATGCGGCACTATTTGTATTTAAATCACTCTTTCTTGATTATTTATGAACAAATTTAAATAATTTTTATATCTTTGGATATAAAAGTAAATTCTCTAAAACACACATAACATAAATTTTGGTAAGATATGCAGTTCTTATGCAATTTAAGGTTAAAGATTTAATCAGCCGTCATTTGGAAACATGAATTGTAAAAATGTTAGTTGACTAAAACGAAGTTTCAACTTCTTCCAAAATGCCGATCCTAAATTAAAATTATTATTTAAAAATACAAAATGGTGGCTGTGTGGTTAACTATAAAGTTTTGGAAATGCTGAATGTGATATTTTGACTTGTCTTTAAGCCACGAATAATACCTAGAAAGGTCAGTAGAGAGTTCAAGGTCATCCTGTGTAGATTAACGATCATTTAACAACGTTTCAGTGGTATTGATTGGGTGCCTTACCTGGTCGTATCTGTTACGAGGGATATTGATTGTAGTTTGCCTGTCCTCCATGTGTATCACCAGACCCCTCACACTTGGCAGAGTGTACGAGTATTTGCGGAAATCCTAAGAAAACCAATAAAGATGTCTTAATTTTGATTGTCTTGTCCTTTAAGAGATTATAAACAAAAACAACTTCTATTTCATCAAATAAACCTATTAGGACATGAAGGCATTAATTTTTATATAAGTAAAGCAAGTCATTCTGGTCCCAAACTATCCGGATAGGAATGATATCAATGTCATTAAAAGGTTTAAAAGAATGAAAAAAATATTCAAGAGTTTTCCAAATCAAATAAACCTATTAGGACATGAAGGCATTAATTTTTATATAAGTAAAGCAAGTTATTCCGGTCCCAAACTATCCGGATAGGAATGATATCAATGTCATTAAAAGGTTTAAAAGAATGAAAAAAATATTCAAGAGTTTTCCATTAAGAGCTTTTTGGCGATTCCATAGTGAAAACATTTATCAAATATAAATAGAAATAAATAAATAAAAATAACTAGTATACGTGTTGCTCGAAATCGAGCAATTTATTTTAATACAATACAAGTTTTACTTTTAGCTCAAAATCAATGACATCCGACCAATCCAATATTGTGAACATCGTTAATCACCAAAATCTACACGTATTTACAGCTGATTATTAACAGATGTTTAAAATGCTTTCTTTAATCACAATGTTATTTAAATGGGAAATTATGAGATTTCAATGGTGGATAGCGCCTTTATTTTCAGTCCGATTCTCATCAGTTTTTGCCGGAAGCAACTACAGACCAAGCCCTATCCAACGACACCAAAAACTTGAAAATCGGTTAAAAATTGTAGAAGGAGTTCTCAAGACAAAAAAACCCTTCGCGTATTAAATAAGTATAGATAATATTTATCTTTAGTTATCAAGTTACATTACCAGTTTTTATTTATAAAAAAAGTGCATTGAAAATTATTCTAAGGTAGTTTTAATAGTTAATTGAATACATGTATAAAAACCTTTCCTTGTTCTAATACTTTTTCAGAGCTTAGTTTACTATCAAGCTAATTAATTATAAAGGTACACAACAGAATCTTTTAAATCTACCCCTCATGTGACCGAACCCTCGGGCGGCTAACCAAAAAGTCAAATGTTTAAATAATGCTTTACTTAAACATCTCATTTTAATAAAGCATTTGAGAAGGCTTCTACAGTAGATCTTGAGTCTTTTCACATAGATGTGTGTACTTTTGAGTTTGGTTTTACAACGATACATCCACAGTAGAATTAACATCAGATTGCATCATCACTGAAGTGTACTGACTTAACCTTATATTTTTACATTCAACAACGAGCATCAATGTTGGACGTACAGCTAAGATGTTGATGATGGTGTGTCCGATGTCCGTGTAGAGCGGGGGCCGGTTGCGCACCGAGACCAGCGGACATGGGTAGTATCGGAACTCTGCACCGAGCCGCAGCACCAGTCTCAGTGGGAACAGCCTGGCCCACGGAGTCTCCCACCTGCGTACACGAGTGAAGAGTCACTACCGTTTATGCCCGTACTGGATAGCGATCAGTTATCTACTCAAACTCCATATATCAGTTCCAACGTTGATTGTTCCATTACTTCCGTTTCCATATAGATGTAAAAATAATGAGGTCACTCTTTCAGTTTTTATTTTCCAGACTCAAAAGCTTTCTCTACCATGGAAACTCGACTAAAAACTTAGCTATAACAAGCATGCAACATCTTTGTATTAAATCAGATATGAAGTACTTTCACTCATATTTTAAGCCTAACACCCCTCGATTGCTTGTGGTTGAACAATGAGCAACAAGAGTAAACTTGATCTAAGTTTAACTTTTCTGCAATGCCGAGCTGACCTGTGTATGAGCAATGCGACCAGGTAGGGGGGGGAGGGTAGTACCAGCCGAGCTGTACACTGGTACGACGTGCGGATGTACAGGAAGCCACCGTGGTCCTTGGAGCCGAGAAGGTTATTGGAAGGCGCCGGCGTGAACGACATCTCACTCACTGTCGAGCCTGCAACACCCATCACGACCGTGTCAAGAAGTAATTAAAGTACAGTCCTGATTACCCAACCATGATTAGACCAAGCCACGGTTGAAACGGCCAAAAGGTTAGATATTGAGAGGAGCAATAAATAATGGGGGAAAACCCAAACAGTATTGACCTTATAAAACTGTGCAAGATTATAGTCAGAGCACATTCCATATCAACAGACATGTTGATATGGACTGACACAAAACAAGAATAGTGTAAATCAAAAACACTTTCAAGCTTGATCAGGCTGGCCAACGGATGGTGAATGGATAACAGGTTGTTTGACACTAGGTCAGGATATTGGTAGAAGTCAGTTGTGGGAAGGTTGGATATGATAGGTTCTACTGTAGGTAAAAATGTCTTTACAGTAAATTCATGTTAATCAAAAATCTGTCAAGAATAAACACATTTCAATAAAAAATTAATTATGATTTTTAAGTTACTTTAAACTAAGAAAAATTTAATTCATAAGACATATTTTCTTAGATAGATATAATTACCTCATTGTTGCAGACACTTTTATATGGTACAGTCATTGATGACAATGTTTATTATAATGTTAAATCCGTTTTTGCTGAATTTTAACAAGGTTTCACAATAAGCAGTTGATTTTCTAAAGTACTGATATCATTCGTCCATGATATTTGTATGGCAGTTCCTCTTCAACAACATCTTCGTATTACCAATAAAAATGAATAGGTTAGAAAAAAAGTACCGGTACCTACTAAAATTATATTCAATAAACATTGGTTTATTGACTGGGACTACAAAAATTTCACACACCTTTGGCTGCTTCCTGGTATAGGTGGTTGATTAGTAAAAAAATATCTTTTGGAGGTTGATTCTCTTCTGGAAGACACTCGAGAAGAAAAACAATCTCGTCTTGTCCGACACATGCGAGACCTTCCGTGCTAAAACACCAGCACTCGCGGTTCACACAGCAGTCCACTGTAAAATAGCGGAATTGGTGGTTGGTTAGAGGCAATGGTTAAGCCTTATATACTGAAATATGATCACTCACAGTTCACTAGGGGCCATTATACGCCATGTCATCCTGGGGTCAAAACCCACTAGTCTCAGATTGTTATGAAAATATAAATATAATAATGTATACAAAGAGGTTACAAAAAATTCAGCTCATTTGAACAAATACTTTCAGAGACATTGCTGTTCAAAGTTTTAGACAACTTCAGGTTCCGAGGAGGCACATTTGTACTGTAAATGAGAGTGCATGTATTCTCGTCTTTACATGTGAAACAATTGTAAAGCTACAGGCTTCAAAATTTACAGTACTCATTTCTTCCTAGTTAAATTCAGAATCATATGATATCCTAATTATGTTTACTTTAATATATTATGACCATATAAAAGTTATTTAAAACAAATAATGGGATTTTGTGGAATCAGTACATTTGAAAAAAATGCAGTACATAAAAAAATGCTCACACCAAAAATCTCTCTCAATATAATCCTAAAGCTTTTATCACTACAAGGGAGATAAATTACCTTTAAAATAATATAACATGATTTGCAAAGAAATAAACACACAAAAAGATGTGTTGGAATTAAAGAAAAACTTTTCAATAAACTTAAGTTAAAAAAATAAATAAATACTGTACAACTTTCATTTTCTAATAAAATTTTTTTAATAATTGCCTTGAAAACTTCAATTTCAATAAAAAAATATTCATCTGACACTCACACATGACTCGTTTGACGACGACGAAGAGGTTGCGGTTGATTGCAAACCTGACGCTCGGTTGGTCGAGGCCGACGGGTGACTCAAGGTCAGAGAAAGTCATCTCGCCCTGCACCCGGGAAACGATAGGGGGCAGTGTGGTGGGGCTGTCGGCAGGGATGAAGCTGTGGGTGGTGGGGTCGAGGCTCCGGCGCAGGCTCCCGTGCAACACCACGCCTCCTGTGTGGGACAGATTAATGTAAAAAAAAGTTTAATATTACTTTGTTCGTCAGTGATCCAAATGATCCTAGTGCAGACGACCGGTTTCGAGGCGAAAATATCTCATCATCAGGCTTGCAAAACGTCATAATTTCCTCAAGGAGGTGGTCAATAAGTAAAAAGTACTTTCAAACAAACCCTAATAACAAAAACATGCTACATTTAAGGACAGAATTCGGCCAAACAGAACTACAATCTGTCAAGACAGGGGGCCACTTGCTCCCCTAACTTTATCGATGGAAGGTGGCCAGAAGTGTCAAAACTTTTCGCCTACGTACCAGGATAATTTTGATCACTAATGGACCAGGTAATATAACCAAATAACTATCAATAATGAATAGAAACGTTACTTCAGTGATGCACCAATCTGATGCTGGTTTGTATCAGGTACAACTAATACTGGCACTGACACTCACTGATATTGGCACTGACACTCACTGATATTGGCACTGACACTGATATTGAGCTTATTTCTCAGTCCTGTACCAGTGCAGTACCTCTATTGTGGTTCACACAACTCTCATTCTGATCAGGAACTAACCATGATATTTGTGTGGTGATTACTCTTTTTTAAAAACATCTTTGTTTTCACAATAAAAATGAATAGATTAGAAACCAAATACTAAATAAACATAGTTTATGTTAAATCACTGAACAAAATTGACTTTAATGAATTTTTAAGATAATGTCATTTAAATTGGTAGAACTAGATCAAATATTCCATTTGTAATAGTAATAGTCCACAATAACATCTAGTTCCACTTGGAACATGAATTACAAGTTCTATATTAATATAAAACATCCACTTATAGCATCTACAAAATCTGTTTTTACAGGTTGCACGCCCATCTCTCTGTTACGTGATATATTTGTATTGTAATGATGTGAAGACAGTATTAGCGTAGGTTTAACTCACATTATTCAGTATCAGTTATGCAAAGAATTAGATGGCTATCAGACACCACACGTACCTGGAGGTGTGCCGACGCGTTTGGTGAGTCTGCCGGGGCGACGGAACGGCAGCCGCGGCTCACACGAGCCGTCCAGCTCCGTGAGGTCCCCGCCTGGCCGGATCCCGTCACTGAACATCACTTGCTTGGTCACCTCTGACTTGACCCTGCCTGCAACCCGCACAACAACAAATATAAGTCATTAACCATATCAATGTTACTGACTTGCCTTACTCCATCAAAACGTTTCTAATCTTCGAGAGTTAATCTTCAGCTGTTTATCACACAAGAGTTTACGACACGTTAACACATTCAGTTTACTTACTTCAGGTACACAGCATAAAAATGGAGCTTGCTGGCTTTAATAAAGGCCTTGCGCTATGTTAGGTTCAAAATATTTTAAGACTATTTTGACAACTTAAGGCTTTACATTAAGGTAAATAATTTAAAATTTACATTAGGTGTCAAATCCGAATTTAATTACCCTACAAACAGCAACATTAGCCATTTCACGAAACGAAATAGTTGACTGTAGTTGATGGATCGCTTTTAGGTTCTTGAACTTACTAATTTCCACACATTTTCATTTTCAAGTAGTGCCCACTAGTTGATTGTCAAATGGCTAATTATATCTGAAAATATATTTTAAAATATTTTTACTCCGTTTTTCATAAAGGACTGCTAAAATGCATTAGGCCTAGATAATTATGAAAAAATTGTATTCCTTTCTTTACATAATTTTATTTAGTTCTATAAAATGAGAAAAGAAGTTTCTTACAGAAGTAGGAATATATAGTGACATAATTGAGGTGGTTTGTTGTACCTTCCCGCTTGAGCACGCCGACGGGCACCATGACACTGGGTGGCGGCTGGTGCAGCGACCCCGCAGCCTGCTGCAGCGGGGGGATGGTGGAGCAGTACTCCATGGGGTTGTTGGGGTTGGGCTGGCGGCCCAGTGGACTAGATGCCTCCGATGCCAACACTGCACAATCGGAATGTTTAAGAGGATGGTGCCAGGTAATAATACCCTCTACCCCATAGCTTTGTTAAAGGGGTAGAGCGATTATTTTTCCTGCGCAGCCAAGTGGCCGTTGCTGGAACTACCTGAGTATGGTTCGCAATATTACACAACCATTCAGAGGCCAAGAAACAATATCCAGTATTCAATGTAAAACACTGTAGCCAAAGAAATGATGATGCACGTGTGAGACCCAAGAATCAAGAAGATGAAAAAACAGCTGCCGCTAGAGGCTATCAGGGGTCTTGCGAGTCAAAAATTCACTGTGCAGTGGTTTTCCTGCAACCATTTAGTGCCTTTAGTAAGTAATAATTTCAACTTTGAACCAATAATGCCTCGTATGGAATCAAATAGCCCAAGTTTTACCTATTATTTTAAATCTCTCACATTTTTTTAAATTTTAAATAAAGGCATTAAATAGGAGTATACGAAGCACTGCATGAAGTTCTGAGGAGATCCCTTTCACCCCTTCATAAATGTTAATGCGTTCTCACTCGCTTGATGCACAAGAATAAATCCATATGCTATTGCATAACTGACCTCCCTTTGTCAGCACAAATACTCAAAACACAACTAAGATGATGAGTTTTTGTTGAATTCTCAATTTGTCAAACAATTACCAAGTTACGGTAACACAACACAAGACACAGACATGGCATTGGGGACTACGGTTAATTATTGATAATGCTATCACCTAACAAAAGGTTCCACCTTTAGCAATCAGTCTTATCATTGTCTGACAATTGCAAGTATCTTCAAAACATGTTTTCTTAGTTCTGTGTAGAATAATTGTAAGTCGACACAGGCGAGCCTGCCTTTTAAGAAAATTACTCTTTAACTTTAGGTATTTACCGTAATAAATAAGCTCTGAACAGACGAACTAAATTTAATTGAAATTTAGAAAAAAAAATTGCAGATGCTTTGTTTACAATGACTTCATCAGTCCAGACATCTCTTGTATTTCAGGTACCTACTACGTCGTTATTCTATTCCAATGTTCTTTATTTGTTTTAAGCTCTATTCTAGAATGCAGACGGAAATTCTATTAATGAGAGACCAATGTCGCTCTTATTAGTAAAAGAAAATCATCAGTGACCGAAACAGATTCAAAGATTGTAGAGTTACAAAAACTACCTTAAAACAATGTGAATGTCCATACATCACAATGCAAATGCCACAAAAAATTGCTGTTGTGGTGTAGTCCACATTTACTTGTCACACGTTTTATTGTACAGCCAACAGAGAGTATGTCAAAAGCTAGGACCTCTATATTTAGTATGCAGAAATTTAAAATTTTATAAAAGATTGTGGCTCATTTTCTTTGAGGAAAGGTGAGCCATTAAATCAACTTCCCATTATTTTTAGGTTTTGTAATTAACAGGCTTAAATGAATATTTTATACTAAAACTGCCAGTATTGCTGATGAAGATGTGCTGTTAAGGCAGGGGAATTTGCTGTAACAACTACTTTAATTTTACTATCTATAGTTACAATATTTTTTTATACACAAATAATATTCTCATCCAACCAACCACTCAATAATTAGAATTAGTTTAGTGTTTGAAATAATCATGAATAAAATTATAGCCTAATAAAAAACCTTTAATTATATTTTTTTATCACTTAAATGAGTCAAGTCCATCAGTGGATATTATGACTCATAGTCATAGTGGATATTAGCACTGTGTGATCAAATGTTTGCTCCCAGATATTCTCACAAATGGTGTTCCCTGAGAAATGCCACGTTGGCCTTGGTAAAACCGTGACCTAGAAAGATTCTAGCTAATTGACTGTTTGGCATGGCATTAGCAACTGAAAACTTACTTAACTCTCTTTAAAGAGAACTTATAATAGTTTAGAACAAATGCTGAGCTAAAATACTAATTATAATTCATTTAAAATATAACCCAAGTAAAACTGAGTTTTTACAATACCGTACTAGAAAATTATTTTAATGAACAACACCATCTCCAAATTTGGAATAGCAATTGAGTGAATACCTATTGAGTTTCTAGGGATTTCATAAACACCATCCGTAGTAACAGGGTGACTATTGAACTCAAAACTAAAAATTCCTGGATGATTCCCGTGTATTTGATGATAAATACAAAAATGATTGTAAGATGGACTAAAAAAGTTAATCAATAAACAAAACACTAAATTTTGAATTTTAATGATATTTTTATAGTGGCGTCAAATAACACAAAATAGTATGCATGTATTAACCCAGTAAAATAATGTTTAAAGAACATAAGTTGGTAACACAGGATACATAGAACACCTGACTACACCCCCTAGGGCTGTAAAATAACATGTTAATCTTTAACAATATATAAAAATGTTCATATCTCAGAAAACAAGAAATACTTTATCAAAAGGAACTAATTGAATATTTTACCAATCAAATAAAATATTTTCATAAATAAAATTGATTTTTTATAATACTTTAAACTTTTTACTTTAAATAAAATTTGAAAACCAATCGGTAATAAATTCACCAAATATAAAGGAAATTTGTTGAGTTGATATTCATGTTACAAAACACCCGAATGCACGGCCATATTAAAATACAGCAAAAAATTTAAGGACATGAGTCGAAGAGCCAAAT
The DNA here is from genome assembly GCA_030545055.2 of Neoaliturus tenellus. Classification (NCBI taxonomy): domain Eukaryota; kingdom Metazoa; phylum Arthropoda; class Insecta; order Hemiptera; family Cicadellidae; genus Neoaliturus; species Neoaliturus tenellus. Next base: position 282,674,607 of record CM061531.1, on the reverse strand, counting down.
TTCTTAAAATTTAAGGACATTTCCCGGTTTATAAGGATTTCATGGATAGTAGACGCCCTGAATAGCTTTCCAAAAACATTAAACAACACAAAAAAACGTACAAAATAATTGAATCAAGAATAAAATAAAAGAATGTTAATGTAAGATTTGTTTTTCAACTGTAGATTAATTTACACTATGAATTCAAAGGTTAATTTTTATAAACTAATTACACATTCAACTCTAAAATAGAGCAGTAGGATAAACTCAGTAGAGTATGCTTACAGGCTTCTAGTATGGTGAAGCAAGGTTGGCACACTCTGGCCTCTGCGAAATTCATGTATTCTAGTCTTGCCTTTAAACCGCAGCATTTGTAGCACAATACCTGAAAATTAGGAGTATCATTTAACAACTCCAAGATGTTAAAGGTAGAGTTCGCAATATAATACTCTATGACACTTCCATTAGTAATTAAAGACGGTTTTCAGTTGTTTAAAAGGTTTCTTTTCTAAGAAAAAAAAAATAAATAAATAAAAAATGTAAGAATAACTTACATTTCTTATTATTTTTTTTTTATTATTAAAAAAATTGGTAAAATGTTAAAAATTGCTAAAATTATAATTTTTTTCTAATTTTCATCTGTTAAGACTTCCTGACATATTATTAACAAGAACTACCGGTAAAATAATATTGACAAGATAAAGAACCATTAGGAAAAACTTTTCCCAGTTATATCATGAACTAATTTTACTAAAAAAATCCAACCACAAAGTGTACTGATCCTAATGTTTCTCATTGGCAAGAGAGACTTTGCCACCAAGTGCCTATTTCTAAGAAAAATAATGCTGTCATGTTCAATACATGAGTGAGCATCGCAGATAACAATTTTGCCAGCTCAGCAGTGCAGTTCAATACATGAGCAGGCAGCCAAGATAACAGTGCAGCTGGCTCGGCGAGCAGTAGCCTACCTGACCACAGGCGCGACAGTGATGGCGGCGCTTGATAACAGTGAACTTCTGCTGACACTGCATGCAAGACATGGCGTCTGTGTCGGGGACCCAGAATGGAGCGATCTTGCCCAGTCTGCGGTCCTCGGGGCCAAACTCCCGTACCAGCTGACCTGCGTGGATAAAAAATTACGTTATGTATTTTTGAAAACTTACCCCAAAGGAAATTCTCTTTATTAATAATCATAATAAGGAACATAATGCCAAAAATACTGTATTGTTCAAAATTATAATACATAAATTTTTTCATATGGAGTATCTTAAATTATTCGTGGACAAATAGTTGATCGTCCGATCGCTGGTTAAACTTATGAACCCCAGAAAAAGATTAAAAATATTGTTAATGCGGTACAAACCCAGAGTGTTCCAAAAACCCTGAGTCATATGTTCAAATCTCGGATACTTCCAAAGCAAACATTAGTTTAGTGTTTTAACACTGAATACAATCCGGCCCTGGATCAAACGGTACTCGGATTAACTATTTCAGCCCTAAGGTTAAGAGAGGGTCTACAGTACAGACATAAAAATGTTAAGACAAAATTTGAAGAATTCCCATTAATTTATCAAACATAAACAATCCATGATTCCAGATAGTTCCTTATCAAGGAAATTTTACTGTGATGTGTCATAAGGCTTTAACAAAAGCCCAAATTTTAAATTAAATACAGTACTCTGAATGATGGAAAGATGTTTATACAAAGAAAAGTAAACAAAAAATAAACATGTTACAAACATAGTTTACATAATGTTAAAATTTTTATAATAATAAGTTTTTATTCTTACAGAAAACTTTACAGAAATTATGAGTTTTTATACTCACAAATTGTAACTAAACGAGTGAGTTTTAGGTTGAGAATAAAAATGAAATTTAGGTAAACTCATAAAGGCTAATGTCATAAGAGACCAATGTTATTATAGAACAAATCTTATCAATTACTGCCAGTAAGTCTGTAAATTTGGCATACATATTGTAAATCCCTGAAAGTGGTATTGAAGAAAATGGTCGCTCAACATACCTGCGTTGGGTGACTGGGGCGGCGACAGGGGTGGAGGTGACTGAGGCAAACTCGCTTCCACAGTTATCTTTTTGGGTAACTCCAGTGAGTTTGGCCTCAGAGGTCGATCCTCCTCTGCTGGGACCCCCGCCTCGTCAACGTTCTCTGCAGAGGGCGACTCCACAGCAGCTTTGATCGGAATCATCTTGGCTGAACTCTCCAATGTTTTTGATTTATATTCTTCGTGAGCATTGCTGCAACCGGGTATAGATTTATCAGTGGCCTTTTCTTCAACAGAAGAGGCAATTTTTGCAGAACCCTCATCGGCAGTTTTGGGTTTAAAATCAGTTTCTAAAGTTGATTCACTTTTGACTGTTGAATTTAGCTTATCCAAAGCTGGAGTGACAGGCATTGACACTAAAATAGCTGAATTAATTATATTATCTACTCTGTCTTGATCTGGTTTTTCACTTTCAGATTTTGAAAGAGTAATGGGTAAATCTGTAGGGAAGGTCTTTGAGTTAGAAGCGATTGCAGGGTTTTGTGAAACACTATTTTCAACAGAGACGTCTTCATCATTGTCATCCTCAAAAGGATTTGTACTTTTTCTTTTACTTTCTATTTTTTCGCTTACATAACCACTATCTTCATCGTCAAAAGGGTTTGTGCTTTCAGATCCCCTGGTATCTTTTTCTTCATGCACTACTGCACCTTCAGTTGAGTCAGTACCAAAGAATGGGTTTGTATTTATCTTCGCATATTTATGTTTACTTCCTTCAACTAACTCAGGCGAGTCCTCTACTTTTACCAAGTTTTCCTTTGAATCCACTTTGATATTTTCTGGTTTGGCCATACTCAAATCTTGATTTTGAGTCTTATGACTATCCTCACACATGGATTCATTTTCAGAGATTAAAGGTGTACTGCTGGATGATGTGTCTAAATCGTCAGACTGACAAACAGGAGATTCATCTTTTATATTTTTAATACTTTCTAAAGTTGGTGTTTTTCCATCCAATCCATAAAAATCAGATGAAACAACACCAGAGTGAGCATGAACGCTTGACAATTCATCTTCACATTCTTTACTTTTAGATTTAACAATATTACTAATATCTTCAGAAATGTAATTTAATGATCCTTGACCAATTGTTGTAACTGAAAAGCCATTTTCAGTTAGTGGTTTACCACTGTCTTCACTTTTCCCAGTAAATTCTACTTCAATCTCTTTTGTGATTTCTTCAGCCACAATTTTCTCCTTGACATCCACGGATTCATCCATTTCTTCCAATTCCTTCAAGTATTCTTCCAACTCCCCTTCAGACACATCTGAGTCATTGTTGAAGCCTATAGGTTTAACAGCGTCGGAAACAACATGTGATTCCCACCTATCGTTACTGACGTCAGATTGGAATTCTTCTTCCGCAGTCTTTTCTTCATTTGAAATGCACAACTTTTCATTGGTGGAGTGAGATTGACCCTTCAATTCCAGAACAGGTTGAATGTTATCATTGTTTAACTCTGCTGTTTCACAAACATTATTAACTATCTTCCCGCTGCTTAGGTTTACAGGTATGCTTGAATAATTATAACTAATATCCTGTGAATCAACATCCTCTACAGCCATATAACTTTTAGTTTCCTCCTGTTTAGGGACTTCTTCCAAAGTTGTGTTGCTTATACTTTCTTCATGTTCAGAAGCTTCAGATGAAGTTTCATCTGAATGCTTAATACATTGAAATTTATTACTACTTTCATCAAATTCTTTTTCAGGCCTAGAATATTTTTCACCCCCACAGGATTCACAGTTAATATTTTGTGTTGTTTCTCCATTTTCAATTAAAAAATTCCCACTCGTCGAAGAAATTAGGTCTAATGAGTTTGGAACTGTCTCTTCTTCATGGCTGTCTAAAGTTCTCACCGAAGTTGTTATGTCCGGTAGCTGATTATGAGTATCTAAAATATTGGTTTCAAAATCCACATTTTTGCTATTGTACTCAAGTAAATCTGGTTTTTCATCATTTGTCAGAGAACTATGAGGATTTGGCCAAACTTTTGCAGTCTCTTCTGAATCTGATATAATCCTATTTCTTATGTTTGTCTCACTGTTTATTGTTGACACTAGAATGTTATCTGCATTTGCATAATTATTGTTATTAACTTGAGTCTTATTGTTAACATAACCGAACGTCTCATCCTTATTCTGTTTTCCTGTAACTGATGCTCCAAGATTGAAATTTAGAGTTGATGGTTTCGGAGGGGAGGCCGCAAAATCAGCATCTGCTAGATTAATTGGTTCAAACGAGGGCCTTCGGTAGCTAGCAGCCGGAGGTCTAACTGGTGGAGCCTGTAAACAAATATTAATTACAGTTTGTACTTCACATACAAGAACAATCTTTTACAGATAATACAGTTACAAATGCGATCAAAAACTGAAATAATGAGTAAAGTTTAATTATTTTATTAAATATGAAGCCTTTGCCTGGTTCTTTTTTTACTGTACCTAAAATAATTTAAGGTTTTCTGAATAAAGTTCGATATAATAAAATAAAATTTAAAATATTTATATGTAACATTTGTATTTAGACTAACAGTTTAAAAATGTGATTACCTTAAGGCATCTAGACCTACAAAATTGTCTTATAATATTTTAAATTTTGGAATTTTTACTAACTTTCCCAAGCTTTATTAACTGTATTCACAAACTTAATTTAAATTCACTATTTTGCAACACAATTGTGAAAATGACTCTTGTAGGAGTTATTGCGCTGCGTTATTAATCTGATAACTGAACGCTTGCGCTTATTGGTTTTCAGGGCCGTGTGCAAGAGTGCCGACCCAACAAACCTTCCCATCTCCCGCACCGGCCGCACCTGTTTACAACGTACTTGCCAAAATGCGACATTGATAATATGTAATTATCATGTTTTTCTTTTGTTAAAATAATAAATCAAATACTTAATGTTTTTTATTTTTGTTAATGCTGTCAGGATTTTATATTAAATTTTATATTAATTTTATGTATTAGGTTTGTGTCTATGGTGTATGATTTAGAACTTATAGATGATTTAAACTTGCTGTAACCTGCGAACCTGTCAACATAATCAATACTTAAAAACGATAAAATGCTGTTTAAAATGATAAATTTGATTTGTTTACAACTTTGTCATACAATGAAATTGGGTTATATAAAAAAGGGAAGCTGAGTAAGAGTATTCGGAATTGGGACCTATTCGTCCTTAAAATATTATGCAACAGGTAGCACCGTTTTACCGCGCCAGTGAAAGGGCGAATCCATGTTGGATTTATTTCCCATAAGAGCAATGCCATTGCCTTTTGTAATGCTTTTTGTCAGATAACTTCTTTATTTCTGTCCAATTGATCGTTAAGAATAAATTGTATTTTAATATGAATCATATCTTAACTTAGGGGCCTATAACATTTGTTTGAAAAACATTTTAAAAGTCCTAATAAAATTGATTTGTTCTTTTCATTTTGTAAAAAAACCATTCTTGATACAAAAATATATCTCACAAACTGCATCCGGCTTGATGAACCCTTTGTTTAGAGCTATAAGCCACACCACATAGCGTTACAGTAGGCCTATTACGTTTCCTGTTTAACATTGCTCTTGTGGGTGGTAGACGGAATTGGGATTGATTCCAAGGCCCTTACCACATCAGAGTTTCGTTTCCTGCTTGTAGCTGTGTTACTGCAAGTGGCATTGCCCCACGAGAACCGACCAATCCCACGAGTCAGTTTCCGTGTGGCACTGCATGCAACTTGCAACGGCAAACACACTGTGTTACTCCAGTCTGTCAAGTCCCTTTCGTCGCTTAGTCTTCTCAATTTCATTGTTGACTCACCGAAGTTACAGTGAATGTGAAAAATAGAATAGAGAAATAAGTTAATATTAACTCACATAAAGTGTTCAGCCATGGAATGTAAATTTTTGTAATGTTTTAAAGAGGGTATGGTTAGGTTTGGGATGAGGGTAAGGGGGGGGGGGGCAGGGGCGACCAATGTAACTTTGCCTAAGGGCAGCAAAAGTGCTAGGCCTGGTGTCCGTCCTGCACAGAGATCATCCTCTCATATTACAATCATATTTGCTACTTGCTACTTTTAGCTCACATCCGTTGTCCTATTCTTTTAGAAAAAGGTTACTTAGGCCTAAAGAATTAGCATTTTAAACAAAAAGGCAGACAATCTACAAAATTAGAGAGTTGCATCCTCAGTAGATTTTTACTTAAGCATGAAGCTCCCTAAATCTAAGATTTCTTACATTGCCCAATCATGCTAACCAACCTTCCTTCCGAGATTTGTCCCAAGTGAAAGACAGGCCAGCCCTTACAATGACTGTGGTCTACACAAGAACGTGGATTTATTTTCGCTATGTTAGCAAACATCAACCGCAAGGAATGTTTCTCTAATGGTTTCGTCCCTGACATAAAATAAGTATACAGTGGTTGATTACAATCTTTGAACACAAGTAGCATGTTGAATATCGATAACAGTAGGCCTACTTGAAGCTTAACTTATCTACTTTTGTTCACTTTTCACACTAGGCCTATTGCTAAGCAAATGTGTTGGTTATGGGACACATAGCCTAGATTACTTAAGTAGGTACCTAATAAATATTTCCTAAATTAGGCCTACTACACTAACTTGTCTCAAAGCTCCTATTCCCACAGCAGGCAAGGGAGGGTTTCTAAGTGAAGGCGCAGAAACATTTTCTTCTCGTTCTGTAACATGAAAGGATACATCAATAACACTCTTTTCTTCCGATTTACCTAACTTAGTCAATGATCCAATAAAAATTTAAAAGGGGTACCTTCATTATATTCAAACTCGTCCAGCACTTTTTCCAAGTCAACGGCAAATTTTTCCATTATAACTTATTATCCCAATTTCTCTTTCACATATTAATTCTTTAATGTGGCCATTTGCAATGTATTCAACTTGACATAACACTATAACTTTAACAGACGCAATTCTCTCACGTTCTGATCATAAGATCATAGCCAAGGAGATTTCGTCTTTCCAATAAAAAGAAGAAAAGACCATTGGAGTATTCAGGGTTCTTTTTGAGCCATTGAGTATGGACTATTAACACAAGAAATACACTTACAGCGGCATTTACTACTAAAATGTTTTATTAACTATTTCACTCCCCTTATAAAATAAATTTTGAAACTTGAACTAAGCTATAAAATAAAAATCACCTGGGGGCAGAGCATTTGATCAGTAAACTTTAACAATTCTGTTACCTGTGTTCTGTTACTGTTACCTGATATTCTTTATAGTAATATCATTTACCGACGGTTCGCTAAAATGCCAAGTGCTAAAAAGCTTATTTCTTGTTCAAGGCAAGCTCTTTCGGTTCACTCCTTCGCCTTTCAGCCTGCTCAATGTACGGATGCTACACGGCCAACGTATATACGATATGATTTTGTCTTGTTCTGATTTAGACCCGTGGAGCCATAGCCACCTTTAATAAATAAAACTGTATTAAAGGTGGCTATGGTGGAGCCCGCAGTCGCCTCGGCTTGTGACGTCACCTGCCGAACTCCGCTGCTGGCACACTCTTGACAACACCCAAGTTTAGGCACTAACGGAAAATCAACCATTGCCTCTACATATACACGTTGGTAACATCAAAATTTTCATTATTTAATCTATATTTAGGCTCTGTGAGTATTAATTGTAAAACCATATCCTATAATATTTTACAATGAGTTTAATAAGAACTTGGGAACTTCAAAACTGCGGGCCCTTATGGAAGTCGAAATCAGGGAATTGATACCTTACTTATAATAACATTTCCTAACACAGAATCCGTTAGAAAAATCATGAATGGTATTATATTATATGTTGGTTCAGAAAGAGATAGGCTTTACAACAGCGCCCATTTTAATTTTAATGACGTAATATGTAATTTTAAATTTATAAAAAATCTCCATGTTATTTTAATTTAAGGAAAATTTACGTTAAAGTTCAGTAAGCGAGGAAATTTTTAAATTCTTTACTGATATTTATATTTAAAAGGTGAAATTAAAGGACATAAGCATTGTATTTAGTTGTTATGCGTAATTTTGTGTTTGTAAAGGCCATTCAAAACTATCCATTTCAAAATAAATGTGCGGTCGAAACGCAGATTTAAAGTCCCCCACTTTCCCCGTTCCTCCTGTTGCCAAGAATCCAACCAATCAAAATCACTGAGAATTACTACAGCTGTTTAACATCTCATGTCACATTATGCCAATGTTTTGCTTTTTCGTAAACACATATTCGAATTTGGACGTTTGAGATGCAACAAGAAGCGCTTCCAGCCATAGTGTATTGTAGGTGAACTCTTCAGACAGACGAGTTTGGGAGCGTTCTGCGCATAGGGGCCATGTCATAAGAGCGCTAATAACGCTGCGTTGATAGCGTCGAGATAGCGTCGGAAAATTCCATATCATAAATGGCGGCAAATGCGTCTCGCTAACGCTAACGCTCGTATGACGGGGTCCCGGAGTTACGTGCGCCGCGTTGCTAATGCGTCCGTCCACGTTGGCAGCGCTCAGCGTTGGGCTAACTGTTTGTATATTTATATAACCTTAATTTTCATGAGTTCCAATGCAGAATCAATGTTTTTTTTCTACATACAAAAGTTGCAAATAACTTCATTACTTTACTTAGTATGTAAAGTCAATACTTATAAATTTCCATAGTTTCAGACTTATTGGTTTCATTAAAACATTTCCAAAACTATTTAGCCTACAAATAATCTCATATGATATGATGCAATGAACAGGGAAAGCTAATCATGCTAGTGTCAAGGAGAAGTAAAAGTAAAAGTTACTACCGGATAGTGCTGGTTTCACCACATCCCAGTTAGTCATCCGGTAGTCGCTGTAGAGTATCGAATTGAATGTGTAGAGTATCGACATCGTTTCGGCTACGTCGTTGTCTGCTCACTGCTCAGCTCAGACCAGACCAGACCACTTTCACTTGTGATTTTCTGTTTGCTCTCTTTAACCAGAATAAATAATCATATCAGAATTTAACAGAATAATGACATTACATCTGACATGTCTGAAACGTGATTTAAAAAGACGTTAAAATACGCAATTGTATAAATTGTGCTGCTAAAGACTTAGTATGTAATTACGTTGAGTTGTTGGGTTTTCTACATAACTTTTGTCTTACTTGGGATAGGCCTAAATTTGTTATAACTTAGTCGTTTACTGTTAGAATTGCTAGGAGCAATTAATAGCTCAATTATTTCGCTCATCATTTTAATATATTCCAATAAGGTATGAAGTAACTTTGCCTCACTTTTTAAAGAACTGTCCATTTTGGGAATTGTTCAGATTTATTCTTACTCTGTAAAAATGGTTATATCCTTTGGTGATCAAATAAATAAAGTAAAATAAAGAAACACAAATTTTGGAAAACATAGGCAGACCTAAGTATTTAGGGCCTTTGCCTATCTTGCTGAACAACCTCTAGTATTAGTGACGCAGAGGCTTTGGTTTTGCCTGATAATAGGCTAGTATCACCATTGTATCACATTTAACTATAGCCACTTATCCGTTAGCACTATTCGTTTCATTGGGTTAACACAATCTAGACGCTTTGTCCTTACAACAGTAAGGTTCTAAGTGACGATCACAAATATCCTCCATTTTGCAGCATTGAAATTGGATTTTTGTGTTCGAGTCCGAGTTCAAATTCATATTCGATATGAATGATACTTCGATACTCTGTAGTTTCGGTTGGCTACTACCGAATGACTAACTGGGATGTGGTGAAACCAGCACTATCCGTTACTACCAAGGCAATTCTCGATCTGTCATAACATAGCAGCAGAAGCAGACGAAGTCGGCTGCGAATAAAAACATCAAGGATGGAAACCAAACGTAAACTGACAGAAGAACCGGCCTGGAAAAAGTTACAAGATATCTTTTCTAAGAGTGGTTCCAGTCTTAACATACAGAAACTACTGAAGGACGATTCAAACAGATTCGATAAGTTCAGGTTAATATCACTACTTTAAAACATATTATTAACCTTAAAGTTTTGACCTTTATTTGACTTTGCAAGGATAACCTAGGCCTATATTTCACGATTAAATAGCCCAAATAATTAATGCAGTTGTTTAACTAACTAGTTTAGTTTTAAGTTAAAATATGATTATTTTCTCTGTGACTTACTTAAAAAATAAGCTGAGATACGGTACATCTTGTAAGGTTAATAATAGCAACATGGTTAGGTTTAAGCTCGAAAGAAGAAAAGGTTTGCCAGTGATTACGTTAATTTATGGGCATTTAGAGACTTAGTCATTTGAGGACGCACATTGCAAGAATTTGATGCTGAATTCATGCTTCCCTGTAATTCTAATATGATTTGTGCTCAGCGGTTTTAGGGGAAAAAGCCAAAAACCAATGGTAGGCCAGTATCATGATTAGCCCGCCAATAAGACTTATTCCTGTTTCATTCTCTTCAATATTTATATGGGAATTCGTGGGGAAGCTATGAAAAAATAATAAAATAAATAATAAATAAATAAAAAATAATAAAAATAATAAAAGGGCCTTATCAAGATTGTATCGCTGGAATAAATTACTGCGACTGATACCGTACACAAAACAATATATTGCTGCTTAATACATCGTCCCCGTTCATAGAATTTATTGTCATGTTTTTGTTGATAGTGAGATGGTGGAGTACGCTGGAAGTAAAGTATAGCTTTCTGTTACAATTTAATAAAAAGAAAAACCATTGCAATAATACTGTAGCCTATAACATTTGGCAATCTGACACTGAAGCTTTTTTTTTATTGAGAAACATTTAGGCTTATTGTTCATTCTTGGTAGCCACTTTACTGTAACTTTTACTGAATGAAAACAAATATTTTTGATCGGAGGTTTAGATTATTTGAAAGATGGAATTAATTTAATGGGGTGAATTAATTTAGTCTTACCAGTACTAATGAGTCACCTAATCGATTAAAAAAATTACAATATGTTATTAATACGTTTAAAAATACAGTGTAAAACATGCTTAAAAAACAATAAACAACCTGATAACTTAAACCAAACCAAACGTAACCTAATAATACAATTTCTGCTGTTATTGACTTCTTTAATATAGTTAGTTTATTTTTCAACTACAGTATTTGAATTGACATTTTGGAATGATGGATTCATACAAAGTTGGAAACATCAATAAAAAGGATAAAGGCGGATAATTAAGTTAGCTTAAGGTCCTAATCTCACAAAATATACAAATGATTTAGCTGGTTTTTTGGTGACAGTGGTATAACTCTATTCTGAAGTTATATAAAATACTACCTTATTAGACCACATTGAAGTGAATGCTCATCTATAAGTGATCAGAAGCAGGGCCTGTGGTAACGATATGGTAATTGACAGATAATTGGCATAATACTGTCCCCTTATTACATACCATAACTTGAGTAGGCAATGTTAAGCCTATGTGGAGTATTATACAAAGTAAGTTAGGCTATTTTACAGTTTAGTATTTCTTATTATTATTTATATTTTAGGCTATTCCGATTTTGTTTCAATCAATACGTTCAATATTACTGAGTAAGGATTTATACAAATTTGTACTGTACAATAATTAATGTTGTAAGCCTACTACTTATTGTGTCTAATCATGTAATGTCCGATCATACTTTCTTTGATACAATTAAGAGGTCCACACACTATAGAACATATCCATCGAATGGCTCGTCCAACATGTTCGACAGTCTGTTTGATGCTTGGTCGGGTCGTGTGTCAGGACCGGCAGTAGTGTTTTAAAACACAATTTGCCAGGTTTGATGTCGGACCCAACGTCAGGTCAAACATGTTACATAGTGTGTGGACCCCCTGACTGAAACTTAATCATACTCACCCTTTGGTCATATTCATCTCACAATTTGCAACACAGAGTGCTTTGATAACTTAAGGAATGTATTAGTTCAAAGAGATAGGAGGAGCTGAGGTTTAGTCTTGGGAGGCGGAAAGCATTAGAGGTCCTCTAGTCTAAAATTTCCAGTTTTGATGTAATAGTATCAAATTAAGTTTTTATTTACAAACAATTGAGTAAAACAATTAGAGCCCTTAAATTCTTTTTTTAATTGAAGTTACATATTGTAAGTTACAATATTAAAGTTTGTAAAGTGGAATGAGGACTTTTTAAACATCCCCAAAAATTTTAATTATTAATGTAGGTCATCTTATTAACTTTACCATCATGTGTCTCTACAAAAAATTCCTACAAAAAGACATATTTCAATGGGCTTGTTCATGATCATCCCCCGCAACTGTGAAGAATACTGTGTAAGGTGGATGATCGTGCCCATTGTAACTTATATGTTCAAAGCAAAGGTTTATTAAATTTCCAAGCTTTTTTATAGAGGCTGATTTTATGTTTTTTGCAATTTGTGTGGTGCCGAAACAAATTTCCCTTACAGATCTACCTATAGCCAATATTGATTTATAAAATCCAGCTAGTATAAGGTTGTAATTCGATTAGGCAAATTTGTTTTAGGTTTTACAATCACGGCCACAGAATTGGGGGTAAATGATTTTGTAATGTTGCCATATTGGCAGTGGATATTTTTGGCATATTTTTTATAAATTGCAAGTCCAATTTTTGGATTTATTATATATATATATATATATATATATATATATATATGTGTGTGTGTGTGTGTGTGTGTGTGTGTGTGTGTGTGTTACTTACTGTTTTGTCTCTATTATTGATTTACACAATTCTCTCAACGCATTGTCTATTCAACGCTGGACGCTCAGTGTTGCCAGCCGGTGTCAAAGTCCACGATCCTTAATATTAAGTGATGTTTCCCTCACAACTCTGGTCCCATATGTTGCATCATCGCATATTTGCTCACCCACCTGATTTCATGGTTGCTACTATGTTTGAATTGTTTTTCATGGATCTTTGTTTGATTTCAGTCTAAAAATTCAGACACCACAAGATGGAGAAATCCTAATTGATTATTCAAAAAATCGTATCAACGATGAAGTTTTCGCCCAACTTTTGGCATTGGTAAGATTATTATGGTTTCTATTATTTTGAATCATATTGATATAGGGTACTGTCTTACAGTGTGACCCAAGTTAATTTGCCTAGTATAAAAAACTTATAGTATTCATCAGTAAAAAACAACTTATTTTCACACTTAAATCCTATTATCTCCTTATCTGCAACCTGTTTTTCTCAGCTTCCAATATATTTAAGGCTCCTCAATATCTTGAGATCATGGTTTAAAAAAATTTTTTTATTAGACCTATGGTATTAAAATTGAGTAGATTCAAGATTTGATTGGCCATTAAATATTTACAGATGAATACAATAGGCTTTGCCTAAACTAAAACTAACTTACAAAATGTGTACATCATTCAGATAACCCTAAATCAGAAGGTTTATAAAAGGTATAAAAATAAAAATAAAAAGTGTTGGCCTACCTGTTTTTAGTGGACAAAAGGATGTAGTGATCTGTTAATGTGTTAGTATAATTCTTGAGGAGCAGTTGAGAAAGGATTGAGACAGTGTAGGATGGTATTGTGATCGGCTTCGTTAAATTCGTTAGTGTGGTAGAAAGGGTTGAGAGTGAGCCACAATTTCACAACTTGTGTAATTCTCCGGAGAGGCAGGTTATCTACCTACGGTATAATAGGTATAAAATTGAGAAGCTGTTTAGGTTAAAATATGTTACATTAACAAACTAGGTAAGTTTTACTTACTATGCATAGTTTAACTTAGATTATTAGAATGTAGGTAAGTGGAATGTATATATAGATAATTTATTTCAAATAAATTAACAATCTTCCTACCACCGTAGGTTGCTTTAAACAAAGAATACCAATACAAATGATTTTTAACTATACAGATGATGTCTTAAAATTACTGCTGAGTGTTTCACAGCTGTCACCGCAACCAGATATAATTTCTTCTGATCCAATTTAAATTTTTGCCAAAAGGTCATCACAGAATTTGGTATCGTGCCTCTTGATCCAATCAATAACCCAAAAATTTCAAAATTTTCAATTTTGTAATTTTCTTTGTAAAAATTAATTGTTTGGCAGTATATTTGGCTCTTCTCCTTATGCACGTCTTCCGGCTGATTTTCGCCAACTTCAAAGCGAACTGTCGGATCAATTATATATCCTTTATTTTTACTTCTATCCAAGACAATTATGTCGCTTCGACGAATTGATTCATTATCGGCCGTTGCCATTACTTCTTCGTACACTTCATACGACTTTGACCTAAATTCGTCGGCAATTATTGATCTGATTCGGTTGTGTCTGATATTTCTCAAGAGGTTACCGTGTGGACACTGTCCAAGGACATGTGGCAATGTTTCTAGGGTATAGTTCTCGGTTGTAGGACAATGCCTACACCGGTTGCCGTCCCTGGACCGTCCCGGTAATCCTCTAACTGGAGCTGTATTAGACACAATTTTAATGTAATCTTTAAATTCAGAATCAGTCAGGCCTTCAAGATCGTGCAGTTTTTTATTTATTGCCGTACATTGTTTGAATACACTTACTCCTTTTCCTTTCTGTTTAAGGGAACACCAATTTTCAAACTCTAAATTTTGAAGATGACGCCGAATATATTTTGGTTTTAAACAAGAATTTGGTTCTATATCTGTTAGTTTTAATTTTAGAAAGCAATCTTTAATTTCCTTATCATAATTTTTGTACTGTGAGATATAGGGGTTATCCTCTTTCTTCAGAAGAACACAAATGTTAATGTGTTGAATATAGGCTTCCCATGACACTCTTAAGATACCCAAACCTTTATAATCCTTTGGAGAATATACCATGGAATTTGGGATATCATTGGGAAGCTCTAAAACCTCTTTTATTGATGATCTTATTATCAAATCTATGTCATGAAGAAAGAGCTGGCTAACTTTGTTTAAGGGGGCACACTGAAATGGAAAAATTAAAGTTGGCCAGATATAATTGTTGAGGACTAATAGTTTTTGAACTGATTTTAAATATGGGGATACAACTACATTTCTAATTTTTTCAGTAAGGGTTTTAATTAAAGTTTCTTTGTCCAATATAATTTCATCATTAAAGTTTACTCCTAAGTATTTTATTTTGTCGTGCTTACTAATTGATTGAATTTGATTGCCATCAAGTAAAAATTGTTCTGAAGTAAGATGCCCCTGATAAATGCTAATTACATTCGTTTTGTTGACATTTACAGTTAAACCGATATTTTGAAATAGATTATTAGTCATATCATAAAGAGCTTTTGCGGCGTCCTTGTTTTTACCTATCACAACAGTGTCATCAGCGAAGCTTAGGACCGATATGGCTGGAATTGTGTCTTTAAATTTATATCCATATGCCTCTAAAATTTTAGGCTCATTAAGTTCGTCCAGTATATGATTGATAGACAAATTAAACAAGGTAGGAGATAGAGGTGCTCCTTGGAGTACTCCTCGATTTATAATGATTGGTTTAGTTTTTCCTTTAATAGTCTCTATTTGTGTTTCATTTCCTCGTTGCAAGTTTTTTATATTTTCCGCTAGAATCATGGGAATGGGTAATGATTCCAGGACTTTGTCAAGATGGTCATGGCCAACATTGTCATATGCTTTTTCAATATCTAAAAACATAATACAGCAGTCCTTCTTTTCTTGCTTGGCATTCTGTAATACTGAGTCCAAAATGTTTGAATTTATGTATGTCCCTGGAACACTGGTAAATCCTTTCTGGCTGCTATTAAATGAAATATACTCCTTTAAGCGTTTATCTAATATTCTTTCGTAAACTCTTCTTAAAGCTGAGCATATGGAAATAGGTCTCCAATTTGAAACTTTTGTTATATCACCTTTTTTATCAAGAAGAATAGTCCTCGCTTTTAAAAATAGACTAGGAATTTTTTGATTTCTATGAATTGTTGTGAATATAAGGGATAATATTTTAGATATCCTCTTCAGTTTTAATGTTCTAATGACAACTCTGTCTGGACCAGGAGCTGAATCAATTTTCATCGACTTTATTGCATATACTACTTCTTGTTCACTTATCTCAGTAGTGTAAGATTCATTTAATTCATGTTTTGTAAAATCATTGACTGTTCTATAAACTGGAAGGATATTCTTGTTTTGAACAGAAAATCTTTGTTCGAACTTTTCTTGAAGCGTTTTTAAGGCTATGCCACAGTTTTTAGATCCTTTGTCCATTATTTTTCTAACTGCTCGTTTCCTTAAATTATAAAATTCAAACTGTATTGTTTCATACATATATTTTTCACGTCTTTTCTTTCGGTCATTTTTTGTTGATCTCTGAGGATTCGAACTAGTTTTGTATGATTTATTTTGTTTAATTTCTTTATTTCTTTTGCGAATTTCGTAGTATTTTCGAGCTGGGAGTTTAGGACCAGGCAACAGATGCACCAAGTCTGATAAGAATTTTGAAAATTTAGTAACATTACAATTAAATTCATCAAACTCCATAAATTGTGAGAAGCAATTAATCCATTTGTCTATATCTTGACTAAATTTACTGTCCTCCACATTTTTGTTTCCTAATATTTCAGTACATAACTGACTTTGAATAGAAACACTATCTTGAGGTATTTCATACTTCTTACAAATATTATCTCTTTGTATTTCATGATGGCTTTTAGATATATGGATACTTAGGGCTTTGGTGTTTTTAAAATTCCTTCCACAATATTGGCATTTGCTATTATTTGGCAAATATTCTTCTTTGGTTTCTTTAATCACACTTTCCATGTTTCGCCCACTTGTTAACACCATATTATCAGTGTTTTGGTAAGTCGAGTGTAATGAATAAATCGAATTATTCCCTTGAGATAGATGACTATTCTCTTGCATGTTTTTTGATGAATTAGATAGTTGTAACTCTGACACTTTATGTTTTTCATTTTTAATATTATTGATATTAGACTTTGGAGGATGATTTGAACTGATATTTTTCTTTCTGCAGTTAATTGATGAGAAGCTTTGATATACTGTCTGCACACAAAAATCTTCTTTGAACCTTTCTTCATTTTGAATAGGTATATTATTAATTAAACAAGAAGATATGATTTCTGCATTTCTTATTACGTGTATACCACATTCAACACTTGATTTCTGCCTATTACATGGTATTTCAATTATTTCAATGTTATTCTGTAATTTCAAAATTTGTTTAAATTTGTTGGCTAACACTTTAGCGTGTTCTCTGTTTAAAGGGGACAGTGAATCAAAGTGATAATAATCACATTTTTCCATATCAAACAGTATAAGTGACCAGTGGCATCCCTTCAAATGATTCAAATCCTTAGAATGGCTTTCACATTTTCTATTATTCACTGTACACATAATATATTTAAAATGCATTAGATTCATACCAGTGCAAGTGTTCTCCAATAATGACTCATCATTCTCAATCTTTAGCATCTGGCTCGTTATAGGATTTAAGACTGTACAATATGTAGGCAAAACTAAATGATTACTAAACCAAGACCAGATTTCATTATCATCTAGTTCATGCCAAATGTAAGTAGATTTATTTTGTAAACTTTTCCTTGTTCCATTTTGAACCACTATTTTGTTTTGAGTTTTTGAGTGTATTAAAGAAGGCACTTTTGTTTCAGTCAATACGTTGTGATGCAATTTATCATATTTAATATATACGTCTTCCTTGTGGTTTGCATTCATATGTGCATTTAACCTCTTAAAGACTTTATTACAAAATGGACAATGTTTTTTATATTGATTATTGTATTTGATAATACTTGCTTTTGAATCTAAGTTCTCTATGGATCTTTGATTGGGGCCAGGGTTTTCTTCTACATCCCCACATAACAAAATAAACGACAGTAGAACAAGGTAGTAAAACTTACACTTATAAGAACTGCTGTTCCATTTTTAACGCCAATCAATCTTATTCTTCCTGTATACCAGTGAATTCATAACTGAATTAAAGCAGTTGATGTTGTCATGTATGGAATAATACCAAGTCTTCATATAGAATTCTCTTACCAAATATTTCTCATTACATTCTAATCGGGACATTGAAACTATTTCAGCGATCTTGATAAATACTATCAGTTTCAAAAGGTTGTAATGGAGCTTCTTAGTTACCATTATTTCCTTCAGTAAAATAGAAGTCAATTTAAAAGATTTTGAACCTAGATTTAGTAAACAAACTTTAACCTAAAAGTTGATGTTTCAAAATTCTATTCAAGATATGATTTTGAACTCGTTATTTCCAAATATTTGTTACTTACAAGGACACCAGCATTCTTTTTGTGCTTTTAGGGCATAATCCGTCAATATATAATTAAAATAACAAAAAAAATCCAAAAATAAGTTGGAGTAAATTCAGAATAGTTTTCATTCTGAATTACTCATTACGTATCATTTTCTGATACTGAATTTTCATTACGTATCAGTGAATCTTTAATATGTTGTAATGTTAACATGTTTGCGGCTACGTGGCCCGGGCTCCAATCTAATCATGGTGGCTACATTTGTAGCCATGTCCAATTGCTTTACAAATTGCATTGTTCCAAGATTAGGATTTGGGCGAGGGCTTTGAAACTTGGTACATCACTAGACAGATATATATGATATTTCCTATCAACGTAGGTTACTGGACCGTGCTGCAACCTGAGAATGCTGTTGCTGATTTTGGAACCATGACTCAGTCACGAGTCTGTTCACAAGTGGAACTAATTACCTTACAGTCCATTTTTTTGGTATTCTTTAGTGGTTTTAGCTGGTATATTTCATTACGAGTATTTGTTAGTGGTACCTGGTGCATAAAATGTCGGACCCTGATGACCCGGAGTGTGACTTTCATAAATTAATCCGTAATTTTTTTATGAGTTAGATATTTTTTCCCGAGTAAAAATTAAACAAAACATAACTAGAGTTATCTGAAATAATATTTACAAGTTTAAACCTTTTATATTTAGAGCTCTCAAGTGTACAGTCTCGACCACAGCGCTGGTGACAAAATTAATCCACGGAAGCTAACTTCATTTTTTGCTACTGGAAACAATATACAACTATTCAAAAGTGTACCAGTAGCATATCTTCATACTAAAGTTGGATTTTAATTTTTTTTTAATTTCAGGATTGGAGGATGGGTCTTTAAAAAATGCTTAGCCCCGAATAAATTTATGAATTTATAAATTTATAATAATTTATAATTAATTAATTATAAATTAATTTAAGTTAATTAATTATAAATTAATTTAAATTAATTAATTAAATTAATTAATTAAATTAATTTATAAATTTATGTGAAGGAAAATAAATTTATAATAAGTATAGATTCACTTTTAATTTTTGAAGACAGTTTGCCTCTTTGCCATAAAAATGTTGTTGCCAATCAAATTAATATTCGTGCCCCGAAATTGGAAAAGGTTTTGGCTTCATGAGTTGGTTAGTTTATTTTAGAAAGTTACTTTTAATTTCATTGAAAACAGATAACACAACTGCTGGGGTCAGCAAATAAAATGGATGATATCAATTCATTATGTAATCTGTCCCCAAATAGACTTCCCCCAGATAAGAAGTTTATCAATAGATTACTCTGTCCCTTAACTCTTAATTTTCTAACAGCTAAAGTTGGTCATGATTTTATAGCTTTATTACCTTACTATTCAGAAGAAACTAACACAGTTGCCCAAAAATAATTTGATGAGGGTTGATGCAATGTTGCCAAATTTATCTAGAAACATACATTTATATTAAAGTTGACAAACAAATGACAAAATTGCAGGGCGAGAGTGAGTGAGTAAGGGGGGCACAGCTGTTAAATTTTCTTTGGACAATTTACCGTAGTTAAACCCCGTTCAAAATAAATGTGCGGTCGAAAGACAGAATTTTATTTCCCACCACAAGGGAAATTCCCTCAATACCTTCCTGAATTCCCCAATTTTCTCCACAATCAGATGTTATTTTAATTTCGCCCTTAAAATTTAGAGTAGAAAATGGCGCTGATGATCGTGTTACTTCCCGTACTAGCCGTTGGAAGCGCTTCTGGTTACATCTCAAATGTCAAAATTAGAATATTTGTTTACGAAAAATCAAAACATTGGCATAAAGTGACGTGAGATATTAAACAGCTGTGGTATTTCTCAGCGATTCTGATTGGTTGGATTCTTGAAAGCGGGAGGAACGGGAATAATGGGGGGATTGAAATCTGCGTTTCGACCGCACATTTATTTTGAACGGGGTATAGTAGCGTTGGTAATTTTTTAAGTGGCATCAAAATCACTTGAGGTAACTTAAGAGACTTGTGTATCCAGACTCTTAGTACTATCATGTGGAAAGCACTACTTTTTCGGGAACATCAACTTGCTATAGCAGCTTGGGGTTTTAAATATGGCACTTCCCAAAGTAAGGGAGGTATTTTTTATTGATTAAGTGGCTGTATAATGTGTATGATAGTAGTAAGTAATGTGCTTTAAAATGAATGAAAAAATTTAAATGACAATACGGTAGGTAAATCACTTAGGTAATAATTATTGTGTTCAGAGTCCCCTTGATGTGGAGGTGGTCAACTCTTTGCACTTTTGTCAATTCTCTCACTGCTGAGCGTCTTGGGCCACCATACAAGAGAGTCTTTGTATACAAGTTTATTGATAAGCACAGACAACAGTGTATCAATAAATAGAGACAGTTTTATATAGACCTACTCATTAGCTAAATTATTGTTTTAAATTGCCTTCGTCCCCAGTTCGTGGTTGGTTGAGTTAACACTTCAACTCAGGTTCCATTCTAAAATCCCGCCATTCCAAAGTAACTCGTCATGGGTTGAAAGGAGCCACGTTTTAGTTGGAAAGACGTTGTCAATGATCAAACATGAAAAGTCACATGAAACTTACACACACATTTTTGACATAACACAAACTACGAATACTAAATTGAAAACTTAGTTGGCCTACAGTTGGGCCTACTGACACGCTTTCCACTAATTCACAACTCCATCGCGGACATCACGGTTGCAAGCCACAGGCAGGCAGGTTAATTAGGTAAATTAATAAAATTTAATTTAAGAAGGTTTTATTTTCTTAAAAACAAAAATGTGATTTAGATGTCAATACATCCTTATATTTTGGGCTAATTAATTATCGTCTAAATTGCCATTCATTGTTTAGGGGAGCTTTTCAAAATTTTATTAGTCAGCTGATAAAAACACAGAATCAGTTTATAAGAATAATGCTTTTAAAAAATACGCTTGAATAATAATTTCCTTAGTTTAAAAACTCCAAGTCCTTCCAGTAAAACTTCTATATTTATTAAGTTCTTAGAATATTTTACACCTGTAGTGGAAACTGGAATTTTGAACCAAAATATTAAAATCATAACATGAAACCAGAACCATAAGTGTAAGACTTCTTAGAAAACAAAAAGTCTTAAAGCATGTTTTCAACAATATTTTTGGTTTTTAGGCCAAAAATGTTTTAATAAATTGCCACAAAGCATTAAATTCAGTGAAAATTTTAAAATATATTCCAAATTAATACAAGTATGGTTGTTAAATTTTGAAAATATCAAATAACTCAAATAATATTAGTGTAAGTGTTAATACTGCAAATTTGAGTTGATTATGCTATAGATTGTAGTAAATTTAAATTTTAGTTCTATTTCAAAAAGGAAATTTATTAAAATTTATGTGTAGTAGAAATAAGTATTCAGTTGGGTTTATAAAATAAGTTGTCATAAGTTTAAGTCGTCATATCTAGAGGTAAGGAACACGACTGTGAGTCAAGTTATCATGCAAAATAACGAAGCAACCTTTGTTTGGATAATTAAAGCACAGATTGCTATCAATACTGGTTTGGATGGCAAACCATTCCTGAAAATTGTGTTGTAAATTACTGTACATAAGTTGGATGGAATAAAAATATTTTTCATTTTTTATAATATCAACCTTAAAATATGCACTAATGTGTGTCAGTATCTTAGAAAATGTAAACCTTAATCCTGGGAATATCTTGAAAATAGTTTTAGGTTACGTGATCTTTAGAAAATATTAAAAAACTCATTTCATGCATTTCCTAGGAATTATATATATATAAATTCGTACTAGACATCCCTGCTGAGGAAGTTTGAGAAAAGTTATGAGTACTGTAGGGCCAATGCATATTCAGTTTTAATCTATCTCCTTATTTCTATAAGGATTTCGTCTGTTACGTCCCTTTTTCTCTCGACATACTTA
The DNA here is from genome assembly GCA_030545055.2 of Neoaliturus tenellus. Lineage (NCBI taxonomy): Eukaryota > Metazoa > Arthropoda > Insecta > Hemiptera > Cicadellidae > Neoaliturus > Neoaliturus tenellus. The sequence goes on along the minus strand of CM061531.1, from coordinate 282,652,392 downwards.
ACCGATTTTTTAAAATTGAGGTGTCATTTTAAAGCTTAGGATATACTGCAGTGACGAATCGTAATTAAAAAGGTCATATTGTTTCGGGCTTCGCCCCCCTCACCTTTGATTTATTTCTAGAGGTCGCTTTAAAATGTTGACCATTTTTTTGCATGTTCTTTAGTGTGAATTGTAATTTAACAGCTGATTACCTTCAGATGAATTTTAAAAGCCAGATAGTAAACAAAAATAGATCTCTGTCACTTCATAATCAACATTCAGGTGCAGGTGAGTTTCACTCATACATAATCATAAAATGCACAATTTGAGCAAGGGCCACCTCGTTATGTTTTATTCTTTTATGACAAATGCTAAGAGCAAATCTATATGTTACCAAAATCAAAATGCTGAATGATGAAACATATTAAGAGGGGAACCATCAGCTTTAAAAAGTAATGATTAAAGGAAAAAGGAAAGCATAAATATAAAAAAAATTAAATACTGTTTGTACAAGAAAAAAAGTGAAGAGACTGAGAAAAAATTTTTTAGTCCACAAATTAACCGATCAAGTTTCTAGATCTCTATTGTCTATACTAACTTTTAGATTCGTGTTTATAGTCCATTATTTGTGAATTATTCAAAATATTTTAGGCAGAAGCTCGTAAAGTGAAGGAGGCGAGAGATGCGATGTTTAAAGGAGAAAAAATCAACTTCACAGAGAACCGAGCAGTGCTCCATATCGCTTTGAGAAATCGTGACAAGTCCAAGAGCATTCTTGTGGATGGAAAGGATGTCATGCCAGAAGTCAACGGCGTTCTGAACCACATGAAAGAGTTTTGTCACCAGGTGAGCATGCAGTTGTAATCTACGATTCTTTTCAAATGCTTTGCCTTGATTATATTGAATAATTTTAATCTGTTATCATCATTAAATTGAGTAGATGTTTAGATAATTCTGTACCTAAGTTGGAAACTGGATGCTTTTGCCATGTTGTATCATGAGTAGTATGAGAAAATGTAGTATGTAATAATCTGTCGAGAATCAAGTGTCATACCCTTATTTTAATTCTCTTTATGAATACCTGGTATTCATACTTTCCATTTGCAGGTCATATCCAAGCAGTGGAAGGGATATACAAACAAACCGATCGAAGATGTTGTCAATATTGGAATTGGTGGCTCTGACTTGGTATGTTATGATTAATTTTTATTCACAAGTATTTTAATATACACAACATAGCTTTGTAAAAAAATTTGGTGACTCTTTTGGCTCTGAATGAATTTTAAATTCACAGACTTATTTTTTATCAAATGCATCTAGAATTTCAATGTGTCAATAAATCATTTCCAACCAAGTTTTTGAAAGTAAAAAAGAAAAAAACTTAAGGAAGTTCATAACAACGGAAGTAAAGTCAAAGAAATACATTTTAAGAAATATTGCATTAACATTCTTAGAGTTTGAAGTTTCTCACTGTAAATGTCTCCTTATCTACAAAATAAAAATTTGTTTAGTGTTTAATATTACTTTCTATTAGGTTTACTATTTTCACATTGTTCTAAATTTTTCTTTTTATTCACTAAGCTTATTTTGCTAAAATCAAACCTTGGCTGAAACGACAGTTAGTTGATTGTTGTGATAATCGCCCCAAGATTGACTAGTTCACAGTAAGTTAACCATAGTAAGGTTAGATTAGGATTGTAATCTGATGCCCTGATGCGGCAGGGTCCTCTGATGGTGACCGAGGCATTGAAGGCGTACGCAGTCGGACCTCGAGTGCATTTTGTGTCCAACATCGATGGAACTCACCTTGCAGAGACGCTCAAGAAGGTGAAACCGGAGACGACGCTGTTTATCATTGCCAGCAAAACGTTCACCACACAGGAAACCATCACCAATGCCAACTCCGCCAAGAGCTGGTTCCTGCAAACCGCTAAGGATGTGAGCTAGTTTTGTGATCAATACGGTTTAAAATCTACGTTTATAATTTTTTGAATATACTCCCTCTTAACCTTTTAACTAGCCTACTTGGTCAATAAAAACATCTTGCTTTTTACTGGCTATTTCTTAATGTAACATCGCTTTAATGTATCTTTTTCTCATCTTGCAGAAAACAGTGTTTTCACATATATTTTTCTATCTTTCGAAACAATTTCATATTATGTCATAGTCATTCTTAGTGAACAATTAAAGTAAATTACCTTCCAAGGAAGTGAATGCCAACGGAAGTAATTGCTTTCCTGTAGGTCAAATTATTTCAGGTTAGTCTTATGTGTTTTAGATGTGTTTTTGTTTTATTAGACTAGAAAAATAAGTTTTAGGATGTGAGTAGGTAGCTATTAATTTCATGCAGGATTATTTTTAGGGCCGTTTTTACAAATAAATTGTAAACCTGAGGAAATATAATGTAGTTTAAACAATAAAAAAAAAAAAAAAAAAATTACTGGAGGTGTAGGTTTAAACTAAATGTGTGCAACTCACTTTAAGGTTAAACTTAGGTTTAAACCAAAGATCAGGTTTAAACTAAAACCTTGAAAACGCCCCCTTAATGTAATTACATACTCTTACATAGATTAGAAAACAAAAACTATATGCTTAGACGGCTGGTTAAGAGGGAGTCCTTGTAGGGTAATTATGCTCTCATAACAGGTTTTCTCGCATTCCTTTTTTAAAATTCCAACACAATTCGTACAAGATGCATACAATGGTTTTCTGATTCAGGCAGAATAATAAAAGGAACTGGCTGTGATGCGCCTGCTCTACATAACTTGACATTATAACATGCAGACCTAGCTCAGATTTACGCCAACTGCCTAACTAAAGAAAATCAGATTGCATGTTGTACACACCCATATGTCACATTCTACTAACACGCATGTTGGAAGAAAAACTGCATTTCATCTGATTCTAAACCTGAGGTTATTTAGGTAAAACAATTTATTTTCTTGGTAACCTCAACTTACATCATGAACTAAAACACTAAAAATGTAATTTTCTATAAATAGTTTTGTGGAAGGTTCTACAAAATGCGTGTCAAGAATTAGTAGGCAAAATATATTTATATCATTAATATTCAGTTGGTCAAAAGGATTTCAGGAAAGTTATTCAGTTATGCTTTTACTCCCCATATACCTTCAATTAGGGGTTATAAGAGTTTTGAGTTACCACCCAGGTTTTCTTTTTCCAACTCGGAAGGAAATGATTATTCTGCTGCTGCCTTGGTTAGAAAGTCACAAAGCCATCGGTCCTTCTGCATAGAAAAAAGTGTAGACTGCTTAGTCGAGGAGAACTGTAAGTGCATTCATTATCTCTTTAACTGTAAGCAATATGATATTCAGTTACTTTGGGACAGAACCTTGCTTGCTCACTCAACATGTGAATGTGTTACAGCCAGCGGCGGTGGCCAAACACTTTGTCGCCCTGTCGACCAACAAGGCCAAGGTGACCGAGTTTGGCATCGATGAGCAGAACATGTTCGGCTTCTGGGACTGGGTGGGCGGCCGCTACTCACTGTGGTCCGCCATCGGGCTCTCTATTGCTCTCAACATCGGGTTCGACAACTTCGAGAAGTTGCTAGACGGAGCGTACTTCATGGACCAACATTTTGTGAAAGCACCATTGAACAAAAACGTGCGTAATCATTTGAGAAACCATTAATTTATTTGATAAAAGAACTTATTTGGTATCAGCGTTCGAATTTGGCCCCTCAAGCTAGTTTCTTCCGGTAACTGTTTTACAGGGACAAAGCAAACACCTCTGGTTTACTTATGAGAATAAGCTATAAATTTATGATAACTGGGTTTTATATTTTTATGGAGGTATATTTTTGTTAAAAAGATTGCTAATGAACAATTTTTTCATGTGTTTTATTAATATTGACTTAAGAAATGCTCCTCAATAGTTGATCAACTTTTTTTTACTCATTGCAATGTTTTCAGTACTTACAACCATTAGGTTTACCCCATGAGTTTAACATATTCATTTATGACCGTTGCAATAAGCACCAATAATTATATTACAAGTAACATCATAAAGAAGTGCCGGCCTCCAGTGAGAAATCACTAGCACCCTTTGCAATTGGCATCCAAGTTAACTCATGTGACACACTAATCATGTCTAGCGCTAATCACGTCACGGCGCAAAGCCAACATGGCGCCGTTAGAATCCGGTTGTTTGTACTCAATCACAGATTTGTAGAACAGATTCGTTTAAAAAACCACTGGTTTGAGAGATCTAATAACTTTGGGGACACTTAATACATATAGCTTAAATACGAATGACGTAACTGTATTAGATTGTGACTCGGATATCGGCATAGACTGATTGAGAAAAAAACTGCACTAAGGCAGAAACAAATGAAGAATCCTTAATTCCTTAACTACCATTTAAAATGAAACTCATATCCGACCTAGCAATATGCAAAAGCTAAATTTTTGGTTATCGTTATGAACTCATAATACATGCCATACAACATTAGATTACAACATTAAATATTTAAAGATATTGCAAACTTTTGTAAAATATTTTTATAATTATAATTTTGAAATTTCCTTTGGTTAACCTGCCTAGATAACCAAAACTAGGATAGGCCTTCAGCTTTACTATTATGTTAGAATTAATAATTTACTTGATACACTTATTTAAACCACCCATTTTTATTAATTAGTCATCCCACTTTTTACTCAGATCCAATATGGATTGATGAAAATATAAAGTTTATATGGTGTAAGAAGCCTCTTTTCCTTAATAAATGTGATTGTTTATTATTTTTTTGTATTACAACAATTATTAATAGGAATTTTTTTCAGGCACCTGTGATACTTGCTCTTCTGGGTATTTGGTACCACAACTTTTATGGCGCAGAAACCCATGCCTTACTTCCATATGATCAATATCTTCACAGATTTGCTGCTTACTTCCAACAGGGTGATATGGAGTCCAATGGAAAGTGAGTATACATAAATAAAACTAATGTTTATCGTTCTTCACAGTCAAATACAATGTACAACTATAAAAGCCAGGTAATGAAGTTTAAAGAAATTAGTTGTCCAAGATTGAGAGTAAAAAATAGTTAAAAAAATTTTATTGTATAAAATTTTTGTTTTTCTACTAGCAAAATGTATATATTAATAATAGCCTATATAATGTAATTGGCTCATGCCATTGGCATGAATAAATATAATAAATTATTGCCAATTATTTCATTTGACAAATTGATCTTTCACTGAGAGAAATTTGAGAGCGACTGAAAGCAGTCGACAAACATTAAAATTTTTACATCCTGTTTCATCAACCAAGTCTGTTGCAGTAACTTCATCATTTTAGTAAATTACAAGGTTAAGGTCTATATTTATCACTTGACAAAGTAGTACTTGAGACTTTAGAGAAACATTGTTGAAAAATTAATCTGCAATCCCAAACTAAATCACAAACATACTTTTGGAATAAAGTTAATGCTTTACCCCTCCCTCCGAAAATAAAAATAAAATGTATTACAACTTAAGGGTTTTTTGCTATATCACTTCCGCCTGAATAATTTCAGAGCGTGTATATGCCATAGCCAGAATTTCATACTTAATCAACAGATTTATCAGTAAAAATAGTTTTATGACTCATTTTATTAGTGCTGAGGTTTAACTGTAAAGTAACTATCCTTTAAATTAGTAAAACTGATTCAGTTACCTATGTTAAATTGTAAATGATTCACCTTTTACGTATTTTGTAAAGGTATGTGACGAGGTGTGGGGAGAAGGTGAGCTACTCGACGGGACCGATCGTGTGGGGAGAGCCGGGAACCAACGGACAGCATGCGTTCTACCAGCTGATCCACCAGGGGACGAGACTGATCCCGTGCGACTTCATAGCTCCCGCCAACACTCTCAACCCCATCCAGGGCGGCGTCCACCACAAGGTCAGCTACCAACTAGCTCAATGTTCGTTTACTTTCATGGACCTTGTCCATTTCGTAGGCTACTAGTCGGTTATAGGCAACACCTGTGATGAATGTGGCTCAGTCTGGTTAGGTTAGATCGGGATTGTTGTTTCGGTTATCTTCTTTATCACTTTTTTGACAATAATGCATCTGATTTACGGCCACAAAGGTCGTTCAAGGTCATTGTTAGTCTTGCCGTATCGCTTACTAGACATATGGTGTGCATGATTAGTTAGTTTGTGCTTTAGAATATATTTTAATGTAGTTTTACTTTTAAGAGGAGTGAACAAAGATAATTGAACAAATATTTACTTATCTATTGCTAATGTGACCTAAATTAACCAATGAAAGTGGTGATGGAATCTCCACTCTCTTTGCCTACATTGCTGCCTTACAGGGGCGTATTTCTAAATAGGCTGAAAAGGCTGAAACATATAGTGGCAAAATTTTAGGAGCGGCACTCAGGCCATTTACAAAAAATTGAAAATATTTTATTGATTTAAGAACAGAAACTTTGTTAGACCCAACTTTCTGGTTTAAAGTGTAGGCTATTTATTAAGGATGGACGAGATTATATTTTTGATTCGGGACGAGACGGGACTTTTAATTCTTATAAAATTTTAAGACAAGATCTAGAAGGAATTTCACTTCTTGTACATAACTGAAAAAGTGCGTTCGGAATTTTAATCTGATTTTGTAAAATCGTTAAATCCTGAGTTATGACAGATAAATGAAGAAAAATGTAAATTATAACAGGCAAGACTGATTTCCAACTTTTGTTTAGAAACATCTTTAAAATACATCAGTACAGTAGACTCCCTGTTAACCAGCCACCTCGGGACCAGGATGCGGCCAGATAATGAATTGGTCGGTTAAACCAATGTTCATTTAAGAATGCCAAGCTACAATTTTATATGATATAAATATAATTATCACTTGAAAAACAACTTTAAATACATTACTGTATATGATTTATAGCTAACATCTGACACCCATGAAATCCACAACAAACCTTAACTAATAATCATTTGTTTCTTTATTGTGGTCTACTGGGTAATAGGTCCAAACGCATTGACTGCCTGTGGCATTCATTTCCATCCAGGACGTTACAATTTAACTGGTTTGAGAACGTCAATATGAAATAATGTTGAATTGAATGATACAGTAGATAAGAAAACCATACGTTTCCAGAGAAACACGGCCGGTTAAAGCGATGTTGAGATAAAAAATGGCCGGTTAAAAAGATGTTCTTTGTGTGTTAGGGTAATAATTATTGTATGGCTTTTAGTGGAGGGAGATCAGCAATTAACTGATAGTTCTCCTTACCTGGAATGCCTGCACTTTTTTGTTTTCGATGCAGGTGGACCAACGGCTTAACGTGGCTTCCGAACCACGGGAGCGGTCTAACGATCTTTTTGTCCCCGATCCGGGAATTGAACCCGGGCCCACTGGGTGATAACCCAGAGCTCTACCACTGAGCTACGGCCGCTGCTTGTGTTAGGGTAGGCCAGTTAAAGTGGATACCGGTTAAAAGGTGGCCAGTTAAGAGGAAGCCTACTGTATAAAAACAAATATTAAGTACCTTATAACAAATAACTTTTGAACATAGGCTGAGATATCACTATCACTATATGACTATTTTGAAACAGGGACTTCACATAATGTTTATTTTAACCTGTATATGAATGAGAGGTGAGTGTAGGATGATTATGGCAGGATCTTGTTGTCTTGTTACTGACATTCTCCTTAGACAGGACTGTTACATAATAGCCCAACAGCCAATTTTTTGCCAACTGTAGGTATCTAGGGACTTGAAGATTAACGTGGGATCCGAACCACACTTTTGACCTCATATATACGAATTGGTCTAATTATGAGGACAGTATATAATTGGATATAAGTTATATTAAATATAAGTTATATCAAAGTCTTTATGGATGAACTAGTATTCACCAGTGTGGATGTTCATATGACATGGTGATAAGAGTTAGGATACAACAATAAAATTGCAAAATTTACCAGACTAAAACACTAGGATCTCAGTAAATGCACCTTCAAACTTAGCCGTGAACCCAGAACTCAATATTTACTAGCTAGTGTAGTTTACAGTGCGCTACAATGTTTAGGTTATGTATGTTTTGGCTCGGTTTGTCAAAACTACTCCAATATGTCATTTATAGTGACGATAACACGTGCATTTATCGCTCAGCAAATCGAAGTTACCGCAAAGCGGCGGGAAGATGCTCATGTCAATGACCCGACCTTGGCCTATTTATAGCCATCCAGTCCGCAGCAATTTTGACTATTCACAACCAGTTTACTTTTCTTTTTTTTTTGAACTTTTCAAAGTATTTCTAACAACTTGTAGTAAGCAACAAAATACTGAAACTAACTGCCACAGCATGCTGTAAACTGGTGGAATGCATATATAAAACAAGTACCATAAAATGCATGTTTTTTATATATGCATATTCTGCTAGCTGCATGGACATTATTTTCTAGGTAATCTAGCTGAATCCTTTTTTTTTATAACCTTAATCAGCCCAAAGGCTTTTTCTTTCAAACTTTTTGCTGAATAACATTTCTTTTACAGATTCTACTAGCAAACTTTTTGGCCCAAACGGAAGCCCTGGCCATGGGCAAGTCCCCAGCTGAAGCAAAAGCAGAACTTGAGAAGGCTGGTATGCCGAAAGCTGACATTGAGAAGATTCTTCCTCACAAAGTGTTCGAGGGAAATCGGCCCAGCAATTCAATTGTTGTGAAGAAGGTCACCCCATTTACTTTGGGTGCCCTTATAGGTAAGATTTGTTTTGGATAAATAATAATAGTTAGACTACATTCTTTATGTGGGTTTTACCAAGGACTAACCAAAGACTGAAGTCTGCACATATATGTTGGCCAAGTGGGTTGTGATTTGAAATCGGCAAAACGGCTAAACTAATGCCTCAATATGTACACCAGACATTCATAAAAGAGGTACCATACAGGATCAGATTTTTAAATACACCAACAATTAAAAAAATAATGATACAACAATGGCTGCCAATGAAAATTAGCATTGTTAGTCTATCCAACACACATTTTTTCAACATCTATGCTCTTTGGCACTATATTGAATGGTACCATGTAACTGTGCAGTACAGTATATTTCAATGATAAATTCATGAATCTTATTTTAACAAAACAATCACAAAACAGTTTGAAAAAATAAATCTCTATAACTGAGTGTACAAATTTGAAATCAATATGGAATGATTTATTCAATAGTATTAAATGACTGGTTATTTAATAATTTTAAGGAAATAAAACATTACTTCGTTAAAAATAGTAGTTTTCATCACTAGGAGTAAAGTGGCTCTTTTTGGTGCGCTAAAACAATTAGGCTAAGCACCAAAAAGACACTTTGCTCTGAGTGATAAACATATTTTTTATCACAAAGCGGGATTCGATTTTTAATTGTTGAACATTTTTAACTATAAAGTTGAATTTTAGAGGTTATGTTTACAAAGTTCTCTTCCATGATATTAATGACTATTGTTTACTGTTCATATTGTTTATAGACAAAAATTTGAATTCCAGTAGTTCTATAAATTCTGCATATAAAATTTAATGAGAAAATGACAATACACTTAGCAAACAGCTGACTTTTTATGTCCCAGGACTTAAATATCACAGCAGAATTTTTAGATCTTAGGACAAAAAAGTTGTGTTTTGTGTACTATTAACAGAATAAAAAACATGTGTATTTCTTGCAGAATAATAAAAAAGAACCAAAATATAATTAAAAGATTGTTTGGTGTGATAAATATTTCTGAATTTTTTCTTTCAGCAATGTATGAACACAAAATCTTCACTCAAGGAGTCATCTGGGATATCAACTCATTTGATCAGTGGGGGTAAGTGGAATGTATTTTATTTTATTTTTAACAAAAATAATATTAATATTTATTTTTTAGTATTATTGCAGAAGAGTCATTAAACCTTAGAGTTATTCTGAAAATGAGCCTATTACCATTGACTTTGTACACTACGTGAGTAGACTTCTCATAGCATAGGCATGTGTGAAGCATATTGACAATGGTGCAATCTCGTGCGGCGTCCATGGAAGTACACGTAACATATGATAGATAAATCAGTATTCCCACTCTCCTAAATCAAGGATGAAACATTTTATAACTGAAAGTTATGTTTATGTTTTGGTAAAATGTTTTGGCAGCACTGTAAATTCAGCTGAATAACAACAACTTCGATGGCAGCGACTCTGGTGCGGCGTCCACCGAACTCCCAAATTTTTACCTCAAACTAAATGCATTGGATGAGAGGTCTATTCACGTTAGTGTACATAGTCAATGCTATTACAAATGGTTACTATCAGGAAAATACTGATTTTTTATTTTATCATTGCTTGAAAATAGCCACATTCAACCACCATTTCATTGTTGATAGGTATATCTAGCATAAGATTTTTTTTCGTTGGTTTTTTTTGCCTGATTGCTAATGTTTGGTGATATGATATAAAGTCAACAATATCCTTTAGGATCAGTTTATATGGTGGGACATAAAAACAAAATTTAGAAAGAATTCTTAAACCACAAAAAGGGCATTAAGAATTACATTAAAACTAGAGGTGTGCGGATATCCGAAAATTCGGTTCGGTTTCGGATTGGATCGGATATCCGTATCCGATCCGAAGATTTTATTAATATCCGTATATTCGGGTCGGATATCCGACTTTCCCGGATAGACTGTAAATCTGGTGTCAAAGACAAGATCAATATACAAATATTGTGTTTTGCGCGATGGCCATTCTGCATAAAATGGTGACGATGCGACAGGACGTCTAAAATTGCGTCCAAAGTACTGAAGCAGACTAATACAGTACACTCTCTTTCATCGGAACTAATGTGGCGGACGGCCGGTTCGGATGTCAAAAAATTCCGATGAAGCGGGGTCCGTCGTGAGTCATCATTTCCGCCCGTACGGTGACCTATCGTGATTGTATTTACTCTTGTTTTTAAGATAACACAAGAGATTTTATGAAAATAAGGCACTCAAACTTTGAACATGGTAACAATGAACCTATAGGAATAAAAACAACGCAGGAAATCAAGATCCAAAATCTTTATTCTCATATTCAATATTCATATTCCAGCAGTCAACTGACTTCCACATAACACAGGTGCAGTCGCGACGCGAGACAGACTGAATGTCAGTTTGGGAAGCGTTCGAAGCAGATGTATTGTTCACTTCCGGCCCCCTTCCTCTTTGTTATTTTTGTGTGAATACTCCACGGCCACGTAAATCACATCGATGGGTACAGATTATGGAAAACGCCTGATGACTTTTGATGCAAAATGTGATACCTCACTGTTGTGCGGATAGAACGAATGAAAAATGAAGGCGCTAAAACGGAAAAATTATTTATTTCGTAAGAGAAAAAAATTATTACGGTCCAGATTTTCAGTTCCGATGAAGCGGAGTTCCGATGTCGCCGAGTCCGATTAACGAGAGTGTACTGTAATAAGAAGTCAGATAATAGAATAACGCGAAATAATCACGACACCCAGCGACCAAGGTTAAGTGTTTAACATTCAACTGCACAATTGACAAAGTGCCAATTCTGAACCCTCTCGCTTGGAGCGCTAGCAGTAAAGATACAAGTCTCATCCAATCACGGCAGCTCGAGAAGCTCTAGTTTTTATTCCACCAGCCTGAATCGCTAGTGTCGTGGTATTTTGAGCGCTAGTTGTTGGGAACTGCTATGCCTAATAATAAAATAAAATCAGCAAATAGGTTCCTTTGTAATCTCAGTGAATTTAATAACAACAAAATACAACTGTAAACAACATGAAAAGCAAAAACTAACAATCAGCTGATTAAAAGACATAGCAATCCTCCCCCCTAAGTTTTTCCTAATTAATTACAGTTTTCTGATTTGGTCATTGTGTCTTTTCCACAATCTTCCATCTTGTAATCTTACAAGGTACATTATGTTGCCCAGTTGTCTTTCAACAGTTCCAACAATCCATTTTTCATTTGAGTTCTTTGAATAATTCTTAACTAAAACTTCCTGTCCAATGGAAAAATGTCTTCTCGGTTTTGGTTCGTTATTGTATACAGGGTCTGTACAATTGTCAACCATAAGATCTAACTCTGTTCTAATGTTTCTTCCAAACATTAAATTGTAAGGGGAATTTCCAGTAGTTGAGTGTTGTGTTTTTCTTAACTGTTTTAAAATCTTGTTCAAATGGTTGTCTGTCTTTCCCCCACCACTAGCATAAAGCAGTTTTTTTACCGTTTGGACTTCCCTTTCAGCTTGCCCATTGGACTTCGGACAAAAAGGGGCAATAGTTTTATGTGTTATTTCATATCTCTTAAGAAAGTCTTGGAAAGGTTTTGATGTAAATTGAGTCCCATTATCGCTCACCAAGACATGAGGAATCCCGAAAGTTGCAAATAATCTCTCCAATTGTGCAACACACCAACTAGTAGTTGTAGTTTTTGTTGAAATCACCTCCACCCACTTACTGTACGCATCAACAACTATAAGATACCACAATCCCTTTAGTGGTCCACAAAAATCTAAATGGATTCGTTCCCAAGGTCCCATGGGGGGTTCCCATGGATGAATAACCTCTTTTGGTGGGTTGTTTAGTTTCTGTCGGCAAGGAATGCACTGCTTCACCAATGCTTCAATTTCTTGATCTATATTTCTCCAGTAGCAGTAACTTCTAGCTAGTAGTTTCATTTTGGTCATTCCGATGTGCCCCGCGTGTAGTTCACTTAAAACATGTTTTCGTAGGGATGTAGGTATACATATTCTGTTCCCTCTGAATATACATCCATCCTGTAAACAAAATTCCCCATCCCTGAGACCAAGCTCTTTCAAGCTTTTCCCTGTGAGTAAAAAGTGCAAAATGAGTTTTAGATCTGCATCTTTCTTAGTTTCCTCTTTAATTAATTTTCTGGTTACAGGCATTGTATCCACTTGGTTTATTAGAAACTGTTCATGATCATCATTTATATTTTCAGGTCCATCTGTAACGGGAAATCGTGATAAATAATCAGCATTTGCATGTTTTGTTGTGCTGCGGTATTCAATTGTATAGTCAAATCCAGATAAGAAGTGGGCATAGTTAAATATCCTTGAAGCAGTCATAGCTGGTAAGGTTTTTGATGGATCAAAGATCGAGACTAGAGGCTTATGATCTGTTATAAGAATGAATTTTCTTCCATAACAATAAGGAAAGAACTTCCTTAATCCCCAGTAAATACCTACAGCCTCCTTGTCAATTTGACTGTACTTGCGTTCTGCTTTTGTAAGTGATCTAGAGGCAAAAGCTATGGGTTTCTCAGAGCCATCTTTGTATCTATGTGACAAGCATGCTCCTAACCCCGTTGGACTTGCATCTGTAGCTAGAACTAAGGTTTCATCTGGGTCGTAATGTGCCAACGTTTGTTCGCTTGTTATTTCAGCTTTTACTTTTAAAAAGGATTCTTCACATTTCTTCGTCCAAGTAAATTTTTTTCCTTGCCTCAGTAGTTCGTTCAAAGGTTCCAGCAAAGTTGACATGTTTGGAACGAACCGCGTGTAATAATTAGCTAGGCCTAGGAATGTCCTTAGTTGACTCAAATCTTCTGGCCTTTTGGCTTTAGTTATGGCCTCTACATTTTCTGGTGATTTGTGTAAGCCATTTTCATCAATAACGTGACCCAAGTACTTGACGCTTTTTTGAAAGAATTTGCATTTGTCACGATTTAAACGTAAGTTGAATTGCCTGATTCTTTGAAAAACCTCTCGCAGTCGCTTTATCGTTTCATCAAATGTGCTCCCTTGTATAAGAATGTCATCAAAGAAACAAACTGTGCCTTCCAGACCATGTAAAACTTTATCCATAAATCTTTGCCAAATACTTGGTGCAATTTTTATCCCAAACATTAACCTATTGACTCTGTATAACCCCAGATGAGTACTTATAGTTTGTATATCTCTTGACTCTTCATCCATGGGAAGATGTAAGTAGGCATTACTAATGTCCAAAGTGCAGAAAAATTTTCCCTTATTCATGTGTGTAAAAATATCTTCTATTCGTGGGATAGGATACTTTTCATCTTGAATGAGTTTGTTTGCTGTAACCTTATAATCTGCACAAAGCCGTACACTTCCATTTGGTTTCCTCACAGGAACAATGGGTGTACCCCACTCTGAATTCTCAACTTTTGTTATTATTCCACTAGCCTCCAGCCTATGTAGCTCGCTTTCAACTGACTTCCGTAATGCGTAAGGGACTTGACGAGGTTTAATAAAAATGGGTTTTGCACCTTCCCTCAATTTGATGTGCCCTTGTTCTGAGGGTATTTCACCAATTTCAGGTCTGAAAATATCTTCGTAAGATGAAATTAGTCCATCCAGTTGCTCTGAGGAAACACTTTCAGCTAATTTAATGTCAGCCCAGTCCATCCTAACCTCTCTCAGCCATTCACGTCCGAAAATCGGATCTACGTGTTGCTTCAAAACGTAAAGTCTTCCATGGAAATCAAATTCTTTGTAGTTACATTTAACAAAACAAACGCCTACAGGCTTTATGATTTCTCCAGTGTAAGTTTTCATTTCCACGGCTGTCTTGAAAAGTCGCTTGTTCATATTTAGTTTCACAAAATCGCGATAAGCCATCGAGCTCAGTGCTGCACCCGTATCAAGTTCCATCTTCAATACATTTCCCTCAATAGTTACGTCAATCAAAAATTTATCACTTGCCGTTGATGATGTTCCTAACATATAAATTTCATGTGCGTTTGTGTCTTCGTTTTCAGCATCTACTGTCTTTGACTGGAACTCCTTGGTTTTCTCAGTTGAATTTCCAAAGGTTTTGGACAGACAAACTTTTCCGATGTGACCAACCTTCCCACATTTCTTGCAAAAGTCATTTTTAAACTTGCAAAGGTTGGCTTTGTGCTGAACACTGCCACACCTGTAACACTTACCTTTCAAATCTTGAAACGTAATAGATGCTTTATTGTCATTGTTAATCTGCTTCTTTACGTCAGGTCTTTTGTTTAAGTAATTAATGTCTACTGTTTGGTGTCCTATTGCAGGTTTCGAGTTTATCTCATGACTTTCTGCCTTAGACTGTTCAATACAAATTGCAGTTTCCACTACCTCTTTGAAAGACATTTTGTTTCCTTTCTCTTGAAGAAATTTTACTCTTATATCGTTGTCTCTTAAACCTCGAATGAATTGCATTTTCAAAAACATATCACTTATTGTATGATTACAATTGTGGCACTTAAAATCACAGTCACTTGCTAAACGCTTCAATTCTCTTGCGAATACACTTATTCCTTCTTTAGGATCCTGCAGTTTGCAGACAAACTTGTGTTGATTAGCTAGTACACTTGGTGAAGGTTCAATACAGTTTTTTAGTAGATTGGAAAGTTCCTCGAAAGATTTTTCACCTGGTAACTCAGGCGCAATTGCATCACATAATGTTTGATGCATTTCTGGTGAAAGAGTACTGACAAAGAAATGTGTTTTAGTCTTTGGGTCAGAAATTTTCCTTAGATCAAAATAATTTGTAAGTCTCATCAAGAAGTTTTTTAATGTCTCATTTTCAGAGTACGGTGTAAAACTCATACTCGGAATGTTATTTTTGTTACACTCATGAACTACTATAGAGTTTGTATTCTCTTCTTTCGGTAAAGACCTCGTGATAAAAGGCTGTAACAGAGCCTTTATTTCAAGGTATATCTCTTCCACATCTGCTCTGTAATCTTCTTCTTTTTCGATTTCATCTGCTTCTTCAGTTATAAATGTCAATGTTTCCTCATGTAAGTGTACAAATTTGTGCCAAGTTTCATCTGTCAGAATCAGTCTTCCTGGAGCATCAAAGGAACTTGAGCCTTTTGTTTTTAACACATGCAGAGTTCTTGTTAGTTGTCCTTTGATTATTCCCCTCTGCTGCTTTAATGTTTTTAAATCACTTTTCGTACTTTCATCACTCGTCGCCATTTGCTATGCCTAATAATAAAATAAAATCAGCAAATAGGTTCCTTTGTAATCTCAGTGAATTTAATAACAACAAAATACAACTGTAAACAACATGAAAAGCAAAAACTAACAATCAGCTGATTAAAAGACATAGCAGGAACAATTCATCATTCGTAGTTTCGTCGTTTCGTGACTCTATATAAGATTTAATCTAATGAAGATTACGATCGCGTTTGACTGACTATGACTTGGGATTGCGATCGCGATTCAACCGTACGTTCTCGTTCTGTTGTCGTCTGTAATTATTTGCTCTTTGATGTTGATAGGTTATGTCTTTATACCTCTGATCGTGTTTTAAACTGATTTGAATATTTTTATTGTCTCTTAATTATTCTTATGTACAAGGAAAAGAAAGAGTAAATAAGTGTTATATGGAAGTCTTTTGCTAAAACTGAAAATGACTGTTTACAGAATGCTTTGTATGCAAGCTGAAGCTAGGTTATGTTTCCTACCATCATTTTGTTTTCAAATAAAATGATATTTTGTTGAAAGTCCTACTTTATCATATTGTACATTGGGATGTTTGCCTGGTGAGTAGTTTTGACCTAGGCCTATGGCAACTCTCTTTAATTAGAGCTTAGGTTAGGCGTAGTTCAAAATAATGTTGACATGTTCATTTAGGTAGGCCTAGGGCCAATTGATGTTTACGTTGATCATAACAAATTATAAATTGACTTTGTTTTAAAGTTTAAAAATAGTTGAATTGTTGTTAATTTGATTGATTTTGATATTCCTAAACTGTTTTTATAATCAAGGCCTACTCCAAATTAAAAAATTGTGGCTTTAAATTGGTTACTTGTTTGCCTTTCTGTTTACTGCGCAAAAATCCGAATCCGAAAACTATCCGATCCGATCCTGTTACTCTCCGATCCGAACCGATCCGAATCTTAACTATCCGAACCGAATCCGATCCGAAAAAAAATTTCACTATCCGCACACCTCTAATTAAAACAAAAATGGGATACATCTATGCGTGAGTTTTCTTCAATAAAATTGTCACAGTTCACAGTCTCTATCTTTCTTACAATTTTGCATACAAAAAAACTATCAAACAACAATATGGTTGCTAAGTTGGGGGATAAACACTATTATCACACCAGATATAGGAATGAAATAGCTATTAATCCTTAAAGCTGAGAGTTTTATAATAAAAAAGCTTCTTATGCAGGGAAAATATTTATAAATAATTGACAGTTGAGGTGAAAACTATTGATGAGTTTATTCAGATTTGTATTATAAAACATTGTACAGCTTTAAAGAGTTATAGTTCTCATTGTTTTATTTCATGATTACTTTATAGAATTAGTTTTAGTTTAATTTACGATGCCATTCAATGTACGTCATGTATACTTCATGAATAAAGTTATTTTCAATTTAATTCAAAGGTGATCGAGTAAAAGGTGGGAGTAAATGATTAAATATCTTGCATTATTCATGAATTCCTCCAATTCTGAAATCTCGCTAAACTGAACAGGGTGCTGATCCAATTAGGAATAACTCCATTGTATTTACTTTGTATATTTTATTATTTTTTGCTAATCATAAAATTTTAGATGTTCTTTTTACACGCTTAGATGTATTTAAATAAATAGATAGATTCAATAAATAGATGATTTGCTTGTAATATAACAATGCTAAATTCAATGATATAATTTTTAATCCTTATAGATTCCAAAAGTGAAGTTTATCAAGCAGTCCTCTGAGTTACAACTGTTACAACTTAATATTTCTTTTTAGTTATAGATTTACCCAAAAACCCCTCGATGCACATAACAATAAACTGTCAAATAGTGAAATATAGTTCAGGAAACCTTAATTACAACACTCAACAACTAATAAAAAATAACATAATTGCAAAAACTTAGGGAGCTTGCATAGCTTCCAAAACTCTCAAATCCGCATACAAGGCATTGAAAGCACATTTTTGCCAACTTCAAGTTGAACTATATGAAATTAACTCATTTTTAACCAATTTTGTTAATACGCTACTGTATATATTTTTGAGGTTTTGCAATTTGATGTATATCCATGGCAGCTAGCTATGAAAATACAACTTTAATAGTTGAAAAATGAAAATTTTGAAAGTTACAGAAGATTTAGATAATGGGTATTAGAGGTAGACCATCATTCAAAAGAATTGATTATTAAAAGATGTCTAAGGTTAAACTAATAGGTTTAACACTAAACTGAATAAACCTGAACTGAACTACCAAAAATGGCTGTCATATTTGAAAGGAAAGTACAAATCAATGAAAGAGTTGGAGGAAAATACTAAAAAGTATTCAACTAGGCCTACATAATTCAATTACAAACTCTATTTTGGTGATTCATTGGTAATTAGACTCAGAATAATATATGTTAAAGACAAGTGATACAACAAGAAGTGGGAGAATTCCTTCAGTTATGCATCTTTATATCTTTGTAAAAGAGGTAAAACGTGATCGTGACTTAGAATACTCAATAATTGACAAGTTTATTGTTATTTCTAGTTTTAAATTTGAAATCTTATCGATTTTTTTAGAGTGGAGCTTGGCAAACAGTTGGCTAAAGCCATTGAGCCTGAACTACAAGACAAGACTCCTGTCAGTTCGCACGATCCCTCCACCAATGGACTCATCAACTTCCTTAAGCAGAACTGGTAAAAAGGATAGAATATTCATAACCAAAAGGAAAGAATATTGTATAACCTTGGACTTATATCACTGCCGTTGACATGTTGTTGAAAAAAGTAAAATACACATTTTTCTACCTTATTTTTTACATGTTTTTCGCATTTGAAGTTGTAGCTTTAAAAATGGAACAAATAAATTTATTTTATCTAATTTTCAAGCTTAATCTGATTATTATATTTATTTGTTATGGATTATTATTTGGTTTTTCGGTGCTTTTAAATACATGGGTGTCTGGGAAATGGTGTACATTCCTTCAAGATTTTCTTGAACTGCTCTGTTTTTTGGTCACTGTAAGCTAAAAATTTAACTTTGTAATCTTAGTAAAGTGTTTATACTTTGTTATGTAAAGATACAAAAGTCTGTTTTAAGTTACCTTCTATTTGAACTATTTTCCTTGATTTGCAAAACAACTTATTTCATTACCAAAAAGAATCAGGCTACAGTTTCTCACTACACTCAATTTCAATGGTTTTTGTTTATAGGGAAACTGGAAACAAAAGACGATTTGATGAAAGGTGAGTTTGACTCCCCATCTTCCAATAAAGTAAATCGAGAAAAATATTGAGCAAATAAATTGTTCGGCTAATTGCACGGGTGGTTAAAACCATATTGCACAAATTGTAATGAAATCCAACCATTTTAAATCTTTAACCATTTTGTCAAATAAAATTCAAGAAAAGTATTCTCAAAATGAAATTGAATACTTTCAAATTTTAATTTAGCAAGAAATGTTGTTATGTAGATTATCATTGTAAGTTAAAAACAGTTGAATCAGTTGTTTTGTTATTTAGTATCTCAGGTACTTAGCTGGTGTTGTATTTTAGGTGTTTTTATAGATTATTTTTGTATAATTATTTGCAACTTGTTCTTAGTCACTTAGGTACTGCTTTAAACTAAATAAATGTACATGACATTATATTTATAAAGCATGAAAAAATATATTTGTTGAGCAAATCTTGTCTTTACATTCTCCTTTTTCTAGTAAGGTAGAAACTATTATTGTAAGTAATGTGTACATAAGTTCGTTAAATTTTAATTTTTATACAATGTCATAGCTGTGTAAGTTTTAGCGAATTTCCCATAGGGAATAAGCTATTACCGTAGGTCTCATAGAAAGACCTAAGACCGGGACCATGTTACCTTTTCGTTGTGCATATTAACTTTTGCATAAATTTAAGATTATCGACTGACTCTTCATGGACCTACCCCCATTAAAGGAGGACATTCAGTAATGACGTTATGAATTTAAAAGAGTTTAAAATTCGTGTTAGACTGTATCAAAAAGTGATAACATAAGCTTGTACAAACTCAGAAGTACCTTAGTTATCAATGAGTAGAGTTTGTAGGGTTTACTAGTACTATAAATACAGGAGAGTAACTCAAACTCGGACTTCAATAGCC
Source organism: Neoaliturus tenellus (assembly GCA_030545055.2). NCBI lineage: Eukaryota > Metazoa > Arthropoda > Insecta > Hemiptera > Cicadellidae > Neoaliturus > Neoaliturus tenellus. Next base: position 282,632,363 of record CM061531.1, on the reverse strand, counting down.
TGTAATTGTGGATTACTCAAAAAGCCTGCTAGAGCAGTTAAGTGCACTGGTTTCCAAAGGCGGAGCATGAAGGAGTGTTACCGTATGTTTTTTTTTTATTGTTTTAAAAGACGAGGTTCAAGTTTTTTTTTTTTTTTAACTATGTACAGTAGGTGTGCTACAAATAAATGTTTTATACAAATAACGTAAACTTTATGCACTTTTTCTTCTGTTTACCGTTTTAACTATAACCCGAAATTTTTTACAAAAGTAAACACTGTTCAGTCTACATTAGTTTGGGTTTACGAGACTGCTATATTAATTTTCTTTAGCGGGGGGGGGAAGGGGGGTGGTGCTTTAACCCCCTAATGCCCCACCCCTTGGCTATGACCTTTGTGTCTTTTCAAAATTATAAATTTTGGTTCAATTTAATCTTTGAAACGTTCTGAAAAGATAACGGTTTGTTTTGATAAAATAAGAGAGTATGATATAATCTTAATGGCTTATGACTTGAAAGTTTTGATTAAAGAATGAAACTGTTGTTAAAAGTTCTTTGCTTCACACAATATCCAAGTATTTGGAAGTCAAATGGAAGAAACTGTTGAAGCAATATTGCAAAAATTTAAATATAAACTTCTCTTAGAAATGGCGAAACTTGTCCCAAGATTGTTTATTGTGTTGGCCGATCTTAAAAAGCAAATTCCTTTCACATTTTCTCCTTAATAGTAAAACCTATAAGTACCTTTATTATATTATAAATTGAGTTAACAATTAGATCTTTAGCCAAAATTTACACATTTCATAAGTTTTTAGCTAAGTCTGAAATAAATAACAAAAATATATATATATTTTTACAATTTGGAATGTTTAAAATTATAAGGTCACCTGCGAGAAATGATGACATTGTTATAAAAAATGCTAGAGATTTTTATCTTCAAATTATCATTATAAAACACAATAAAAATAACCTTCAGACTCTCATACATTTAAATAGTTTAATTATGAATTTTCCTTTAAAGTACCAAGAGATATTCAACTTGAATCCCCATGCGATACAGAGATGAAGAAGGGGTGTCGAAGGAAGCTATAAGTCAGTTGGAAGTGTTTACATTAGGCACAACACAGCCTCCAGGCCAATACTTCATCCGGATTGTGCCGCAGGTAATATCGCGCCGCGCTCCTCTTATACATATGTATCACGTGGTTTTCAGGTTCGGGAAATAAGAAGATACTCCAGTCGCAGCACATCTGCGTACTTGGTAAATTTCTATTGAAATTTTGTCGTTCTAGATTTATATTATGGATATTATATGGTCATTTTTTGTGATCGTTGTCAAGTCATAATAGTTGTTATATGACAAGTATAAAAATTCAATTGTGTCTTTTTTACAATAAATTATGAGGATTGTTATTGTTGCAAAATATGTAATTGCTAGTTTTTTTTTGCAATCTGATTTTGTATGTCTAAAAAATGATGTCGTAGCGTTGGAAGAACAACGATTGTTTTAAGGGTTTTGTTATCCTAGTATTTTTTATTGTAAAAGTACGACAATTTAGTACATTGTCAGAGCACGTCAAGGATATAAGTATTGTCTAATAGCTGCACTAAATTTAGGTAATGCTCCAAGTTCACCGTCCATTGCCTCAAGTCGCCGGATGAAGTGCCCATAAAACTAATAGAGACCAATGACTCTTTTAGTAGTTTCTGTGTTTTACGGACATCTGTCCCTCAAGTGGACTTTACGGTTGGCTAATTAACACAATAATTATACTTTGACATTGTAACTAATTTCTTAATTTCTACTATCACAGAGTAACTGTGCTACTATATTGTTATACCGTATTGTCTTTTGAACCGAACTTAAGAATTGCGATTCAAATTAAACACAATAAACACAGAATAAGTAGGTCATGAGGAAAGGACATAATCCACATGACGTCATAGATGATGACGTCAACATTTACGTCTTCACAAATGACACAATGTCTTCATTAAAGGTCACGTCCTTCACTAAAAGTCAAAATGTTTTAGCACTTTTGTATAATATCTTACATTTTGCTCTGGGATTCAAACGAGTCCCAGTGACCTTGAGGTGAGCAACTGAGAAACTGTAAAAGTGCAGTTGTACGAGAATTCATTTAATGGAAAACACCAAGGCAATTTAATCGTTTCGGTAGTTTCTTGTAAAATACCCATGACTATATATAAAATAATCACACACAGTTTATGACACAATCTAAATATCTATTGATTTTTAACTTTATTAAAGAATAAATTTAGGTCGTAACTATAACTGAGGTGGGACGTTACACTGTCTACCCAAGACGCTTCAGGGTGAGGTACTATTGGGACTGCGGCAAATAAATTCAATCACAATTTCTGCCTACCCTGATCACGGCTCTCTTGGTACTAGTACACCATTTATTTCCATCTCGTTGAATTTTGTCTTACCTCGAAGATTAAATTGACATAAGAAACTGGTCAACTAAAAGGTAATAAAAAATATAACTTATGTAAGCATACAAAAATATCTATATATTAATAGGTAAGCATGTTCCTTACCTGTACTGTGATTAAATATTGCATGAATTAAATAGCTATACAACTTTTAAGTTCTAAGAATAAACGGTTTTTGTAAAGGACTTCTTCCTTTAATTTTTAATGAGTGTTATTGTAAAGTATTTCTTTCTATTCAATTTATTTTGTTCCAAACACAAGTGCAGGAACTACCCACAACACGGGCGCTGATGTATTGCCTGTTAAGGGCGAGATTGCATTGCCCTCACGTGCGCCTCCTGTCGGGAACGTATTGAACTTCGGCTCAACACACGAGGGAAATGTCTTGGCGGGAATGTTAAATGGGGTTTATACCAATGTTCTACCACAGGATTCTTAGATTTCAAATTACATGTGTAATTATAATTGCTCTGTTTACCAATTCTCCAATAATTGCTCTACCAATGCTCTGTTATATAATTGTTATTTTTACTCTATGTATGTGTAATACATGTCGAAATCTTGTTTGCTTAATTGAAAACTAAACTGAAACTCTAAAGTGGTGTAGGGAATTAATACTTGTAACAGTTAATAAATAGACAACAATAAAGTTGTGGAAATGATAAAAATAATATTTTCTCCTTCTACAAAATTGGAAAGAATTTATCACTTTATAAACATTCATTTGCCCATTATGGACCAAGAGAAATTTACGGAAACCTTTATGAAAACATATGAAAACACGAGAAAAACCTTTGAATAAAAACCACCGTAACATTTTAAGCTGAATTGCGAGTCACATAACTGGTAATCAACAAACATTTTTAGAACGCACTTTAAAATGAAACAGTTAATTTCAGACTTTTCCTTATGTATTGGATCCCTTTTAAATCTATCTATTCTCCTCTGAATATAAAAAAAATATAGAAGTACTTAACTCACATCGAAAACATTTACTTTAAAAACAATTTGTAACAGGGCATAATGCAATTTTTTAAATTCTGTATGAACTCAAACAAACAAAATTACAATTAGAACCTCCATAAAAATACGCTTTTAGTGTAATTCAGAATCCCAAAACAATTCTTCCTCAGGCTTCATTGTAACAGTTACAATGCACGAAGGGTTTGGAAGGACAAAGGGCCAGTTAATATCGCCAGAGGGAGGGCAGGGCTTGAACTAGGGACACGGTCGGTTTATCACAATTGTCGCGTAATTTACACCTAAACTAATTTACATTACCTCTCCCTTCACCCTCTCATGCAACATTAGTGTGTGATTTACCGGAGTTGAGAAGTTAATTTGCATGTTTTGTTTGGATACAATTATTAATTACTCGCTGTAAACATTACAATCCAACGTTTACACATTGTTCATACACGTTGATCAAGTGTCATAAAAAATTCCGACACACCCATTTTTCAACAAATTACAAAACACAATTATATTGACTTCTATTTGTAATCATCTTGAAACCCCTTTAAAAATGCAACTAAGTTAAGTTTTATATCATTGAAATTGTTGGAAAAAAATAAGTTCACATAAGTTTGAGTAAACCGTCTATTTCTTAAGTAGTTCGCAAATTTGACATTAAAATATAACCTTTTTTATTTAAAATTTCTGTTTAAACATAGGGACATGCTGTGACCTATTTTTATCTACTCTAATGATAGTTCTCAATTATGATGTTGTTGACAGTACTAAGTAATTTACGTCACAATTATTATCTTATTACTCTGTAAAAGAATCGTAAAACTAATAAATTCAACTTTACACATGGTTACATTTGAATTTAATGAGATGGATCAAAACGCAACATGATGGCATAAAAAACTTTCCTAAAACCTTTATTATATAAAAAAATATAGGCCTATATTAATTAAAAAACTTTCTATATTAGTGAAAGTTTTTCCAAGAACACTTTTTTTAAAATAACCTTAGTGTATGTTTCTAAAAAGTTAGGTTTCAATCTGAGTTAATTTACAATAACTTTTTTGCTTTAGCAAAAGCAAAAAAAACCTAAATTGCTAAAAAGTTAAGGAGTTAATTATATATTAGTAAATAGATACGCCATGTATCTATGAAAACTGAATGAGTTAATTTAAGCTATAATTTGCAGGCTAATGCATCCTTTATCTTTGAAGTTAATAAAAAAATTAGAAATTGAAAGCTAGTAACTAAGGGTTACTTTTCGAAAGTATGAGTAGATCCACACCATGATGAGCTAGATTGTTGTCGTTTGGTTTTCTCAGTCAGCTGATTTAGCAATCAGCTGTCTGGTCACATCGCTGACCGGCCCCCGGATATTTTGCGGCAGGTCCTATGTCAACCAGGCACTGATTGGCTATTTGTATTCAACAACAGGACTTTAGCGCTAATTCAGCTCAAACGGCCAACTTGGATGATTGATCATTTTAGGAAGGGTGTTTTCTCAGCTTTTACTTTAAATGGTAAATAGTAGTATATTTCATTACAATCCTCTAAAAGGATTTTTCCTATAAAATGATCGACGATTCTATAAAATGATCGTAATTCACAAAGTAATTTTAAATAATTGATATGAAGTACATTTTTCGTCGTACTGCCTAATTAATTTAACTACAAAAACATAAAACATTTTGACCAACAATTAATTGTTCTGAAAATGAACATTTTTGTGGTAAAGGTCCATGCCAATTATGAACTCAATACAACTATTCGTTACGTAAATAAAAATTATTAAGTGAAAAAATATAAAATGGTGGCTAGTTACTAACAGAGTACAATAGAACACATGTTCAAATGGAGTTTTTCTTTATTTGCCTAATGAATAACCAGGAAAAGTTTGAAAATTTTCGTACAGCGAGAGCTAGACACCCTTATTTCTTGAAGACTTCATCAGAGTAGGTAAGTCCTATTATAAACCTGTTTTGTGAATGATTTACAAAACACACTTTTTTAAAGGTAAATTGTGTTTAACAACAACAACAACGAAAATGCTTCAATTCCTTTTAAGAGGTATTTTTTATGTTTTAAGTAAAATTTCAATAATTTATCTCTTTTTTTATCTCTTTTTACTTTTTTTTGTCTTAATCCGGTTGGGATGTGCCAATGTGCCAACCATGACCAAGAAATGACAAGACCAAGTTTTCATATAAAAACTGATGATAGGCCTATAACCTTTTATGTTTGGCTCAGTAGTTATTTTAGAGGAACTTAGTAGGCGTACCGGGACATGAGGACCAAGATGGCGGCGCCCATGAATGTGCTGAGTCATGATGACGTCATCCAAGATGGCGGCGTCAGCTGTTTGTGACGTCATCAAGATGGCGGCGTCAGCTGTTTTTTGTGACGTCATCAAGATGGCGGCGTCAGCTGTTTTTTTTTGTGACGACATCAAGATGGCGGCTTCAGCTGTTTTTTGTGACGTCACCAAGATGGCGGCCTCCTAGGCCACGTCCCTTTTCCAAGATGGCGGCCTCCTGGTGGCGGGAAATTTCCTAACCTCACTTTTACCACGTGTTTGACCACGTGGCGACCGTAAACTTACTACGTGAGTCAAGATGGCATTATTTTTTACGAATAAAATTTTCACTGTGCACTGCCGGGATTTGAACCCGGGCCGCCAAGTTGGTGCGCCGCAACGCTAACCACTAGACCATCACACAGTTGAGCTGAGAGCGTTGTAATGACGCTGTAGTCTGGTGATTCTGTAGCTGTAGTGTAGTGGGTGATCTTGAACCACCCCCGTCCTCACCCCTGACCACCGCCCCCGCCCCCACCCCCGCCCCCACCCCCCGCCCCCGCCCCCCCCCCCCCACCGCCACCCCTGCCCCCGCCCCCACCCCCGCCCTCGCCCCACCCCCGCCCCCGCCCCCAAAAATAAATAAATACAAAATAGAAAACTCACTGTGCACTGCCGGTATTTGAACCCGGGCCGCCAAGTTGGTGCGCCGCAACGCTAACCACTAGACCATCACACAGTTGAGCTGAGAGCGTTGTAATGAGTCTAGTGACGTTGTAGTTTGGTGATTTTACCAAGATGGTGGTGCCCATGTATTTTCGCGCCAATTTTTTGTGACGTCTTCAAGATGGCGGCGTCAGCTGTTTTTTGTGACGTCATCAAGATGGCGGCGTTTGCGCCAATTTTGCCTAATTTTCGCGCCAATCGTCAGCCGTTTTTTCTGTGACGTCATCATGGGGAACAAGACCATATGGATCGCTGGGGTCATACTATATAAAGTGTACACAATACTATATAAAGTGTAGAATATGTAAAATGATGTACAACACCCAAATAAAGTGCATATTATACTATATAAAGTGAAAAACATGAAAATTTTGGCTTAAAAAATCTAAAAATCGCCAATATCTCGAAAACGGTGTGTCCTAGGGGTCCGGGGACCTCAAAAAACCACCTTCTACGAAGTAGAGGTGCCCCTGGGGGGTAGGTACCCTAAAATAACAAAATTAACCAAAATGTTGCGGGTTGCATCAAAAAAATGAAGGGGCAATGAAGGGGCAAAACTTTGAAAAATCATATCTTGGGAATGGCTTCATGTATTAACTTCATACTTGGTATGTGTGTACACTTAGTTGGTATTTAAAAATGCATAGCACGGGGTATCAAAAAAATGAAGGCGCAAAAAAGTTTTATTTTTTATCTTGAGAATGGCACTACGGATTTTCTTTAAAATTGGTATGTGTATATGTGTAGTGTTAGTATGTAATAAAATGCTAAGCATCACTTCCCAGATTCAAGGTCACAACTGTGAAAAATAAAAAAAACATACAACTATTAATTTTTTATCCCCCGCTGGTGTATGACTGTTCCTTTGAGTCTCTAAGTATTTGTTAAGACTAAGAAGAGTGTAGTGGTCAAGGTCAGACATATTAAAAAATAAAAAACATCTTAAAATAACAGACAGAGGCCTACAGGCCCACTGGCGCAGGGCAAGTTGATGTCGTCCCAGAGTTAAAGTGTTGTGACCTTGAGTAAAAACACAGAAATATCCAACCCATGTTGGTCTAGAGTTAAAGTGTAGTGACCTTGAGCCAAAAACTTGTAAAACACTTACATGAACAGAGACGGAGAACAGCGAGGCGCACAGCACGAAAGTCGGAGACATACTGGTGGAGAGGCGTTGCGCAGCCTAGGGACTCGATTATGGTGGGGGTATGGGGGTAATGCCAACCCACTAGACCATCACACAGTTGAGCTGAGAGCGTTGTAATGAGTCTAGTGACGCTGTAGTTTGGTGATTCTGCCAAGATGGCGGCGTCAGCTGTTTTTTGTGACGTCTCCAAGATGGTGGTGTCCTAGGCCACGCCCCTTTTCCAAGATGGCGGCCTCCTGGTGGCAGGAAATTTCCTAACCTGACTTTTACCACGTGTTTGACCACGTGGCGTCCGTAAACTTACTACGTGAGTCAAGATGGCATTATTTTTTTACGAATAAAATTTTCACTGTGCACTGCCGGGGTTAGAACCCGGGCCGCCAAGTTGGTGCGCCGCAACGCTGACCACTAGGCCATCACACAGTTGAGCTGAGAGCGTTGTAATGAGTCTAGTGATGTTGTAGTTTGGTGATTTTGCCAAGACGGCGGCGCCCATGTATTTTCGCGTCAATTTTTTGTGACGTCATCAAGATGGCGGCGTCAGCTGTTTTTTGGGACGTCATCAAGATGGCGGTGTTTGTGCCAATTTTGCCTAATTTTCGCGCCAATCGTCAGCCGTTTTTTCTGTGACGTCATCATGGGGAACAAGACCATATGGATCGCTGGGGTCATACTATATAAAGTGTACACAATACTATATAAAGTGTAGAATATGTAAAATGATGTACAACACCCAAATAAAGTGCATATTATACTATATAAAGTGAAAAACATGAAAAATTTTGGCTTAAAAAAATCTAAAAATTGCAAATATCTCGAAAACGGTGTGTCCTAGGGGTCCGGGGACCTCAAAAAAACCACCTTCTACGAAGTAGAGGTGCCCCTGTGGGGTAGGTACCCTAAAATAACAAAATTAACCAAAATGTTGCGGGTTGCATCCAAAAAATGAAGGGGCAATGAAGGGGCAAAACTTTGAAAAATCATATCTTGGGAATGGCTTCATGTATTAACTTCATACTTGGTATGTGTGTACACTTAGTTGGTATTTAAAAATGCATGGCACGAGGTATCCAAAAATGAAGGGGCAAAAAAGTTTTATTTTTTATCTTGAGAATGGCACTACGGATTTTCTTTAAACTTGGTATGTGTATATGTGTAGTGTTAGTATGTAATAAAATGCTAAGCATCACTTCCCAGATTCAAGGTCACAACTGTGAAAAATAAAAAAACATACAACTATTATTTTTTTATCCCCTGCTGGTGTATGACTGTTCCTTTGAGTCTCTAAGTATTTGTTAAGACTAAGAAGAGTGTAGTGGTCAAGGTCAGACCTATTAAAAAATAAAAAAAAACATCTTAAATAACAGATAGGGGCATACAAGCCCGCTGGCGCAGGGCTCTACCTTCTCAATAGCAGATCAATACTTAGGAGTTGAAGGCAGTATAGTGTTATGGTATTATCTTAAAGAAAAATCCTTATATTTCTAAGACAGAGGGTGAGCAGTCTTTATAAGTTAGCAGATACTAGTACAATTTTATTGAAGGGAAATACATAGCAGTTTATAATGTAACTCAGCCCTATCCTTGGGTCTTTCTTAGAGAGGGAAAATACAACAGTGTATCCAACAATTCTACCAGATACTAGTACAGAGTTCTGAAGGTACAGGCTAGTTATATGTATTTCTTATAGATAGAAAATACAACACATCAGTGTACAGTTTACAACACCATGTTAACAATTCTAAGTCGTGGTTATGTAGTCTTTAGAAGTTATCAGATACCAGTGTAGAGTTGCAGTGCTAAGTCAGAAAGAGTACAATACCTACACCATGGGGACTGCATTACATATAGTCTTCTTTAGAGAATACTTAGATATTTCTGAGTCTTTGGGACCAGCAGCTATCTTAAAAAATAAATAATTAAATATATGGCAGATACCGCTACAATAGTATCTTAGAGAAAAATACCGTAAAACTTCAAGTATAACTTTTTGTTACACTTCATCTATTCGTATTAACACAGTACATGTGAAACCTATTCTTTGATTACAGTGCAGCACGGTGTTGTGTATATTTTAAATATGCAACCTATTTGACTAAAGTGTAACGCATGCGTAGTCTTTTTTGACACATATGCAGTAATATGATTTAAATATACATAAGGTTTAATGTTTCAAACGTATGGTTAAATGTTTGTGTAAGACTGCTGTATGTGACAAATATGGCAGAAACCATTCCAAGGAAACATAGTAATTTGTATACAATAGAGTGAAGCATATGTGTAGTTTGATTTTTATTAGAGTAAAACAGTAAGTTTTTTATCATACGTAAACTTATAATATTGTCAGAGTGAAACGTGTGGCTAATTGAGAGGGTTAACTTAAAGAGTTATTTTTTCATCCATTCTAGCTAATATGTGTAATTTGATATTTCTCCATGAGTATCCACAATATGTGTGCTTGGAACTATTTTATTATGTTACAACACCATGTTGTTTATTGCACACGTTTATATTTTTTTAACGTGCAACTTTCTTCACGCCTGATGGTAGCATAAGTGTGCAGACCATTTTTGTATAGGATTGCAGCACTCGTAAATTTGTATCCTGTAGCGTGTTATTTGTAGTGTCCATGAGAAAGTGATTAATATTCACTCCCTAATTTCAAGTGTAGCAAATGTGTAGTTTTTTTTTACTCCCCTATAGTAGTGTGGGGTACAATTTTATGTAAGATAGTAACCAGTGCCAGAGTGAAGCATACTGTTTGGCACAGGGAAGTTTTGTTACTTTCATCCATTAGAGTACAGCACTTTATAATTAGAATTTTCTTTACTAGGATGCAGCAAATATGTAAGGGTCTTTCGTTAGTGTGCAACACAATGATTTTTATACAAAATAAGATAAATATAACTTTCGTAAAGATGTTTTAGAATAGACTGTAGTATATGTGTAATTTTACTTAACTCCACCACAGTGAACACAATTTTTTACCATACATAATTGAAATATGAACAAATATGATCTAAACAAAAGAACCTGTGTTATTATTTTATTTGCCAGAGAGCTGAATATGTGTACATTTGTGTGCAGCTCTATGTTGTCTGTTATATACGTGGATGTTTATTACCAGATGTGATGACTCTTTCCACACCGTAATACAACTCTTAAAGTGGAGCACCTTGTTTTTTTATTTGACATGATGCTACGTATTGAAAAAAATATAGTTCATGACTATATTGAAGGTGGGGTCCAAGCACATGAGACTCTGTTATTTTTTATCTACCAACCCAAGCACAATACACGTGTGATTCGACTTTTATCCGCCAGTGTGTAAAACATGTGTGGTTTTAATGTTATAATGCATCACTGTTACTTGATATTTGCTGTGTTACATATTTCAAAAAATATCTTTAACATATGTCAATATCTTTAACCTTCTACACAAGAGCGCTGCATATCGATGTTTTACTCATATTGGTTCGCTTGTTAACGAAAAGTTAGATTTCTTACCGGAATGGAGTATAATTTGTTTATTATTAACAATGTATTTACTTCGGCGCAGTAAGTTTATCACTAGGAGGTAGTACATGTAAATTTTTATGTTTCTACACTACAGCACTCATGTAGTTTGACTTTGTCGCCGGTTTGCAGCACAAACATCGATTCTCCATGGCTTTAAATATTAATTTACATAATCATGAGTACTACCTATATATTATTATAGTTTTTAATACTGTATTGCATCACGTGTGAGAGTCATCTTTCCTCTACCAGAGCGTGATAATTAAGTAGTTTAACATTTCCACTAGAGTGTGGTTAAGGTTTTCTTCACTAGAGTGGAGCACTGTTTTTATCATATGTTACGTGCTGTCAACATACTATTTCTCTCTTCCCACTGGAATACAGCACACATGTGGTTTTGGTTTTATCTACTGGAGTGCAGCACTGTTTATAATATTCATTATGTTATATATTATCAAAGTATTACTTACAGTTTTCTATCAAACTGTAGCTCAGTTTATCTTTATACAACCAGTGTGCAACACAATTGAAAACTGATTTTTTATATCATAGTGTACACTGTGTTACTTGCATGTTTATGTGTACATGTTGTACATGGAACATATTCCAAAAGAGTGTAGCACATTTGTAGAGAGTATTTCCTCCTCTTGTATGCTATACTATGATTTTAATGTACATAATGGTACATATTGCATATTTTGTCAGCTTTTTGTATTAGTCCTCTGGATGTGACCAATACGGTGGCACCCGTGCCCAGGTAACTTATATTTTATTTGCTAGATTACGGCACATGTTAATTTCTTCCCAACTGGAGAAAAGCACATGTGTAGTTTGATTATTTAAAGTGGATAATTTTTATTACATACTATGTAGAACAAATTTAGCTAGATTTTATATGAGACCAATTGCAGGGGCTTAGTCAATGAAAGGCTTTATCTTTTATACACCAAAGCGCGGCACACATATAGTTTAACTTTTCTCCACCAGTTTACACCACATATGTGATTTAAATTATGCCACTTAAGCGCAGCACAATGCTGTTTATTAAACATGTTGGTATATGTCTAACATGTAGCTTTTTTGCCTACTTGCAGCATAATTGTAACTTACCATATTTTGTATACAGTTTACGTACATTTAACTTTATATAGTGAAACCTCAGCACATGACCAGTTTGGCAGTTCCCGCGAGGAAGTAATTTTTATTATTATTTCTTTTCTATAAACAGTCCAGCAAATGTGGAGTTAACCAGAGTGCCCTCCACCAGAGTGGAGTGGAGAGTGAATGTGTTTCTATTATACATGATAGGTCAAAGTGCCGCGGTTTAACATATGACCATCTACTGAGGCACTGATAGTGGAAGTTAAATTGTTTTTATCTACCAAAGCACAGTGCTTTTGTAATTAGTTTTCCCTAATAGAGCGTAACAAATGTTTTGTTAGGTGTTTACCACTAGTATTCTTCACTGCAATTCTAATACATCTTATGGTACATTTAACTTACGAAACAATCATGTTTTCCATTGGATTGCAGCACATGTGTAGTTAGACTTTTATCCATTATAGTGGAGTACTATTTTTTACTATACATTAAGGTACATATGTAACTAATGTGGTCTAAGCACACTAAGTTTGGTTATCATTTATTCATTAGAGTGTAGAACGTGTATATTTTTAATTGTACTATAGCAGAGTATCTTTTAATATACATTTTGATAAATATGTGACTTTCTTCATACCATATGACAGCAAATGTAATTTGACTTTTCTCCACCAGAGTAGAGCACCACGTTTCATACACGTTCATGTACCTGGTAATATTTTTACACGAACACGATATACTTGTAGTTTGCTTTGTTCTAATATAGTGTTGCACTATACGCTTGATTATACCAAATTTTACATACTGCCAGTGTAGTGTATTGTTATTCTTTAGAGTGTAGCTTATTACTGATTATATTGTGAATGAAGAATAGTTATCATTTTCATCTGTCAGAGCACAGTTTACTTTTCCACCAGTGTGCAACTTGATAATATGGTCAACTGATACGGTCGTATACATCATAAAATCGATTGAGTTCAGGTCAGGTTACCTATCACGTCTGATAGGCCAGATCACGGTAAATTATGGTAGTTCACGATTGGACTAGTTAAGTGTAGACCAGATTAGGTCTAGTTAGATCTAGCCTGATCGGAACTAGTAAATTTTAGTTGGTCAACGAAAACCTAGTAAGATTATGTCAAGTGTCGCCATTATGTGTCTTACTGGATTGATTATCATAGGTTTGATAGGATAACTCTTGTTAACTTATGTTGTTCTTGTTAGTCTGGTCAGACAAGATTACATTAAGTCTGGCCATATCTAGTATGTCAATGTAAGTTAGAATAGATCAGATTTGATTTGCCAGTTATCTAATGGTTCACATTGCCAAAGAAACTTATTAGGCTATAGTGAACACCCAATATGGTAGCGCCCTATTAGTGTAAATTTATCTAGTTTCTCACCACAATGAATTACACTTCTGGGTTACATTTTTTCACCTGTGACCATCATATAGACTGTAAGGTTATTTTTAACAAGAAGAAGGTACTAATATCTTAGTACTTAGATACACAATTGCAAATACTGCTTATCCGTGGCTAACTTTTTCCCAGACTGCAACATGAGACCAACGAGAAAGAAATTTTATTAGCTTTTCCTCTCTAACAGAGCGCAGAACATTTGTAGGTTGACTTCTCTCCACCAGAGTGGAGCACCATGTATGATACACATATTTCCAGCTTATACTGTATGACCAATTGGTGGGGGACGGATAAAGTTTAGTTATTTTTTATCCAACATAGTGCAGCACTACAATATTTATGCACATAATGATACCTATATATGGCACAAGGAGTTTAGCATATGCCTAATATGGTAACTTATATGTGAATGAAGTCTTTTTAGTTTTTCAGGGTGCAGCACTTGCACGGTTAGCATTTCAAAGTTATCATATTACATAAAATTCCATAGTCTTAATCTAAATATTACTGTAGTTTTAGGGTTGGGGCGGGGGTGGGGGGCGGGGCAGGGGCGGGGGCAGGGGTGGGGGCGGGGGCGGGGGCAGGGGTGGGGGCGGGGGTGGGGGCAGGGGTGGGGGCGGGGGCGGGGGTGGGGGCGGGGGCGGTGGTCAGGGGTGAGGACGGGGGTGGTTCAAGATCACCCACTACACTACAGCTACAGAATCACCAGACTACAGCGTCATTACAACGCTCTCAGCTCAACTGTGTGATGGTCTAGTGGTTAGCGTTGCGGCGCACCAACTTGGCGGCCCGGGTTCAAATCCCGGCAGTGCACAGTGAAAATTTTATTCGTAAAAAATAATGCCATCTTGACTCACGTAGTAAGTTTATGGTCGCCACGTGGTCAAACACGTGGTAAAAGTGAGGTTAGGAAATTTCCCGCCACCAGGAGGCCGCCATCTTGGAAAAGGGGCGTGGCCTAGGAGGCCGCCATCTTGGTGACGTCACAAAAAACAGCTGAAGCCGCCATCTTGATGACGTCACAAAAAAAACAGCTGACGCCACCATCTTGATGACGTCACAAAACAGCTGACGCCGCCATTTGGATGACGTCATCATGACTCAGCACATTCATGGGCGCCGCCATCTTGGTCCTCATGTCCCGGTACGCCTACTGAACTTGTTATTAATTTTCCAAATTTATTTCTAGAAATATAAATTCCAAGTTAGTAGACATGGCGGAAAAAAAGAATGTATGTGCATACGAACGTTTCCATTATCCCTGCCACCAATCGTGACGTTAACTTTGGGCTACATTTGACTTTTAACATTTACCATTTACCACGTCCTCTCCGTCCCGGTCTTGAAGAGCGGGGAATCGTCAGTTATACTGTGAGCCTTTTTAGGGCCTAATAGGGTAATTGTGTTCCTCGTAATATTAATTTAAATTGTAATAAAGTTTGTCAAGAAAATATTGTTACAATTTTTTGAAAAAAATTTACTGTCTAGGATTTATTTTAAGTTTTCGGGTAACAGATTGAATAGTCTAGTACCCATAACTTTAGGGGTTGGGCTAGTTTTTTGGAGCCTATGTTGTTCTAAGTTTAAAATTACTTCATTTCTTAAGTTGTTTTGTTGGCAATTATGTTTAAAATTTAGTGTTATTTTTTATGAATTTGATTATGTTTTCAGGATGTAGGTAGAGGTTTTATGGTTAGGATTCTATTCGAAGGAATAGAGGTTTGCAGCGGTTTTGCTGACAGTATGCCTCTTCTATTATTCTTATTGTCTTATTTTGAAGTGTGAATATCTTCTTTATCGAGGTTTCTACAGCGGCTCCCCAGGCTATTATTCCAAAGTTTATATGTGCATCAAAGAGTGCAATGTTATGCCATTATTGTAATTTCTTTATTGGCTATTTTCTTATCCTTCTCAATGGGGTTAAATTTTGCTTGGAGATTTGCTTTTAAATTTAGCTCTAGTGACTTAATGTTGTGTGAACCACTGAGTGCCTTAATGACAAAAATTGGACTTCAGTTTGAAAATGGTAACATTATTCCCACTCCAGGTGGTGTACTTATTCAAAATTAGTTGATTTATCGTGTTTTCCCTCAGGAGGCAGTCTGTCTAGACGGGTCCTATAATTCAGCACCTTTGTCGATGAAGCGTGTTATTGAAAGCTCAGACTAGAATATCGCGGATGCGCTGTTCTTATTCCTTTATAGCTACTGGACTGTGTCATGATATTGTTTATCTAGTACAGTATGCTTATACTCAGTACATAATTTATTACAATAAAAACAAAAACAGTGTACGTAATCAATTTTCTTCTTTTAAAAAGTGCAACGAATTGAAAAAATTATGATTATTTTCAAACTTAAACTAAATATTCATTGGATTATTATACTTCGTTACAAGGGCAAAAAGTAGCACTTTGCCGTCCTAGAGATCGTTTTTCAAGTTCTAGACGAAGTGAAATAATCGAGAGTGGGCAAAGCGTTTTTGCTCGAGTTACGAACGATATTTTTCTTCAGACCAAACTCATGCAATAAATTCTAAACAATAGAAAACATATTTTTACTAGTCCATAACAAACAAAACATAGGAACCTTAACTTAACTATCCTGGTGGGATGCACTGCTTTTTTCCGGATGCTAGGCAACCACTTCAAATGTTCTACAGGGTTTCCAAAGCCACAAAGGTTCCAAAGCTAAAAGGGTTTCGAGGGCCGAAAATTTTCGGCCCTATACCTCAAAAGCATGATTTTTCTTATTAGAAGTGAGTT
Source organism: Neoaliturus tenellus (assembly GCA_030545055.2). Lineage (NCBI taxonomy): Eukaryota > Metazoa > Arthropoda > Insecta > Hemiptera > Cicadellidae > Neoaliturus > Neoaliturus tenellus. The sequence goes on along the minus strand of CM061531.1, from coordinate 282,615,986 downwards.
TCGAAAACAGATTATGTTGATGTAGTGTGCTGATAACTTTTTTGTGTGTTTTGTTCATTAGGCGAAAAGTAGTCCATTATCTATAATATGATTATGCTATCAAACTTTATACATTGCAGTGACACAGCTATACATTGTTTTATATATACATCTCCAAGTTCAAACTATATAAGTTTTTAACGCTGGTGTCATTGATATAGAGGTTTAAAATTGTTACTAATTTTTTGCTCCCCAAAAGAAGACCACATTATTAACATATCAAGTGAGATAAATTAAAATATCAATAAGTTTTACATCTGTATACATTAAAATTTAATAATAATAATAAAATATAAAATAACTTTTATTCTGATTATTTAATTTGGTTTTGACGTATTTGTTATTTATCGTATGCAAAAATCTTCAAGGATAAAAATATTTATTTGACTAAACAATTTTGTTTTTGTGGCTAGTTCTAAGGCTTTCTGTGTAATTTGCAAGCAAATAAACAAAATTTTAAATTAATTTATAGTTAGATGGTTAAAGATCGATTTTATAAATGTAAATTGTTTTGGAATAGAATAGTTTATTTTTTATGTTTATAAATAGATTGTGTTACTAATTCAAATCATATTTATGTAATTGTATTATTAAAAAAAAAATATTTTATAATAACAGTGCATGCATCGGACATGATGTGACATCGTGTGATTGGTGTGGACCACCCAGCTGGTGACCCGGTACCCCGGATGAGCATGGCTGCGTCAATCGACGACCGATCAGTCGGCTATGGACACCGCCATTACCGCAATAGCCTGCGATCATCAGCCATTAATTGTCCAATTTACACCTCAAATACGACACCGTAATGGCCTGACGCGGAGAGCTTTCTAATGAATTACCTGGAAAACGTCCAGCCGGGCAAACGTGTTTTGGAAATGAACTTGATGCAAATTGCTATATTATGGAGCAATTAAAATATCCGGTGGATCAATGGCTTGAAAACATTGTGAGTCCATTTTATATCGGGTGTCTTACGTAAGGGTAAGTGTCTCAAATTGATTACAGATCGACAATTTGTCGTAAAATGTTGAAATGATATTATTTACAACTAAATCAACTCCAAAGAATAATTGACAAATATTTTTAACGTTGTATAAATACAGGGTGCTTAAATTCTTTAAAAATGGGGTCGAAGGTTAGAATATTGCAAATTTCAAATACAAAAATAAGAATTTGTGAAAAAAGAATTCAGTTTTCTTCTTTAGTTTCAAAATGGTGGCCTTTTTGCAACAAAAATAATTTATTTTACTGAATACATTGTTAAACTATGTACATTCTTAATGTTTTTTTAGGGCTCTGCTTAGAAAAAAAAACATCGTTAAACCATGCCTATAACCATAGTGATAAATAGCTACAATATTTTATTATTTTAGCATGTAATCACTGCTAAATTTACTCTGCAGAATTTGAAGAACTATTTTTAAATTCATATCCTAAAAGCTAATAACTTAAATTGGCAAGCAACATGTGAGGCGAATATGTTGTGTAAATAGAATTTATGAGCCCATTAAAGTAAGCCTCCACGTAAACAATTTTCACCGCCTTAGCCTAAGCCTCTACTTTGCAACCTGACTAATGGCCTACCCCTTTCCCAAAACCGCACTGCCTTTAGACGCTCTTGTGTGATGGTTAAAATATTTTATTTATATTTGGCAGCTTTATATTTTCAATACTGGACGACTTTTAGTTTTATAATATATTATGACAAATTCTTTTAAATATATTATACTAGGATTTTCTATAAATTGTTCTGCGTCGTGATTAAAAATATTTAACGGTGGATCTGCAGTAGAATTTTATAAATTGTTAAATTATTTTTAATTGGTATCTTGAAAAAATCCCTCTTTATAGTTGGTGAATTTTAGAGACATTAAAAATAAGGTATATACGTCTTTGGTCGTTGTAAAATATCAAATTAGACTTATATGATATTCACACAAAGTCATTGCAAGCATGTTACATACAATTAGCATAGGCATACTAATCTAATTATATATTTTTAGAGAAATAACAAAGAGTTTGTGTCAAGCAAAAAATGTTTACCAGTGAATCTATAGTTTTCAAGGTATCCTGTTAAGTTAAAGAGAGAATGAATGAGTTTACTGATACGTCGGTTTAAATCACCGTATACAAAAAATTCAACTATAGATTTAACATTGTTCATTGCCCTACTAAATTAGAAGTTGTTTAAAAATTTAATAAAATATTGAAAGTATTCTACAAGGGGCTTACATGCTATAGCGAGCCGTTAGAGAGTCTTCACCTGTTTATTGTGAGTGTAATTTTACGGATGCATTTGTGTGTGTGTGTGTGTGTGTGTGTGTGTGTGTGTGTGTGTGTGTGTGTGTGTGTGTGTGTGTGTGTGTGTGTGTGTGTGTGTGTGTGTGTGTGTGTGTGTGTGTGTGTGTGTCATCCAGTTTTACTGTTCTCATTTATTAATGGAAAGATATTGTTATACAATTTATAAAACTCGTGCCTGTTAAGGAGGAGATTAATCTACGTAGAGCTCGTCTTGTCATCATCCTTAATTAAGGATCCTGCACACAATGAACGCAAGGCAGAGCAAATTGTTTACAGGTCTGGTTTTCACGTTTCTGCGAATCACCTTCTATTGTTAAAACGTTTAACGCGTTAATGTATTAACTTAATTGCCTTGGAAATTACCTTCATTACAACCTACTCCCTATTCTTCTAGAAGACCGTCATTGTTAAAAGGAATAAATAAATTTTACATAACAAATATACATATTGCGTTTATTACTGATTTATAAAAATGCTTAAAAATGTCAACTGTGTTTATAAAATAAACAATAACAATTCAAGAAACATAGTAGGCCTACTACTATGTTTATTATTAAATGAATACCTGATAAAGTGAAAATATTTTTTGTATGTAAAAATATATTGATTGGGTGACTAGATAAAACAAAATAAGAATTTCGGTAATGAGAGAAAATATTAATAAGAACGAGGATAAAATACAATTTATAAAATTCATCAAACATAAAATACACGATAAACACCGTCGTGAAATTATGAAAACTGAAATATGCAAATAAAACTATCAAGTACATTCGCGATTTTGGCAGGTGTTTGTGACACATTTTTCATCATGATGTGATGCTCTATAATTTGAATATCGTGCCGGCGAGATGGGTTCATTAACCGCCCGGATGCAGCTCCCATCGACCGGAAACACCGGATAATCCACCTGCAGCTGGACATTGACTTCCGGAACCGGCAATCGCTCCGTATCTGAATGTGTCATCAGTTGGGCCATTCACGATGGAAAGGGTGTCAAAAATATTCATATTACCAACCAAGTGATATATTCTTAGACGTATATGTTTTCAGTAGATTTTCATGACGCATGTACAGTATCGTCGAGTCTGCAGTGCCGCCCGCCTTGGATTTTTACTCCTATAAGACTAATGTTACATTTCAAACATCCGCTACGCCTTTAATATTGGTCAAAAAGATCCATATTTATGCCACTTTAGAGGAAGTTTTAATATTTAGGGCCCTATCAAATCAAAAGGTTTATATTTATTGTTTGATTGATATACAAAAAGTTAGAGTACGTATAGGTTTTTTATTTGATTAATAAACTCATGTTGAGTATTATTAACATTTTGTTTTTGACGGACGCGTTCTTATAGTAGTTTAATCTCATAACTCGCTCTACAATCGTGATTTTTATTTCACAGTGTTCTAGATATTCAAATTCCCTTTAAAATTACATAAAGAAGAATCTTTTCGACCAATATTAAAGGCGTAGCGAATGTTTGAAATTTAATATTAGTCTTACGGGAGTTTAAACTCAAGGGTCTTACTGACGTTATAATTAATTGACTATAAGACTGTTCTGTAAATATGAACATGTCATGTAAACTGATGTTTTCGGAAAAGTACCCCGCCCCCTCCCCATCTGGCTGTTAGCGTCTTTCGTCAAGTTAGGCATCCCTACAGGAAATATACATGTAAATTTGATGCATAAGGCTTCAGCCATAGTAATAGACCTGGCTTTGTACAGTATCTAGTCAAATAAAAAAAGTATACTGGAATAAATACACACAAAAACTTAGGATAATTCGTTTTGAGTAGTTAGGATCAAACCACAAAGTCAATTAGTTAAAAGTATTTTAGTATAATAATGTACTTGATGCTCGAAATCGAGCAATTTAGTTTGGACAACCACAGTCATTTAATTGCTAATAAAAAGTTTATTTTTAGTTCTAAATAAATTCTACTCGTACAATCCAATATTGCGATTATCAGTAATGCCCAAAACTACCTACATGCATACCTCCTACTTGATCTGGTAACCACTTGAGATGATTGCGTCAAATGAGAGTCATAAAAAAAAAATAATAAAAAACACCCTCTTCAGATTTTATTACAATATACAAACTTACTAATATAAAATATATAACTATAGTCAACTATTAAACAACAACCACATGAATGTATAAACATTTTGACAATTTTTTCCGTACAAAGTAGGTGTAGTAAGTGTAGGGTGTTTATTGATATACCCTCACTAAATGCAGGTAGTTTATTAATATGTCTAAAGTGACGCTTTTTGTTCGAGGTAAAATTACTATGTTTCGACAAGAAACTCCAGACCTAGCTGTGTTATGAACAACTTTTTCATGTTCAATTTTTTAACCGATCTCTTAAAAAACAAGTATTTTCAACTTTTTAAGTTACAAAAATTTAAAAATCATTTTTAAGGCATTAAAAACTATCAAATGATTGTCTCCTGAACCGTAGTTCTACAACATTGTCATTTCGGGAAGCTGTTGACCTCGACATTGGCTTGTTCTATTTCTCACGAGGAAGAAAAAACCACTTTAGCTCCTTTTGTGTAAAAAAAGAGAGGTTTTAGGAACTTTGGTACGAAATAGTATATTTCGTTACAAGGGCCGAAAATGGATTTTTCGGACCTCAGTCGAGAACTTAAAACGATCGAGAGTAAGCAAAACGTATTTGACATTGTTACGAACAATATTTTTCATGACCTAACAATATTTTCATGAAATAATATTTTTATTCGTCCATAACAAAGAAAATATAACCTTGAGATGTATTACTTGTATTTATGGTTGCTAAGCAACCACTTGAGATCAGCTGCAGCCACCACCAAAACTAGAATCTAACAGTTCGGTAGGTAACAACTACAGCTGTTTCGAATGAAAAAAAAACACCATGTACGTCACATCTATTTGACAGTTTCTATCAGCTGAGCACCAACTACGTCACTGATTTGTTATTTGTTGATGTTGATATGACCTACCTTGAATTGTTCCCCTTATTGGCTACCGCTTTTCATTAGCTTTAAGTGGAAATCTAGGGCTGAAAATTTTCGGCTATAGACCTCAAACAAATGATTATCGTTTTTAGAAGTGGGTCTAAAACAGATGACATTGATGTAGTGTGATGAAAAAATACTACAAACTTCAATTTTGAATGACCTATTTATACAGCATGGCCAAATCGTGTCAATATAGTGATAGAACGATGATGGGATGGGAGGGGTTGTTAGTGGGGGGGGGGGGGGGGGTTGGAGAGGTTGATTGGTCGGCTGAGCCTGTCAGTTATACTAATGGGGCGGGATCCAATTTTCAGCTCAGTTAGCCACCTGGATAACCGGCTCATTTTTGCTGAAAAACGAAAATTGAATCACTTCACTATCCGGCCATGAAGGGATAAACGTAGAAAATATGCAATCTCTTATCGATCTGTAGGAGAATCCGAGTAAAATTAAATATTAAATCGTTTTTATTAAAATGAACTACCAAACACATAATTAAAATCACATTTAAATGTACATGATTTAATAGTGATTTTTTAATTTAATAATATCATTAAAAAGTATAGATCCGGGTGTCCACAAAGTCATTGTGTTGATTTTAATACAAAATATTATGTTAATTATTGCATTTTGCTTGTGTTCAATCGTATAAAAATAAAATAAATTTTCTCACGATTTCGTACTCTTGCCAGTTGGATAATATGTTCATTACCCAGCTAAATCACTATGAAAAATATACTTTGTGAATAATATTCTCTCTGTAGAGCAAATTCGTTAAAATTAATCAGAGCCTATATGCAAACCACATATTAAGGCTTCCTTCCTAGAACCTTTGAGACAAAGACTTGAACCATTAATTAAATTTACGTCAGGTTGAGGGTTGACAAAGGTTATATTCTCGTCTCTAATATTTGTATATTATACGAAAGAGCTCCCATAAAATGGATGTTTTTGATTTAAATGCACTGTTAACCTTTTTCCAAACAGTACAAAACTATTTTCTTAATTTGGTAAAATATTTATAACGTTTTATTTTACTTAGAAGGGAAGATAAATCAAGAAATCTTGGATAAACTTGGATAAATTTTGCAGATCACAAAGTTGAGGAATGAAAAAGATGAAAAGAAAGTTTCATGAACTGTACTGCACTTTTGTAGTTTTAAAATGCAGCAAAAAAAATCAAGAATAATTGTTTTGTTATAACGGTTAATTAGGTTAAAATATGTTACATATATAATTTTCCCACATGCCGGATTTAGTACAAAAAAGGAAATTTATTTATTAAGTAGTAAAATATTTTCCAACTATTTAAATAATTTGGTTGTCATACAACAAAATATTCGGAGTATTGGGAAGAACTTTGATTTATTTGCAGTAGAACTGTTAAGCTTATAAAAAAATCCAGATATAATTATTCTGACAGAAATTTGGATAGAAGATAACTAGCTCTTTCAGTATAAACTTCCAAATTATAATCTCTATTCTAAAACTACGGTAATAATTCTTATTGCTGGGATGGCGTGGCTGTCTTTTTCTAATAGGTTGACTTGTCATGTTATCTCTGATATTCAAATTTATTAATTTGTTTAACAAAGAATTAAGACATTCAAATTAGCATGGACATGATTAGTTTTATTTATTGCTTTTAAGGTATTAAACCAAGTTTTTAGTTCAGGAAAATACATTAAATAATCTATGCATGCAAGGGTTCATCAAACAATATTAGCATCTGTTGTAAACCTCACATACCAATGGGAACACTCTTTTGCTATTCAAATTTTTATTTTTATTTTATTTGTTATTGTTTTTTTACGCATGCCACAATTCTTGGTTAGATTATTGTACTTCAATAATTTTAAAAACTGAATTCATTCAAGAATTTTAAAAAGTCCTTAAATTATGTTGTCAAATTGAAATAAATTATTTTTATTATAGTTTTAAGCGTCTAAATAGTTTAGTTAGAATGAACACAGAGATACAAATAGTTTGAGTGCCAATTTATTATTTATATTATAAATATTATTGTTATTTCATGTTATATTTTTTTGTCGGGATCCTTTACTAAATGTAATTCCATTACATGTTATTATTGCATTCCATTTCTAAAGCATTTTAATAGCTGTATCGCACATGTTGATATCATCTGTGACGGACACAGGTCGCCGCTGGGCGGGGGGCTGGCGTGGCCGATGAGAACCTGCAATGATGACAACGACGACAGCTCTTTTTCTATTATTAATGAATGTTTAGAACTGAATTCTTTTGACCAATACATCCAGTTCTTTAGTCCATGTTTAGCCAACAGTGTGATTTACTCTTCTTTAAAAGTATTTCATATGAACATTAGAAGTTTTGCAAAAAATATCAATGAAGCCTTAATTTATTTAGAAAGTTTTAAAACAGATCTTGATATTGTTGTGTTTTCCGAATGTTGGCTGAGCGGGGGGGAGGAGACTGTGACCTTGGACGGATTTGACTTTTACGTGACCGAAAATCAACAAAACAAAAACGACGGCACTATTGTTTACGTTAACAAACGACTTTCTGTTACTGTCAAACAAGTTACTTTGGGCGATGTTTTTGCTATAAATATTAATTTTTTCACTTAAACAAATACTTTAATCTACTAGCTTTATACAGGACTTTCGACAGCAACTTAAGACAATTCATTGATGAGCTTGCAGAATATTACAGTCATGTAGATAAAAATATTATGTGTATCCTTATAGGAGATATTAATATTGATTTATTAAAACATGACATCAACACCGATTCATACTTGAATACTTTAACTGTTTTTGGACTAAATCATTGTGTTTACAAACCGACTAGAGTTGCAGATAACAGTGTTTCCTGCATTGACCACATTGCCGTGCGGTACTGCGACATGAGCGGTGTGCGGGCGGCCGTCATGCACACTAGCGTCACCGACCACTACTCAACCGCCCTGACTATCACCGCCGCCGCCGCCACCGCGCCGCACACGCACACACGCACTGATAACGACAGAGATATTCCCCGCACATACCTTGACCACGCGACTGTCACTGCAATACTCTCAACTACCGACTGGGGACCCATATTAAATTGTTTCGATGTTGTAGTGTGCTCTGAATTATTTTTAAGTTCCTTCTTGTCTGCAATTGAAAATGCAAAAAAACCTGTCAAGTTTGCTTCGTCTCGTTCAAAAAAATTGAAACCTTGGATAACAGCTGGTCTGGTGAAGTCAATTAGGGTTAGAGATAAATTGAGCAGATTATTAAAAAAACAACCTTTTAATGTTGATTTGGTAATTCGTTTCAGAGAATATCGGCACAACTTAAGTATTCTCTTAAAACAAGTAAAGCGGGATTATTATCGATCAAAAATCCAACAGTTTAATAAAAATCCAAAACTTTTCTGGGGAGTGATTAATGAGCTTGCAGGGAGGGTGCGAAATAAAGATTCTTTTCCAATAGAAAAATTTTCTCCAATCAATGCCAGAATTAGTGAACAGTTAAAATTAGATACAGCAAACGATTTTAATAGCTTTTTTTCAAATATTGGGGAAGACTTGGCTAGCTCAATCGATTCGGGCGGGGAACCAGTGGTCGACGACTTTGACTATGTTACGAACTCTAACTTTACTTTTAATACTGTTACTGAATTAGACATTGAACGGCACGTGGCTGGTTTGCGTGGAGGGTCTGCTCCTGGTCTTGATGGTGTCTCGGCTGCCATCTTGAAAGAAAATGTTCATTTAATTTCTACCCCTTTAACACACCTTGTAAATCTAAGCTTAACTTCTGGTATATTTCCTAACAATTTCAAGACTGCCAAAATAATCCCACTATACAAGTCAAATGATATTAGGGACAAAAATAATTTTCGTCCGATCTCTCTACTAAGTGTGTTTTCTAAAATTCTTGAGAGAATTGTAAAGGAGCAGCTGACTGAGTTTCTTTATTCTGAACAGATTTTATGCGAGAATCAATACGGATTTAGAAAAGATAAAACAATTTCAGATGCACTTTTTGATGTTAGTAAGGATCTACATATGGCTGTTTCAGACAAAAAACGAATGATGTTAATATTTCTAGATTTAAAAAAAGCTTTTGATTCTGTCGATAGAAATAAATTAATTGCCAAATTAGAGTGTATAGGAGTCCGACTGGTTTGCGTGGAGGGTCTGCTCCTGGTCTTGATGGTGTCTCGGCTGCCATCTTGAAAGAAAATGTTCATTTAATTTCTACCCCTTTAACACACCTTGTAAATCTAAGCTTAACTTCTGGTATATTTCCTAACAATTTCAAGACTGCCAAAATAATCCCACTATACAAGTCAAATGATATTAGGGACAAAAATAATTTTCGTCCGATCTCTCTACTAAGTGTGTTTTCTAAAATTCTTGAGAGAATTGTAAAGGAGCAGCTGACTGAGTTTCTTTATTCTGAACAATACGGATTTAGGAAAGATAAAACAATTTCAGATGCACTTTTTGATGTTAGTAAGGATCTACATATGGCTGTTTCAGACAAAAAACGAATGATGTTAATATTTCTAGATTTAAAAAAAGCTTTTGATTCTGTCGATAGAAATAAATTAATTGCCAAATTAGAGTGTATAGGAGTCCGAGGTATTGCCCTCAACTGGTTTAAAAGTTACTTGTCAGATAGAATGCAAAAAGTGTGTGTATGTGGATCTCACAGTGAATCTCTTCCTATCAACTATGGGGTAATTCAAGGCAGTACTTTAGGGCCTATTTTATTTCTTATTTATGTTAACAATGTGTCTAAATTAAATCTTCATGGGAAACTGTTCTTATTTGCAGACGACACGCTCCTTTGCATCAAAGGAAAAACTTGGGCAGAAGTTCGTGATAGAGCGCAGCACGATTTAATGTTTCTCAAAAAATGGTTTGACCAAAACATTTTATCCCTCAATATTTCCAAAACTAAATTCATGCCAATTTCATTAAGACAAAATACAGATTATATTTTAGAAAACATTCAGATTCACACATGTCATAATTTTACGAACACTAATTGCAACTGCTCATTTTTAGATAAAGTAGAAGTTTACAAGTACCTAGGGGTTGTGTTTGATTCTCGCTTAAAGTGGAGCCATCATATAAATTTTCTTAAAAGTAAAATCAGAAAATACCTTTTTGCTTTCAAACAATTAAGTGATATTTTGAACGAAAGAGAGATTAAATTAGCTTACTTTGCGTACATCCAGTCTTTATTATCTTTTGGAATTGTAGCATGGGGTGGAGCATATAAGTCAACTTTGGAACCATTAAATGTTGCACAAAAAGCAGTTTTAAAAGTAGCATTTAAGAAAGATAGAAGGTTCTCGTCGGTTGCTCTTTTCCAAGAAACCGGAATTTTTTCTGTTCGTCAAATTTTTGTCAAAGACATTTTAAATATAATCCATAAACAATTTCAAAACATTTTTTCTCCGATTTCTCATAGCCACAACACAAGATATGTACAACAAGTCTCAATAAATACGTTACAGATACACAATACAATTTCCACAACTAATTCGTTTTACATAGCTCATGTTGTGTATAGGAATATATCTCAACGTTTCCAACATTTTAACTTTTTAGACATCACATCACAATATAAACTGAAACGTTCCATCAAAGAATTTTTAACTGCTTTGGGTTTAGAAGGCGCCGAGTCAATTATCTTGACCATTTATGAGCGACCTGGACTTTGACTGTATTCCTCCCCTCCCCCTCTCACCACCAAACATCTTTGGTCAGCGCAGCAAACCAAATTATTGCAGCAGAAGTCAATGAGCTGTCGTCTTTGTATATATATAAAAAAAAAAATCATTCAACCTGTTTTTATGAATTCTTTAATATACATCAATCTGTTTCATCACCATAGCAATTTAATTTTTAGTAATTGGCCATGAAAACAAGGATCGGACAGCAACTCATAGGCCTACGCACAGGCTCCTGCCCATGTAGGCCTTTTCCACAACTGCCATGTTTTAATGCACGAGCAAAGCATGCCAATAATTTATTTGTTCTTTTTTATTAAGATTAGTGAATTTTTCTCTGTTTTATCTCTTAGTTATAAGGCTATATCAACTATTGAATTTGAAACCATTAAATGTCAAGTAGAACAGCTTTAACTTTGTTATTATCTAGGCATGTTTTGTTTCTGTGATGTAATTTATGCTATTGGAAAAAATAAAGAATTTTCATTTCATTTTCATTTCATTTCATTTCATTTCAGAGACAGCAGATTGCCTACATTTGACAATAAATATTTTCAACATTAGGTCTGTTACACTTGATATTATAGCAATTTATAGGTTGTAAGAATATAGTGCTTTTGATTTTATCAGTGAGTAGAGGGTTTATTATAAATAGATAAATCTAAATTATTATTTTCATATTGGAATGTTAGCCTTCGGATTACCAATAAATACTATAATGGTTTAAATACCTGAGTTATGGTAATCCAATTGTTGTCGAGCAAATAGTTTCAACTCATTCAAATAGCGTCATCTTCAGGCTTAAATACAAAAGATGTAGGCTAATTTCTCTTCATAAGAAGAACATCACGTTGATAAAAGTTAATAAATAATGACACACACGGTACGGACACAAACGTAATTTGGTACCAAATTGTTTTCTAAGCAAGCTTTATTGAATCTAATGTTTTCTGACGTTTTGCTCAATTTTAATTTCACATCTTTGTATTGAAAGGCTAGTTTCGCTTTCTCAGCTTCTAATTTCATATTGGAATGTTAGCCTCCGGATTACCAATAAATACTATTAATAGCAACTAGTTTCAACTCATTCAAATAGACAACAATTGGAATAATGTTCAAGTTCAGTTCGAAGTTAACTGAAGTTAGTTAAGTTCAAGTTCAAGTTCAAGTTCAGTTCAGTTGTTGTCGAATAATGTTTATTCGACAACAATTGGATTACCATAACTCAGGTATCTAAACCATTAATACTAAATTATTACTTATTTGTGGAGTTTAAATAAATATATAAAAAAGTATACAAATAAGTAGCTTGAAATGAATAGTTTTAGTCATTAAAGCTATTCATTTTCTCAAACTACTTTCAACGGTTTGAATCAAAGAGCCGTACTCAAATTTTAGTTGGTGTATGAATTGATTTGTGTCTTAATATGCTATTGGTTAGTGTTCTATGTTATCATACCCAAAAACACAGAGTGTTGAGGGGTTGCCAAGTCCTAAAAATGTATGATATCAAAATTTGTTCCAAGTCAATGACATTGGTTTTAGAATAGCTACTAGACAAATTGATTGGATCTGTTAATGCTTGGTAAACATTCTGTAAAACATTATTAATTTATCTAGAAACCGTACTTGGCCAGCAAATGTAATAGCAAAGTTAGGCCTTATTTTTACTAATGGGAATATATTACTATGAATAGGGAAATTCTGAATTTACATACAGTTCAATACAATATAAAATAAAATACCACACATCTGCTGGCCAAGTACGATTTCTAGATAAATTAATAATGTTTTACAGAATGTTTACCAAGCATTAACAGATCCAATCAATTTGTCTAGTAGCTATTCTGAAACCAATGTCATTGACTTGGAACAAATTTTGATATCATACATTTTTAGGACTTGGCAACCCCTCAACACTTTGTGTTTTTGCGTATGATATCATTATTTTTTATCATATTTGGCCATTTTGGTTTTAAATCTTAAGTTGGAAAACAGATTTAATTAAAACCTTTAAAGTTAAACGGAACACTATATTTGTATTCGTTTGTCTGGTTTTTATACAGAGGAACACTGCTGTCGTTTATGACGTAGAATTTATGTATTAATTTGAATGCATCTTAAGTCTTGGCCACCACCTCTCCAAATTCCTCTTAACGATCGAGAAATAAAACAATAAAACAAATATTGTTAAATTAATAAGTTTGTGCCGTGTATCAAATTTTATTGTTACATTTACTGTGTTAAAAAATTTACGGTTCTTTTACTCCCTGAATAACTTTGTAAGCGAAATATTCAGACTACATAGAACTATATTTGAGTAAAGACGACCTAAGATTAACTGCTTTCTACTACAGGTCTACTCCATACATCAGTCAGTCACCAACAATCAATTAAATTCGAATGATATCATATTAATGGCAGCGGCCGTAGCTCAGTGGTACAGCTCTGGGTTATCACCCAGCGGGCCCGGGTTCAACTCCCGGCTCGGGGACAAAAAGATCATTCGGCCGCTCCCGTGGTTCGGAAGTCACGTAAAGCCGTTGGTCCACCTGCATAGAAAACAAAAAAAGTGCAGGCATTTCAGGCGAGGAGAACTATCAGTTAATTGCTGATCTCCCTCCACTATAGTAGGATTCACGAAAATAGTCCGATGAAAGTCGAAACATTGTTGCCAAATTTATTCTGAAGCACATTTTTGTACAGTACTACACATGGTAAACATAACAAAAAATGACAACATTGCAGGGCGAGAGGGGGTGAGGGGGGACACAGCTGTTAAAATTTCCATCGGACTATTTTCGTGCATCTAACTATAAAAGCCATACGATAATTAATTCGAATTTAATAATTCACTGCAGCAACGACTGTACATTGCGATTTATGAAACTCCAACAGTTCTTACTTCAAACATTTCGCTAGCAGAATTTTTCAGGAAGTACAATAAGAAGGCTTACCATGCATAGTCTGAACACAAGTCAGATAAAGCAATAATGCTTGGAACACCAGAACTGCCCAAAAATTGCATTTTGTATGGGGCTAACAGTTTTCTGTCATAAGGTGGATGGCCTACCGGGATTATTTCCTGCCCAAGAAATGAGTTGGTCCAAACCAAACATTCCAAGCACAATGGGGCGTATCTCTATGAAATATTACGCCTTTTAATTTGATGAGGAATTGGCAAATATAACATCATTTCTTTTGATTTTACACAACAATCTTGAAGATTTGTTCAGTTGTTACTGAAAGTTAGCATAACTACTAATGAACGCAAACAGACGTATAGGTGGAGGAGGATAATTAATCTTATTTGGTACCATATCGTTCCATAGTCGCTACCATAGTCATTCCTCATTGGTTTGCATCAAATTTGTATGCCTTCATTTATTTCTTTCTTTTATTTATTCCATAGTTTACAATATTTACAAAGACAACTTTCTCTTTTACATGTTTAAGATAAAGTTTTCCTATATATTTGGTTTAGTTTTTAGGGTGTTTTTATTGAGTAGCCTATGTTGTTATTTTCGGGTTGTAACTTAACCAAAGAAAACTTACACGGTTATATACTTACAACTTACAAAGTTACAACAGCGAGAATAATAAAGATTCTCCAGTTCTAAAGATAAGAATATTTTATTTTTAAATGCAGTTTTATAGATATAGTTCGAATCAATGTATTGGCTTGGACGAAAGTCAACACAATTTTAAGTAAAATAATTGTTTGTATAAAACAATCTATAATTGTCAGCTGATAAAATCAATGAATATTATAGCAGATGTTTTGACTTGGTTTTTAAAACGAATTAAAAGTATAATGTTAAATTTCTGCTTTGTTTACCTTTAAACTTATGAAATGTAAACAAAGTTGTTTTATGAATCTCATATTTGATTTGATTTGTGATATTTAAAGTGAATGAACTTAATCTTTGTACTCAAAGGTTTGTACTACGATCAAATACGAAGGTTCCTGCAGAGTTTCGTGTGATTCCCATCAGTAATAAAGGCTGTAGCTTTGCTTAAAAATTTAAATAGTTTGTTGTGCGTAGGAAACCACATTTCTGAAATTTTTTAGGCTACTTTTGAACGCATATATTTTACTTCGTTGAGGGTTTTTAAAGTAAGCTTGGTGATTTTTGGTGTTCATTGACCCAGTTAAACGGATAGAAAACGAAAAATGGGATAATTGCGTCCTTTTTGTGCCCTTTTGAGAAGTGAAAATTGGCCGTATTCTGCTTCGTGTCTTTATAGGCACGCGTCGTCTGTTTGGTTGGGTGGGACTTGGCGACGTGACACGACCGTGCCACTGGATTTTGAGAATTTATTTAAAATAAGTGTTGCATGTATTCAGGCCCTTCATACGCTCAAAATAAGCTTACTTCTATTTGATATAGTTAAACACGTAACATATAGTGATACTGATGAGTATTAATCTGTAGTTAGATTAAGAATATTAAAAAACATTATAGGCTGTGAAATAGAACTAACATTTCAATACATTAATTAATACATTAAATATGTTGATGAATAAACTATAAATATAAGAGAATGGGTGCAGTTAATACTAGAGCTGGGGTTGGTCGAGTATCGAGATATATCGCACTTCTGATTCTAACGTTCACCAGAAATTGGGGCATAAATCTTTCCCTGGCTCTCCAAGTGGCTTTTGGGGTTAAGCCACAATAGAACTGTTTGGGGTTAAGTCCAATGGTTTAGATTAACAATAAATATTATTAAGCTAGTTATAAAATATGATATATTGAATTTATAACCAGATGGATTAATAAAAAAACTTGATAATGTTTTTTAAACTTATCAATGTAAGTTTTGACTTCATGTAAGTTTTCACTTTCCATGTGAAAATTCGATGGTTTTAGTCTTAAACTGATCACATATTTCTTGATAAGTTTTTTTGAAATTTTTATTATTTACATTTATGCTATGTATCTTTATGTACAGGGTGGATTGAGAATAGTTTTAACAGTATAGTCCGTTTTTTTAAACCTGATCCTTTACGAGAATTTGGGGTGGGGGAGAGATTTAAACTGTAAACAAAAAATGTAAACTGTAAACAAAACGTTTAAACTCGTGAAAAACATATTCGAGTATCAGATTTCCTCAAATAACGTTTTAAACAATTCATAATGTATTTCAGTAACTCCTAGTCAGCTGTTATATTTTTGAGCCGAACCTATTCCTTGTTAAAAAGTAACAGTTGTAAAATAAACTGGTTAAAAACAACTGCTACCAATAATATTGTAAAACTGATACACAATTCGTTGTAATGTCAAATTACCAGCTGGTATGCAACAGTGAAATAAAAAAAAAAAAAAAAAAAAAAAAAAAACAACAAAAAATAAACGGTATCAGTTAACTGACACATACTTTCTCCCAACAATATATAAATACCCCCGTCGCAGCAGACCTGCGTACTCAGCGAATTTCCAATGGAATTTTGGTATATTTTATATTTCCCCATAAAATCCATGGGGATGAGAATATGTAGGTTTGAAGCCATAATATGGGTTTAGTTGGTAAATATAAGTTAAATCCTACCTAGTGATTGTACATACCAAATTTTATAAGGTTATGGTGTTCTGTTTATTTTCCCCATAAACCCCATGGGGGTGAGTATGTAGGTTTGCCGCCATATGGGTTTTGTAAGCAAGTATAAGTTAAACCTTATCTAGATAATGTACATACCAAATTTGATTAAGTTATGTGAATAAATAAGCAAGATATAGGCTTTTCTTGATTTCCCATAAGAATAACATGGAAAACACATTTTTTGATTTTCCCCGTAACCAGTTATGCTAAGATAAAAATTCAAAATACCAAATCGTTTGTTTTTTTAAGCTCTTTTAAATGGTTTCAGTTAAAATTGTTGAATTTTAAAAATTAAGGTCGAAAAATGCCAAAAACCCATTTTTAACCCTTTTGAAACCCCATAAAACCCCGTTCCAATGGTCCGATCATTCTGGTTCGCGAACTCAACCTAGTAGATGCTGGCTTACACCCCTGTACCAAATTTCATCAAAATCGGAGGTTCCGTTCAAAAGTTATCGTGTTAACGGACACATAGATATATATATATATATATATATATATAGATATATATATAGATATATATATATATATATATATATATATACATATATATCAATTTGAACGAACGGTGTTTTTGGCTTCTAGGGACCTCAAAACGAAAAAGTATCATGGTCCCGGGCTTAGGTCTTACCGTGACTACTACCGTAATAGCGTATTCCCTATAGGGAAATTCGCTAAAAGGTGTTAAAAGCTCCAAACATTAATGTCTTGATGACTCAGTCGGATAGCTACCAGCTGAGCAGCGCTCGTTTGACCCTACGCGCGTCTGTGACTTTTAACAACGTACTGCGTTTACCGCTAAACGAAAAATTGAATTTTCTCCGCAACCACTTGACGTAGAGCAATAATTAAAAATACTGGATTATTTAGTTTTTTAAGCTTGATTTAATGGTGATAAGTAAAATTTATTTCGAGACAACAGCTATTTTGAAAATTCAAAAAATTGATTTTTGAAACACTTTTTACTCCATAACTTTTGAACGCGCATTTTCCCGGAGATGCGGGTGGTGTCATTTTATTCACCATTTTAAGCTTAATAAACCACAAAATTTTAATCAAAATCGTTAGAGCCGTTTTTGAGAAATTTTGATTTTTGACGATTTTTGAGGGTTTTTGGGGGTAAACTACCCTTAAAAATAAAAAATTAAAAAAATGAAAAAAAACGCCTGGAATTATCGTGGGTTTGGACCTACCTACCAAATTTCATCAAAATCGGACCATTGGGGCATTCTCTAGCTCTGTTTACATCCTGACACACATACACACACACACACACACACACACACACACACACACACACACACACACACACACACACACACACACACACACACACACACACACACACACACACACACACACACACACACACACACACACACACACACACACACACACACACACACACACACACACACACACACACACACACACACACACACACACACACACACACACACACACACACACACACACACACACACACACACACACACACACACACACACACACACACACACACACACACACACACACAGACATCACTCCGAAAACCACTTTTTTGGACTCAGGGGGAACCAAAATGGATAAATCCCCCAACAACTCAAATTCGAAAATTTTGACGAAAACAATACTTTCTCCATATAGGCTACTATGGTATAGGGGGAGAAAGTAACAAAGGGCTTCAACCAATGGGATATTAGCTGGGATAAACAAACCCCCACCAGCATCTCTCGGTAGAAGGATCAGGTTTAAAAAAACAGACTATAATAATATAAATGATGATTATAATAAACAACTTAGCAATAAACCCCCTAAAAATAATTGTTTTAGTTGAACTTTAAGTAACTTAGATTAATTTACAGGGCCGTTATACATATTAAGGATACATAACGTTTACAGAAGAATAGAAAGACTTTTAATTCGAAAAAGTTTCGTTATAAGAAGTTTACTTTTGAAAATGTCGTTCTACGCTTACATTAAAACTTAAGGTAGGTATAAATTTAAACAAAAGTTTTAAGTAATTTTGCTAATTATAAATTCATTACACTATCATATGGTTGGTGTATACTTTAAATATATGCTTAAATCTATATTAAAACAAGTAATTAAAATTGTCTTCATGTTTTAAGATGTGGAACATGTATGGAGATTTATTCCGCAAAATTATCGACTTAATCTAAATAAATATAAATAAATAGGACTAGGACCATGGAGAATGATTATACCTGACTAAATCATGGCTATACCTAATCACAATGTCCACAGCTGTAAAGCAAACAAATAAAAAATATACAATTAAAATTAAAATAATCCAAAACTAATACTTAAGAATTAATTTATAAAATTAATTATTTATTATATATATATATATATATATATATATATATATATATATATATATATATATATATATATATATATATATATATATAAGTAATGAATAAGAAAAAGAGAAACAAAGACTTAAGGGTATAATAAATAAAATGTACTAATAACATTTAATATTGCCATTGCCAATATAGTCGTTTGGCGGAATATGTTCACACTGTTAAACATGAAATGTCATCTTGGTTTTAATTGAAATATTTTTTAAGAGAAGAAGAGCCTTTTAAAATTAAGTTTTTAGCGAGGATGTGATATTTTTTGTGTAAAGCCTGCATAAGATCCGTTCAACATGGCGACCAATCATTATATCACAAAAAAACTGATTTTATTATCAAAATAGTATTGTACCTTTAAAATAAGTAAAATTAGTCATTGTAATAACGAATTATAGGAAAAAGTCAATGAGACTTTTCGAAAAGGAAACATGATGTCGTGGGTATTCTGAAGTATTTAGCCAGCGCTCATTTTAGCCTGGTGGTGTATATTCGTAAACAGAATAACAGAAGCAGTGGAGATGGAACAAACCGCGAAATCACAACAAACAGGCTTAGAACATGCAAAGCCAAGCATTTGCTATTCCACCTCCCCCCCAACATTGGAGTGAGTTGGGGTCGAGACCACACGTTCACTATGTGGACTAGGACTAGAAGATGACACGTCACGTGTTTCAATTGGTCAGAGAAATTAATTTACGTTGCAAGTTGTATATGTATACATTGGAGACGACATGTCAAGATACAAATTAAGGAATAACATAAACTTACTGGCTTGCAGAACTTATGAAATTATTTAATAAGATTTAATATTTAGCTATAATTATACGGTATAGCTTACAAAATGTCTGTTGAACCGTAACATTGATTAATAATGTTTACTTTCCTTAAAACAATACTTGTCAGCAACAGTAATTTATTTAACACTGGGGTTTAATCAGAACTTGTTTATAGAACCCCTACACAGACATATAAGCTTTGAGTTTTCTTGATCAAAACTAATTGTTAGCTAACGATTGAAATACAGCAATGTTTGATTTAAATATTTCAGTTTATTCTTAAAGTATAATTTTTAAGTAAACCTGCTTATAAGCAATAAGATAATTCTTGAGTTTTTTTCTCATTTCGAAAGGATTAACACATGCGTTTACCTAATAGTAGTTATCTGAACAATTTAGCAGTGGACACAATTAAAAAGTAATGTTTTAGAATTAACTCTGTCAATGATCACTGGTAAGAAATGTTAAGTCTTCCAGTTAACAGTATTAAGAGTGCATGATAGAAAGTGCTTATTTGTAGGTCTTGGAATGCAAGTCAAGAGAGATTGAGAACCACTTGAAAGCCGAGACAAGATTTATTCCCCAATTGTTGGCGAACGTTGCGAGCACAGATGCAATAAATCTCGATAGAACAACACCACATTAGCTACAAATTCTCTGAAATTATAGTTTACTATGTAATTGTCTCTATTGAATTTAAAATTATTCTATGAATAATGAAATATGAACAAAGTGACAGAATGTTAGTTTTAAAAGCGAAGTTTAAGACCTCAATCGTAACAATTAACATAAAATTAAGAAATAAAAACCTAAGCATATAATACAATTATAATATAAATAATAATCTACACATTCTATAAATTTTCTGTTTAAAGACAAATGATTAACGAAGGCTTGATGTTTTGGAAGTAGTGGATAAGACCTAACCTCTGTACCATAAACTTCGTTATGCCAAAACAACTTTTCTATCAAATTTGTACATCACATTCACCTTATAAGAATGAGTTTTTAAAATTTTACTGATCATTTTCGATTTATTTTAATGTGTAGAATGCGAATATGAATAGCCAGTCTCGTATTTTTGTGACACGCTGTATATATGTAATATTTATAGTCCACAAAAACACAAACACGTGGTTTAGGAAACAATCTTCCCTTTGACATGTTTGCCCTCAAAGCGTTGCGATCCCTTATGCAGTTAAGTTCTCTATCCGGTAATAAGGATTATAAGGTTTTGTTTGTTTGTTTTGTTTTTTTGAGGGAGAGGAGGGAAAAATGTATTACGCACACAGGGAGCGAGCCTGTAGTGTGGGACTCCCCTACAAAACGGGTATACCCACTAAAAAACCTTCTCTAATCTTTAGAAATCTAGATTGGAATTGTTTGTCACATTACATCAGGCTAGGCCTAAATTAGCCTAAGCCTATTGGGCTCACTAAAGATTATAAGTTACTAAAAGTTTCCTACGATAATAAGGTACTTATAAGATGGATTTCGCAATCCATCCTGAAGGTTACTCCTTTTAAAAGTATCTGCTCACCTAAGCTAACCAAATCTGACATAACCTAAAGATTATAGTTTTAAATTTTTGTCATTGAGAAAGGTTACCGAACAGAAAATATATTCCTACCTTCCAGATGGCCTCACAAAAGATGCATTGATGAATAATAGATCTCTTGCATGCATATTTTGAATATAATTATATTACAATATATTTTTGTTCGTTTAAGAATATAAATAGTTGAGGATAAAAATAAGTCATCCATAGTTTTCAAGAAGATTTATTATCTTAGAACACGCCCTAGGGTTAATTTTGGTTGTAAATTATCAAAACTTTCATAGTAACTTTTTTAATTCATAAAAATTCAATCCACATCTTTCTTGCCCACACTTTTGAATTTTTCCTTGCTGAAAATATTGGACCTCAGTTCTCATAATGTAGGAGTAAATTTAGGTTCATTATTTTAAAAGGACTTGGCTATACAATAATTTAAATCGTTAACTAATGTTGCAAAGTTCACATATGTCAGAGGTTCACTAAGCACCCGGTTTCAGTTAACATACAAGTTTAGGCAACTCTAATACGCTTTTGGGATACCGCGTCCGTAATCGGCTTAAAGGAACTTGTTGCTTAGAACATCGGCTCAAAAGATTCTCTATTATATTAGATTGGATCGTAAACAATATTTTATGCGTAATCTATTAGTTTCTTTAAGGATAAATGCCAACGAAATCTAGCTATATCCTTGGAATAGCATTTTTTATTCAACCTGCTTCAAAGTACCAACTGTAATGTCTGTAATATTATATAAACGAGACAATAAAATAAATATAAGAAAGTTACCCTGGAGGAAACTGCGCATAGCATTTGAAAGGCATTGTCCTGTAGATGAGCCGAATCGCATTTTAATTCGCATCGACCCACAGGGGCCCAACAGGCTTTCAAAGTTTTAATGTTAACCTTATGGAAGAAGAGTAACTGCTTGAATCATTAGACAGCTGTTGTGATACAGTATCAAATTCTAGCAATACAGGAAGAACAGGTGTTTCAGTTATAAAACAAAAGAGTAATATGGCATTTTACATTACTCTGTAATGTAAAATACCAAACTTCTTGGGCCAAGATCAACTGAAACTTTGGTCCAATATCGACCAGTGGGCGATCTCTAGTTTACATTAACAGGTTTAGAATACTCATTCTAATCTAAATGTAATTCTAATGGGAAAGTTTCAAATTTAATTTGTGGATAGCCCTTTATTAGGTTCGATTCTAATAGGTTTTGTGGAAACAACTACGGGCATCCAACGACATCAAAAACTTGAAAATTAGTTAATAATTAATTGTAGGAGGAGTTCTCTTAAGAAAAAAAGCCTTAGGGTATTGAATAAGGATATAGATTAATTAAAGTTGTCAGATAAAGATTGATTTAAAAGATTAAATTGGTTTTGTTCACATAATTATAAATACAATTTTAAGAATATTAGTGTTGAAAGTTATTCTTCAATAATAAACATTTATATCAATAAAACTATGCCGAGATAATTTGAAATACCTAAAATAGAATATTCTATAAAATTAAAGTTTTACAAATCTAATTCAAAGCCACTAAACCCAAAGTATAAAAATTTGTTGTTATGTAAGCGATCACTTTAATATCAGCATTCATAAAGGACGCTTAAATGAAGAGCCGATAAAAGACTAATGGCAGGGTCAGCTGGGTACAGGATATCGTTTTCATGTTTCAAACGCTTTGATTTCACAACCAGTTAAACCGTGAATTATTGGGCCAGCGTCAACCGATTTCCTGTCATATCCAGAGCAGTTTCCCCATTTCAATGTTGCATTACATGATATGAAAAATGCCATACTGTACGATTATTTATGCAAAATGTATTTCTTTATCAATCGTTTATTAAGTTTGATAACAAGTACCAATCGTCATACAAAAAAACTAAAAAATACGATTTAACTAAAAATACGATGTGTTATTGATATTTTATACATCAAGACAACGAGTAATATCAAAAAGGCTTTAAAGTAGCGCGACCTCATAACTTCATAACCGTACATGCTGAACAGCTTTATATCATTTGATTACTAAGATAAATAAACGGATACGTCTATCTAAGTATTATCTAAAACGATATTCATATCTATACTTATTTAATACGCTAAGGTTTCTTTTTGAAAAGAGAACTCCTCCTAAAACTTTTAACAGATTTCCAAGTTTTAGTGTAATTGGCAACAGTGGCGGATTTACGAAGGTTGGGGCCCTAGGCCAACTTTTCTGTGGGACCCCCCCCCCCTCGTCACTGACCAAAGTATGACACTAAATTAAGCTAAAATTGGCTAAAATCATCCTTAATTTTTTTTTTCTCTGGTACGAGTAAAATGTAATTAATTGTATGTGTACACTCTGATCTCTGAGAACGAGCTCGTCTTGAAAAGATGCTGGATTATCCAGCTGTTAAATGGTGGTGGGGGAAGGGGCAATGATATGCTTTATCATTGACTATATTTATAGTAAATGGATCTATGCTATAACTGGAGTAACAAATCTCTATTCAAACGTTTGTGAAAAGCGTGCCGCTGTATTTTAGGGATGTTATGTCCGTTACGTTGGTCAAATTGCTGTTGGTGGGATTCTATCAAAATAGTCAAGTTGGCTATCCGTACTCAATTTTACCAAACTGTATTCAATATTTTAGGTGCAATGGGGTCCTATTTATCTGAATTACTTTGTTAATATTACTATAATGCTACAAATGTGTTGCTTTCAGAATTTTGATACTTTCACAAAATGGTACCGTAATGGTTTTAGAAAATCTTTAAATTAAACTAACATTAATTTTAATGTCGTCTAGATTTTGCGTTTTGACAGCGTCTCACCAATAGCAAACTGGCAAAGAAAAAATATCAATGGGAAAGCGGAGCACTTTTTGACACCGAGACCTAGAAGTGACTTTAGTTAGTTTTAATAAAGAGCCCCAAGTTGCCGCCGCGCCCTCGTGCCGTCACCCAGTCTTGCCACCAATATGAATGTGACGTAACCTACATGTTCATGATCACCCGAAAATGACATGGGAAACGGCAGACGCCTCAATGACTTCACCAAAGTCTCTCTGTTGTGTTGTGAATTTACGTTTTTCAACTACAACAGTCTGCTAAAAAAATCAGGGTCAAATCTTATGTTCATTTTTACAGTGCAAGTACATCCTTAAAAAAATATATGTATATTTGGACCTCCGTGCGGCCCCCCTGCAGCCAGCGGCCCTAGGCCAGGGCCTAGTCGGCCTAGTGGTAAATCCGCCACTGATTGGCAAGGACTTAATCTGCAGTTGTTTCAGGCAAAACATGATGAGAATCGGACTTAAAGGTGCTACCAATTAATTATTAAAATTTGAAATTTTCGCATTACAATAACATTGGGCTTGGGTTCAGTCTTTTAAACATCTGTTAATGTACAACTGTAAAGAAGTGTATTTTTGGCGATTAGGTACGATAATAATAATCACATACTACTGGATTGGTAGGATATTATTGATATAAAACTAAATGTAACACTTTTAGCTATTGCATGGGCTAGTTAAGATTAAATTGCTCGATTTCGAGCAACACGTTTACTGATAGTAATTTTAAATCGAAAACTAAAAGAATCCAATATATTAGTATAATTTTTTTAGGGCCTTTCGTTATCAAAGATAACTTACTCAGAATAAAAATATCATTGATAATGAAAGGCTTATCCAAAGATTATTCAAATCAATTTTATTTTTGGATTTTAAAATTCAAATTACTACATAGTTACAATAAGAAGAGATTTCCAAAATGAATATTCGTGTAATTTACTTGTAGGGTTTTCGATTCAAGTAAGGTATGAAAATATATACCTAACCTTAAATATTAGATATTATTTTGCCACTATTAAAAATAAATAATCACCAATATAAAAATATTTAGCATTAAGCTTATTCCAGGCAAAACGTTCGGTTCTTTGATGCAGGATTAACCGCTTGGTTAGTTATTCAGGCATATGCGTAAAACATTCTTTTTGTAAATAACTTAAAAGCATTGCCCACATACACTAACTGTAGTGTATATAGTCAATGATAAAAGTGTTCACGCATTAGAAATCTGTTTACATACATTAAAGGAATGTTCATCTTAAAATATTAGTGAAAAATAAAATAAATAAAGTTTTAATTCAACAAAAGGCCATATAAGTATTATCGATTAAATTAACTCGGTATTAATGTTGTGTTTTAATTGACGTGACTTTTGGCTACATGTTTAAATGAAGTATGGATTTTTAAATTTATACTATAATACAGGGTGTCCAGCTTCCACCTTTACAAACTTTTCCAGGTTATTAAGCATGCAAAAACAAACAGAAAAATCATATAAACATATGTCCGGAAATGCTTCGTTAAGCCGCTAGCCGCCATTTTGTTTTTTACACTTAAGAATTTTTATTTCCGTAACGGGTTGTTGTATGAAGTTCATATTTGGCATGTACCTTGATCACACCAATGATCATTTTTAGAAAAAATATTTTTTTTCCGATGAATATTTTCAAAATGGCGGCCATTTCAATTTTTTAAACTTAAATATCTCAAAAACTGTAAATTTTATAAAAATGTCACAAGACACAAAAAAGTTGAAAAATTAAATTATCTAAACAGTAACACCAAGTTTGTAAGGATCCGACAACAAATAAGGGAGTTATTGTGGTTTTCCTGTGCAAAAACACTAATTTTGCCCTATGATGAATGCCAATTTAGGTTATTTTAAGAGAAAATCTCATTAACTCCGTTATTTGTTGTCGGATCCTTACAAACTTGGTATCACTGTTTAGATAATTTAATTTGTCAACTTTTTTGTGTCTAGTAAATTTTTTATAAAATTTACGGTTTTTGAGATATTTGAGTTTAAAAAATTAAAATGGCCGCCATTTTGAATCTATACATCAGAAAAAATAATATTTTTTTTTAAAAATGAGCATTGGTGTGATTAAGGTACATGCCAAGTATGAGCAATACAATAATAGCAATAAGCAATCCATACAATAACCCGTTACAGAAATAAAAATTCTTAAGTGTAAAAAACAAAATGGCGGCTAGCGGCTTAACGAAGCATTTCCGGACATATGTTTATATGATTTTTCTATTTGTTTTGGCATGCTTAATAACCTGGAAAAGTTTGTAAAGGTGGAAGCTGGACACCCTGTATATCAAACTGTAATATTAAAAATATGATGGTTGTAAAAATCTATACAGTATATTAATAGGCAAGCATGTTTCGTTTCCTCCTTTTTTCTCAGCTTGTGGGCATCGTAGGAGAAATCCGCGAATAGCGTTGGACAGGTATTGTGCTGTAGATGAGCAGAATCACATTCTCATTCCCATCAGACCCCAGGGCTACGCCCTACAGGTTTTCAAAGTTTCAATGTTATTCTTATGGAAAAATGATAATTGATTGAATCTATAGTCAGCTGTTGTTATAACAAATGCTAGCTAATCATGGAAAACAGGTGTTCACTTATAAAACATTTTTTTTTTAAATTGGCTCAATATCAACTCAACTTTTGGTCGAATTTCGACCAGTGGGCGATCCCTGGTATAATTAATTAAATAAAAGATTGTAAATTAAAGAATTAATTACTAATTTAAATTTAATTTTACTGTTAATACGGATGTCTAGATAAATATTATAATTACTAGTGGCTCATAGGGGCGAAAGCCCCTAATCATAAAGTTAAAATAGCATGAACCATAGCGTATTGCCATTTCTTCTACGACGAAGGTTTCCAGAAAATTTAATTTTAATTTGAGGTATATCATATTTTAACAATACCGTTTGGACAGACCATTCGCCCCCAAGTACTCTTATCAATCATATACTATTAGGTCACACGTTTGTAAATGCTCTATTTTGTCTGTTGTTAAATTCATGTAGATCTATGGAAAATAAGTTTTAAAAGAAATCGTAGTCCCTTAATTGAGTTGTGACGGCTTTTTAATATAACATAGAAAAGCGGCAATGAAAAAAAAACATTGATTTTTTTAGCTCCTGCCAGTTTATTTTTTATGTTTTAGTCACAAAATTTAAACACAGCACCTCAAAGTGTATCTTCACTTGCTGTGAATATTCATCCCTCCTAATCAAAACTCTTAATTTTGAGTAAACAAAGCAGATTTTTAAAAAATCACTACACGGAGAATCTTAAAAGAGAACCTTTCAGAAAATAATCATTCTTATATATATCCCATTTTTTTGTTAAGTTTTTTACCTGCTGCATTTTCCTCTAGTATGTAGGACAAATGTCTTTGATTTTAACTCGTCTTCTATAATCCAACAATCTATGAAATAACTAAAAGGTTTCTCGGAAAATTCATTTAACAGAATACCAAAACTTCACTGACTGATACACTTTAAGTATCAATTAATGTGTCATCGTCATTCAATATGATCATTTGACACTTTACGTCTTAAAATAAAACCAAAACAATGGAAATAATGTGGGTGTTTGTCAAACAACAATTCATCGCCCATTGCATCTCTATCAACAATCGGAAAGCATTTTATGATTTGCATACACGCTCAGTTTTTTTACAATTTAAATTATAGTAACAACAGTAAAATCAGCAGTCAATTTGTAATAGTATTTAAGTTTAACTCTCCTAGTAGAATTTTTAATAGCTCAAATCAACAAAACGTCTTCTGTTATTATAGTATTACCACTCTAGGGTTAATTTTTGTCATTTGACTATGAATAGTTCTTTACCAACACCTTTACTAAGTTTTATCATCTGTCTCTCGTTTTAAAATAAAACCAAAACATATGTTTCAATGTACACAAAGAAGACATTTTTCGAATTCCCATCATGCTATTCTTAAGGAGGACGTTTCACTATATTTCTCATTTCCTTGTAAATTTATGGATATACGCTTTATGGGACCGAAACCTTTAATTTGAAACTCCTACCATCTTCCTGCGATTTGTAAAACGCTCACAATTTTGCCCAAGACATTTCGCTTACAGAATTCTTATATAGATTGTTTCTCTTGGAGTGAATTATTATGTTATCTTCACTCAATGTTATCATCTGTGTCTCATTTTGAAATTAAACCATAACACATGTTTTACTGTATACAAAGCAGACGTTTTTTTTTTTAAATCCCCATGCTATTCTTATTGAGGACATTTTACGTGATTTCTCATTTCCTGTTAACATTATGGACACGCCGATAGTTTTCCCTCGTGTATGGGACCGAGACCTTTAATTTGACACCCCTCCCATCTTTCTGCGATTTGTATGACGTTCACAATTTTGCTCAAGAAATTCGGCTTACAGAATTATATATATATATAGATTATAGAATAACTTATAATAACATGTGCTTTCAACTTACTGCAATGTTGCATAAATTATTAATTGTTAGTCAGGAATAGCCCCCTCCTTTCCACCTTATTTTCTTCTTTAAAAATTGCTTCTGGATTGTGTGCGTAAAAACTAGTACCTACAACGCGTACTCTTACTTAGTTAATCCTATTAGGATTTATAGGGTTTAATGTGAATTTCTTGCTAAAACTACTTCAATTAAAGTCTCGATATAATTTAATCACTTTTAAAAACTTTAAAGTGCAGCATCTGGGGTGGCAAATTTAATTTAGACAAAAAGGCAGAATAAATGTATAATTCAACATGTCCTCAGTATCCAGCATGTAAATGTGGCTCTAAATGGTAAAGGTTGGGTGGGTAGAGGCGGTGCTCAAGCCTTGGTCTTATCAAACACTTTCCAAGTTAAATTACATTTGAATTAAAGTATTGTAAATACTGCAAAAACGAGAATATTATTACCCTCCACCAATAAAAATATCTGCCATAAAAGTTTGGCGAACCTTTACCTATTGCTCCTCAAATGCTCTCTTTCATGAAACCCAGTTGCAATGCAAGTTTTTTTTTTTCAATTTTGTATGTTTGATCTTGCAAATTGCACATGTTTAAATAATTTTAGCCTTCCAACTCAATATTTAACATGCCTGTTGCAAACTATTTTGATTGAAACACCAACAGTAAAATTATAAAAGGGGGCAGACTCGAAACTTAGTAAATTTTATTTTTATTATTAAGGAAAAATTGTGAGGTACTAGGAAGTAGTATGAAGGTTTGAAATTGAAATTTAAAGATAGGAACCTCTATAGAAACCAATGCAATTGGTTGAAATGAATCACATACCATACAAATTAGGCCTCTGTGAAAAATACAGTTAAAACAGCATGTTATAGTTTCCATTTAAATATTGGTTATCAGTGTCATGATTGTACCATCACTGATCTCAATTGACTCTTTTAAGTGATATTCATTCCAATTGCTTGTGTTTAATTTTGTATCATGAATTGTAACAATCGCATTTATTTGAAATGGGAAGAGCTAATTCCATAGACAATAACTAACAACTGCTAACTAGTAATTTCATTCCAGTGATTTATATTCCGAACAGTATACCAAATTCACTCTGGTTTAGTACTATGATTTTAATTTTCTCTGTGTTTATATATTTCCATAAACCAAAATCGCCCTTGGCCATTACGGTACTGAAAACATTTACGCAGATGCAGAGCCTGTTCAGTGTTCTCTGTTTGTTTATGCAAGCCTGTTTGGAAGTCTGTTCACCATAAAGTATGCAACTCTCGCAGAACGATTAAGTGCAAACTTGCAAACAAACTGCACCAAAAGCCAGTTTTATCCAGATTCGGTTATGCGTGTTTTGTAAAATAAAGTATAAACAAAGCTGTAGAAGGTTTTGATAAAGTTAAGACTTTGGCTCTGTAAACGTAATCTTTTATGTATTAAGATAAATACACTTTATGGGGAATCGTGGAAATACTAATATTATAATTGATAGGCAATTAACTATTTCAGGAGCTAATTCTTAACATTTTACTTATTTAAAAACCGAATAAAACACGTTTTTATAACTAAGAAAACTTAGTGAATAAATAGATGTTTATCGTAATGAAAATTAATAAACCATTATGTAAAAACATAGCTATTACCTTACTGATAGGAAAATAAATACAGATAGTATAATTGGTTGTAAGATATTCTTAAAACTAACTTTTATAAATACTATACCGTAATTTTATTTTGCCTTGCTTTTTAATTTATACTTAATTAAAGAGATACCATTTAAAACTCAACAAAAAATATAAAAGTCACTAAAATATTCATTCTGTTGTGTAAATTTTATTTGGTTCACGTTCTTTTCAACAACATATCAATTGTCTTATATTTTAACGTCACAGCAGACAGCTGATGGTTTCACTTTTTTATCGCCTTTTGGATCGTCTTTGGCCCACAATGTAATGTCATAGGCCACAACGATGTTTGGCTGACCGGTCAGTCTAAATCTGATTAGTTTATTATCATTTTTGTAGACTACAAAGCCACTTTCTGTCGATCCCTTATTTGCAAAGTTTGCATCAGTGATCGACAAAGTCCCACCACTTTCGATTAAACAATCCAGAGAAAGCCCTTTTTTTGTCTTGAGCAGTCCTCTAAACAAGACCCTGCAACGAAATACACACAAAATCATTGCATAGAAACGCAAATTACAACAAAAAGTCGCTAGAAGGCCAAACAATTTTATCGTATAAACCAGGTTTTATGGACTAGCCAGTTATGTTCTCTATATTTAGCTCGTTAAGGTAATCTGTTATCTCGAAATATATCGAGTAAAAAGTCATACCTAGTGCATCGCAAATTGTGGTATTAGAGAAACGGTGTCACGTTTCCATCCTGTTGAAAATAAAGATCTTCATGAGGTCAAAATGAGGACAATATGCCCTCTAGGAAACGCCCTTGAAGGAAGTGCTTAGGATAATTCATCGGCCTATGCCATATTTTACGTAGGCCTAATTTTTAAATTCTTTAATAGTAATATTCCACGAACATGACCTCAGAATATCAAGTATGTCCGAAATTATTGATTTTATTTATTTTCAGAAACGTTAATTCAATAAGAAGTTTGATTGCCTGCCATTTAACGCTCGGTCATCCATTTGAGGTCGGATTTTTGGCATTGTA
Source organism: Neoaliturus tenellus (assembly GCA_030545055.2). Lineage (NCBI taxonomy): Eukaryota > Metazoa > Arthropoda > Insecta > Hemiptera > Cicadellidae > Neoaliturus > Neoaliturus tenellus. The sequence goes on along the minus strand of CM061531.1, from coordinate 282,584,559 downwards.
CTCTACTAAGTCAGTCTTATGAATCAACCTATGCTTAAATTTAAGATTTTTTACTGACTCCTCATGGACCGACCCCCATTAGACTTGGATACTTAGTAAAAACATAACAATATAGGTTTTTAGCCCTAAATTGAACCGTCGATATTTTGAACTTCTAGCTAAATTATTTATAGAAATATTAATTCAATTATTGACTTTTCAGTACCCCTGTATAATTCATGAAGCCCTTTTTTTGTGGACACCTCTCCTCCTTTATTTCTGCACCAAATTGCACATTTGAGGTGTAAAACAATTTATCTCATTTCGTAGATTTGCAATGTTTTTGATTTTGATATTTTTATATCATGAATGGCAGGGGGCAGCCCTCAAAGTTCGTTTTTGTTACACAAGATTAACATGTTGACTAATTTTTATTGAATCGCAAAAAAAAGCCGGATGTTGATAGTAAAACAAGCAAACATATGCCTGAACACAAACAATTGGATTATTGGTACTGAAATGACGACCCAATTATATCACATGAAGAAGTCTGTAGATTACATTATTCTCTGATTATTGCCGGTAAGTTTAATTTAAACTTGGGATTTATGTGTATTTGGGCACAGAATAAAAGTTTGAACAGCCTCAACAACCAAAAGAAAATTGCAGTTTTAATATAGGTACGGTATTATTATTACCTATATTACACCTATAGAAACATAGGGTTCCTGTGCTGCTCGCATGAAAATTATAGTTCAGAACTGAACAAAAAAACATCCAGACCTGACATCAGCAATGAAATATTTTCCGTTCAGTTCTGACTTCGGGCCTAATATGTTCAAATATGAATCAGAATGGGACTTAATTCAGCTAATGGAACAATTTTCAGTACCAGTTTTGACTTCAGGCCTGGACCAAAATTTTTATCTAGTTGTAAGAATTTGTTTCAAGTTGTAATGTAATATTTAGTTTTCTCTGGGGTGCTGAATATTGTTTATGTGATGAATTACTTAGATCAAAATCATTATTACTGTAATTATTCTAGGAGTTTTAGGAAGCTTTAACCACTCCCATAGTCTCATTGTATGAGATAGATCTTTGGGGATTACTGATAAAAATCGATTGATCAAATACTGAAGAGGTGTAATTTCATTAGCACCATCATTTAGATTACTGAGCAAGGTTTGATCACCAAGTACTCTGATAAATGCGGCTCATTGCGCTGTACAGGTCCCCCTAGTTAATTTTATTACACCTTAGAAAATCTTTACTCACTTTGATCTTTCAGCCGTGCCTTCAACGTGCACGTTGGAATCCTTCGGTGGAATCTTTTTCAAAGCGTTCTTGTCGCATTTTGTTGAAGACAGCACAGGTTTTGTTGAACAGTGCAAACCAACAATGATGCTTCCGATCAGTACGATTCGGATTATAGTCTTCATATTATTGTTTCTAAAACCAAAGTGGAGATTCTTAAGGAAATTAATTTAATATCAGTAATATTCTAACACAGAAAGATATGATTTATAAAAAAAAATACAACACAGTATTTAGAAAAAAATCATCCAGCATAGTACTTACGATCCTCGCTCGACGAAGGTGGAATATGAGGATGAAATGAAGGTGAACTAATGAAACGGTAATGTGAATATTACGACGTTAGACATGTCAGGTGTCGCCATGTGATGTGTTTATTACGATGATAGACATGCCAGGTATCGCTTTGTTATTGACAATTGTCTTAATCAGCTTTGTGACGTAGTAACACATCTGTTACGGTGTTTGTGTGTTATTGTTATGAAAACACTAAATCATTATCATTTTTCGAGAGACGTTGAGAGACGTTGAGAAGTCATGAACATTTACTATGTTCTGAATATAGTAACTAGAATCGTGGGTGGCTTGATTTTTGACTAAAATAGTGATATATGTACGACATATATAACGTATCGTACAATCTATGTTTGCACTCGATCTCAAAAACGGCTCTTATCTTCTAGCTTTGGAAATAACTTAGTTCTGGGATAGAAGTATAGTATTTAGGTCTCCGTATAGGGAAAAAAACTTATTTCGTTATAACCTTGAATTTAAATTCTAAAAATTTCAACATTGGCCTTATAGAGTTTAAAATCAAAACAAAAGAGTTGCTGTAAATAGCTGACTCAACTGTCAAACCACAAAAACATGCTCCAGTATAAACATGTGTTTTCTCCATTGTAGCCAGGAACTTAATTACTGATATTGTAATAAAAATAATTTATCAGCTATTAAATGTAACATTATACTGTTGATTATGACTATTTAGTTATACATAAAAGTAAAGTAAAATGATAAAACAACTAAGCAAACTGTAGAATTGTAATTAAATTTGAATTTGATGGTGAAATCATCTGTGAACCGTGTGGGTAAAATCCACGTGTTACAGTTTCAACAATCTCATATCAGAGTGCAACGCTCTTAGTCCTACATTAAAATCTCCTGAATGGCGAGTAAGCGAAACGAACGAGCTAGTCTTGAAAGCAAAAAGTTTTATGGGCTTGGAACTTTAGCGTACAGTCTGTGACAGATATTAATATGACTACAAAAATTGAGTAAATTTACCGAGCAAACGCTCGGCCACCAGGTACTACATATAGTACGTATATATAAATTACTTGAAGCCGGTTTTGTTAACAACTCCTCCCTTATTTTTGGACCAAATTTAATGTTTGAGGCGTCAAAAAGTTCGTCTCAATTGCAATTGATCAAAATCAGTTGGTAAAAGCCCATACCTGGGTTAAGAAATTTGAGCCTCCCCCCACAAAAAAAAAAACATTGTCTAGTAATGCCCCTGATTGTTTAAATTACAATGTTATAAGTTGGTAATTGTTTTTAATTAGGTTTATTGGGGATTTCATCACATAAATTATGCGTAAACTTACGACTGTAGAGATACGATAGTACAAATACATTCTTGCACCAGTAAAGTTCAAATAAGTAATTTTATTCTATTTGTTCAATGTACTCTAACTACAATAATAACAGTTTAAAATGTATATAAAGATAATTTTAACAACTTTTCAGACAATTTCAGTTTAAAACTACTAGAGTAAAACTAATAAAATTTACTGACCATAATGAAATATGAGAAGAAACAAGTACTTATAAAAAGTGTATGTTATAATGAAATATCATAAGTTTGATGTTATACTTTATACACCTTTCAATATTTACTTCATATAAACTTGTATTTTAATTTTCCTGAATAGGTGACCTGTATATGAAATTCATGTTTGCCATATTTTTTATATACGTTCATGGCACCGGCAGTATAAGCAAACAGGGCCCACATACACTACGGGTAATAACAGTACAGAATGTGCGCTGTAACAGGTAACACTCGGCGGAGTCTTCACAAAGAACCGTTCTACAAGTCTTTTAAAGAAGGCTATGAATAATATGTGCTTATCATATACTGACTTCACAATATGTTGCACCGTTACACTTCTCGAAAACTTCAAGAGGACTAAATATATATATATATACATATATATATATATATATATATATATATATATATATATATATGTAACCTAAACAATTTGTAATACTGAATGATAAATTGGAAAATAAATGATTTAAATTTTGAAACAACGTTGTTTTAAATAATAATTCGTGATGTGTTTTTTTTTTTTATTGCTTGGTCTAAAGGGGAAATAAGTGTGCAAATCAACATAAATAAAATTTATGCATATTAAACACAATTTTGAAAAAAAAACATGAAGCACAACTATGTATGTTTAATAATTCAACCATAAGCGCCAACAGGCCTATGGTAGGCGATACGAACATTTTACATTGTATACTAATATATTGCAATAACAAAAAATGCAATTATTAAAACATACACATTCAGAAAACATTTTGAACATGAAATGTATTGGTCGTTGAGTATAAAAAATTTTTGTTGTTTGAAGTTATATTTTAATGCATTGTTGTTTTACTATGGGTGTATTAATATTTGAAAGTGTTAAGAATAGTTAAAAAAAAGTTTACCTTCAAAAACTCTTATTGATAATTTTTTCAAAAATATCCTTCCAGTTGCTTTGAAGCCTAGTTGACAAAAAAGCCATTTATTATGTACAGCCTCTAGGACCATTAAACTGTAACAAGCGCACATATGAAGCTACGCTTGGCACTTGGCCTTTGAGCTATAAAGCCAAGGAATATCAGTGAGCTAAGTTTAGTTTTGCAATCCATATGATGTGTTATGGAATATGAATATTTCTCACTCTTTGACCGAAAGTTTTTTTTGTCCTGAAACTTACTGTACCATGATGGCTGATGCCAAACACATTTTACACCACATTCCACCAATCAAATAATAGTGTTGCTTTTAACTAACTGTATTTGAGTGATTTATTTAGTAACACACTATTGTGGGCCCTTTAGTGTTAAAACAACGTAAGTCTATGTATTTAAGATATGAACATGTATATGAAAAAAATCAAGTTTAAGTTAATTTTGTTGTCTCGTTGCATGGGAATGTACATTTACCAATGCTTTAGTAATAAGATAAGTTTTTGTATAAGATAAGCACAGCCAACTTGACATGTTCTTTGTAAAAAAGGTGTAAACCGCAAATAGATAAATAATTGTAAGTTCAGTTAAAAGTAGTTATTCGATAGATATAATATATAGGATATTTGAAAAAAAAAACATTTCAAGAATTTAGGACGTTATCGTCTAGATTAAAATAAGCAAAAATGTTAATATAAACATACGTAGTTCGTTAAGCCTTCATTTTAAGGTGCTTCACTAGTCGCCATTTTGTTTTTACTCTAAATAACTTTTGTTTCCTTAACGGATCGTTGTATTAAGTTCATACTTTGCATGCCTTTTTTACACTAATTTTGATTTTCAGTAAAAAAATATTGTTTCCTATCATTATTTTCAAAATGATGGCCATTTAAATTTCTTTAACTAAACTATCGCAAAAACGGTAAATTTTATCAAAATTTTATAAGACAATATATACTTACTAATTAAATTATCTAACCCTTGAAACCAAGGTTATAAGGATCTTTAAAAAATAAAGTTATTGAGATTTTATTAAAATTTTATAACTATAATGCAAAATCAATGTATTCATACAGAAAAAATCAAAATAATATCGTTTGGTTGTCAGATCCTTACAAATTTGGTACATCATTTGGTTGGATCATTGGTTGGAGACTTTTTTGTCTCGTTGAAAAGTTTAATAAAAGTACTGTTTTAAGCTATTTGAGTTTAAAAGTTTTAAATGGTCACCATTTTTTTAATATAAAGGACATAAATACATTTTTCCTAAAAAATGAACATTGGTTTGATAAAATGCATGCGAAATATGAACTTAATACACTGATCTTTTACGGAAATAAAAACTATTCAGTGTAAAAAACAAAATGGGGGCAACGGTTTAAATAAACATTTTAGCACATATATTTATGGTTAAGTTTTTGCTTATTTTGATATGGGCACTAACCTCTGCCTTTTTTTCTAAAGACCCTGTATAATAGCATCAATAATAACTTTAAATGATTTCTTTATGTTCTTCTAATTTAAAGTTGTCAATTAAGTAAAAACAATTTATCTAGTTTCGCCATTATCTAGTGTTTTAGCTGAACTGTTCTTGAATAAAATTGTAAATGAACGAATAAAATTGTAAATGAACATCTCTGGTCCGACTCAAATCGCCATAAAGATAAAATAACTTTTTATTTTCGATATGTTGATGACACTATCGTCCTCTTCAACGGTAACAGAAGACAATTAAATCTACTTGGTGCCTACTTGAATACAGTCCATAGAAACCTTAAATTTACATTGGAAGAAGAAAGAAATAATTCAATAAATTTCCTAGATTTAACCATCTCATAAAGTAACAATAGGTTTGATTTCAACATTTATAGAAAGCCAACTACAACAGACCAGACTATCCATGAAACTTCGCACCACCCCTACAACCAGAAATTATCAGCTTATAACAGTTTTGTACATAGACTGATTTCCCTCCCTCTCAGCAAAGCAAATTTCGATGAAGAAGTAAATACAATTAAATACATAGCCGTAGCTAACGGATATAAAAGCACAATGATTGATAAATTAATACACAAATATTTGAACAAATCTGATAAAACCCCAGTTGTAAGCAGTGAAAAAAGATTTGTCTGTGCCGAGTATGGGGTTGTCCTTAACAACACTTTGAAGTCGGAAATGTGAAAGAACAACTTCACAGTATCTTTTAAAACGACCAATAAACTATCACACATTATAAGAAATAAAAATACAGCAGATAAAAATGACAAAGACAGTACAGGAGTTTATAAAATTAAATTGTGACGATTGTCCCAGTTTTTATATTGGCCAAACTTCCCGGTCTTTCAGCACAAGGTTTAAAGAACATTTACCTAGAAAATCCACAAAATCTGCTTTCGCAAACCATCTGATAAATTCAAAACATAACTACACCGGAATCAATGAAAACTTAGAAATACTCCATATTTGCAAAAAAGGACATTACATGAGCACAATAGAAGAATTCGAAATATACCGATCATCTAAAGAGCAACCCCAACATCTGTTAAATGATAAACTCTCATTCGAATCCAACATTATTTACAATAAAGCAATTGGTATATGTGGTGACACCGGCGACCAAAGGAACAACAGACGAGATAAAGATGGACAGGGGTAGGAGGGGGATTACGTCATCATCAAGACACGCGCCGGCAGTCATGACTCATCACTCGTTGCCGATGCACGTGTTTTCCGTGTTAAATTTTGGCCAGTTTTTGTTCGTAAATGTGACCGTGTCCGTGTGTTTCCGTGTTTCCTTTTAATTTTAATGTAATGATAACTTCACTTGAAGGATTAATGTGTTTGTAATTGTATACTTGAAAATGGGTCAACAGGACCCGAAACCGTGGTAGTGTGAAAACTAACCCCTTGGATCACTAGACAGAGCAGGTACTGTAAACCTTTCTTTTGCTATAAATACGTGATCCAGTGGCTAATCCATAATAAAAACAATTTTCTAAACCTTTTCATTTCTTTATTGAAGAACAGTAACAATTTGAGTTTCGAAAGTTGTTAAATATAAGCATTATTTGCGGGTAAATGATAAACACACCATAGGCTTAAAACACTTTTAAAGTAAGATATTCAATAGCCTTGCAAAAAAAAGGCTGTAAGGATTATTGTGGACCATTGATCGAAAGTGACATATTGTCTGTGTACAATGGCTACATTTATCAAAGCGCTTGGTGATAGTAAAGAAACATGAGTCAGATCTCATTTTAAATAGTATGTGTATGGTTATGAAACCAGAACAAACCTCAACTTATATAGATGTATATTTAGAATAAGCAAATCACTTAACTGTTTTCTTGTTTCAGGTATAAGGTTTAAATGTCATATTTCTGCAAGTCAGGCAACTATGTGAACCTAGTAGGTTTATGAAAATTTTGAAAAAGTGGATGCTGGCCAATCTTTTTTATAACCTACAAGAGTTTTGGGAAGATGAATTTTGTAGTATTGCCTAGATTTGAAAAAAAACTTGTCCAGAGGTATGCGTGTGTCTTTTAAATTTTCTTTTCTTTTTTTTACTTTGCTCTTTTTCTGTACATGGTGTGCTGCATTGTGTGCATAGACTGGGAACTTTTAACTTGCATTGATGGACTGCCCCTTGTTGGTCAAAAGAATTTGTATTTGTTCTCTTTCTCTTTAGATATACCGTAGTTATTCTTAGTGACATGACTAATTGTCTAATTAATCGAATGGCTGAATATAAAATTTGAATTTGAAAGTTTAAGTGATATTTATTATTCTAGATTTTACAAAACCTATAATAGAATTCGGAGGAGTGTCTGGGACGACGATTTTTCCACCACCTCTAAATCTAGTAGGTTGATTTTTCTTAATCTTTCCTTTTAAGTGTTTTGGCCCAAAACCAAGTTTAAAAACAACCTCAACACCAGAAAAAATCTAATTTTGTTAAAATAAAAAAAATCTTGCCATTTTGGTAAAGAATAACAATGAAAGTTACGCAAAAATAAAAGAAAACAACTTTTGAGAATTCTATTTGAAACAGCTGTTAACTGGGAAGATGCATAGTTGGTTGTTGGTGTAAACTTAATAGAATGATTACCTTGATAACATAACAAAAGTGATCTAAGACCAACGAACGAAGCTCAATCAACCCGGCACTTGCTTCAATGTATAATACTTAAACGAGATTTTAAAACAATCACTTGGTAATTCACCAAAATCTTATGAATCGTAACAGCATAAGCCGTAAAGAACATAGATTGTAACATTCTTTGAGTTTACGGCCACTAGAATAGGGAGTTTTACAACCTGCAGTAAACTACCTGAGTGGGCCCAATATGTGAACTGTTGGGTTGGACACTACTTTAATGACCCACAACAAATTAATTTGGTCGTTAACCTAATAATAGCCTTTGTTACATATCTTTCTTGAAGTTCGTGATTAGTTTTATTAAAGCTCGTAAGTTTTACGTTTCAAACGATAAATAATCATTGTTAATAACTGTTTACACGCTTTCTTATAATTTTTACTTAAAATCTTAACAGATTTTATAGTGCATGTTTTTTAGGACACATGATAATAAGCAATAAAATATTTGTGAAATTCCGACATACACCCTTTGCTGTTTAAACTCAAGTCCACAGAATTCTTCATCAGGTATTATATTGTTTAAGTATAAGTAGCACTTCTCTAATATATCTGATCAGTTTTGCCTGTAGTTAGTGTCACTCTTGATAGTGGAGGTTTCACACGATTGACGCATTTTTAATTCAATATTTACTAGATAGCAATTGTGTCTGAAGTCTTTCCCACCACAGCCACGCTGTTGCATACTCAATGATATATACTAAGAAAATCAATTTAAGATTCATTTCATTACCATTAATTAAAATAATAATCACTAATTTGAGTTATAAAATTATTAAAAAAAAATATTTAACTAAAACTAAAAAGCTCAGTGAATTATTTTGTACCAATTTGACACCATTGATGATATTATTTGAGGTAATACTTTGCTAATGTAAAAACACATTCTTTATCCGATATAAACGGAACATAGGTATTACAAATACTCAATGTTACATGATTGAAATTCATATTAATGTGTTAATGTCACAATTTTGCTACACATTTTCTAATTATAAATATAAGTTTGATTATTATTTATTCGCTTTGTCTATGTATTGTAATTTTGTGTTTGCTTGTCGAATTTTATATCATATACTTTGATGAATAAAAAACTATTGTTATAATTATTTATTAGTCTTTTAATGTACCATTAAATATTTAATAGTTTATTGACTATGTGAAAATGACTTTAAGGTGGTTTAAACGTAGATATAATTTAAAAATTCGTAGTAAATGTTGGTCAAAAATGCTTCCAAGAATTGTTTACTCTATAGACGGATACATGTTTAATTAATTGATAATAAAGTGCATTATTTACATACGCTAAGTACATAAGCAACATACTGAATCAAGTGCAAATAATATATGTGTACATTGAACATTTTAGCGAATTTCCCTATAGGGAATACGCTATTACGGTAGTAGATGAAACCTAGGTCCGGGACCATGATACTCTTTCGTGTTGAGGTCCCCAGAAACCAAAAACACCATTCGTTCATATAGTTATATAGTATTCGTTCATAATACAATAGTATATATGTATATATGTGTCCGTGATACTGATAACTTTTGAGGGGGACCTCTGATTTTGATGAAATTTGACATGAAGGTGTAAGACTAGGTCTATTTTCATGATTTCGCGAACCAGCACGATCGGATTATGGTAAAGGGATTTATGGTTTTTTTAAGGACCAAAAATGTGTTTTTAGTATTTTTGGACCTCAATTTTTTAAATTTATTAATTTTAGCTGAAACCATCCAAAAGACCTTAAAAAACCAAACAAATGAAGTATTTTGAATTTTTAACTTCTACATACTCATTCCCATCGCGTTTATAGGAAAAATACAAATTTCAAAATTCTTTTGAAAATTCGTGACTATAAAACTTTACCATGAATAGTTATCCGAAAGTGATAGGAACTCACAAATAAAACAAACAAGTGTAATTTTATTCGAAAAAATCTCCCTCGAATGTGCACAAAAGCGCGGAAGTTTATCGTACGGTTTTGTAAAGGCCATTATAAACCTAGCGACAATGCCACAGTTTATCGTCTGGAATTCACCGAAGCTGGTCTGCTGCCAGGGGCCCAGAATTTACCACCCGGACAAGTCGTTATATTATTCTATAAGCCCCCAACCTGCTATTTGTGAAATTACTCTTTCCAAATGTTTTAATTTGTAACAAGAGGAAAGAGGAAAAATGGTATCGCTCATGGCACGAGCTAACTATTGTTTTTATCAATAGTTATATTAAAGAACGATAAAAGCTCTCGGAAGTACAACAGATAAATAATTATAATAATATTTTAAACTGTGATATTTTTTTTGTGATAGGATAAATAATGTTTTTACGCACACAGGTGGTCAACCTGTATTGTGGGACTCCCTAAAAAAAGTTAGTAGACTACCCACCAAAAAAACTCTTTTTTCACTTCCAGATGCTAGCCTGGGAAACGATATAATAAGATGTAACTATTATAATAATATTATTTTTGAGAGTAAATAATAACTGATACTGTAAATTATGTTTTAGACGCGTGTAAATTTATACTTAAAATTTGTTGTTGCCAAACAAATTATGTTATTTGCGCTGTTTTATTGTAAACATTAAGTACTTTATAGCCAATATACTGTACTGTACAATATACTCTAATTCGAAGACAAATTAAACACGCTGACTTTTTATTTGCTTAAAAACGATAGTTAAATAATTTTAAGTTGTTAAAACCAAAATATGTTTGTGGAAAACAGAACAAAACAATTTTATGTTTCAGCTATTTAACTTATCATACGTCAAAACCGTAATAATTTTAGTTTTTATTTCTCTACTCCAAGACTAAGATTATACATGTGTTTATACATTTGTATACGTAGGTTTAATGTAAAAAATATTTTTACCTTAGAGACGTGTCATAATTTCTTCCTTAAAACAGTGTATTGAATGAATTGAATGAATGAAAAACAAACTAAAAATAAAATATAGTAATATATTCTTAATAAGAAATAGTATAAGAGAAAAGTTGCACCACAACTCGTTGAGAGATGATAAATTATTTGGCAGTAGATCCATCCCTGTATCATCTGCATAATTTCCTCATTCCAAAGCTATTCTGGGAGAGAAATATTAGAGACTCGATCTTGCCAGGGAATCTGTCATCTTAAAAAGGCAATCCTCTTCAAATGCGACTGAACATCTGTGCTTGAATATTGTCGCATTGAGAAATTGTTTTCCACTTTGTTACATATTTTATTGAGATTCTGGATTGATTTACTGTACATAATTTAATGAATATATTTTTAATACACTTCATACCAAAAACTTGTAAAAATTCAACCTTTAAACCATTGTGATAAAGCAAATTTAAATGTAATACACACAATTTTCTCTACAATAATTATAATTGAGGCTCTTCATACTTAAATTGAGTAACAACGAAATCGGAATTCTTTGTGTTTAAAAAGAAAACGATTATCAGGATTTAGAAAACAACTTGGTCATGGTTAAAATAATTTAAAATACCATATGAATGTTTTACTATACCTCCCAGCATTGGTAACCAATGCTTTGGCTTACTACATTAATATAATAAAAATAATATTAATCAAGCTTTAGGAAGTAGTATAGTTAGACACTTGATCAATTGCCACTTTTTTGCTTGTCAGCCGAGAGATATTTTAGTTTAAAATAATAGTATGGAATTAACAATTTGTAAGAGCTAATATTTGTAAAGATTTGAAAATGTAGTCAAAGTAAGGAAATTTTATCGTTTGGATAGAGGATTTTAGTATTGATCAAACAATTTCTAACATAGCAACATAATCGATATAAGTATGTTTATTTAGGACAAATTACGTTTGTATTCATCTTCATGTTTGTACAATCTTTTTTGGGTGATTTTATAGTAAAGAACCTTTGAATGAGACCTTACTCAATCTTTTGAGACTGATATTTAATTATTTCTAAACATACACCAAATAATGTTTTCAGAACTTACATATTGATTAAATATGTTCTGATGATATCAAAATTGAAAACATCTTAGGACCTACATTTAACATAAATACTATATATTAAGGTCCGTATAAAAAAGATTTAGCCACTCCATATCTTGATAAAATATAAAATAATGTAAAAGAACAAAGTAAATATTCCATATATTTTTCAACATTTTTACGATGATTATTAATCTTTAGTTTCACTTAAAGCTCTAAAATAGCTTAAACCAGACGTATGTTATTATTAAACTGCATCGTAGTTAGTACAACTCCTGAACATGTATAGAGTGTTATCAATGGCTTATTAGTAATATTACACTAACTCTACCAAGGAACCCATAATTTAACCGCCATCCTTATAATACATGTTTTTCAATCTTAGGTTATATGATTGTTTGGCAGTTTATTTAAATTTTTACATGAATTGTACAAAAACAATGGCATTTACGTAAGCGTGGAAATGTCTTTTGTAAAAAGTTTTCCCACTTCAGTGAGACCTGTCTGTCAGGGTGGGTGGGAGTGGAAGGGGTGGTTGGGGTGGTCAAGCAAGTTGTTCATTAAGAGGATGTTAAAGCAAAAATTTTCTCGCATGTCTGCGAGACTAGCGGCAGTGTGCAGAACTACGTGGACTAATCCGCGCCGGGCGCAGCACCACGAAAATAGTGCGCCGTAGTACTACGTTGCCCTTATCTCGCCCAGCGCGGCGCCAGGACATCTTGCTCGTCGTCTCGTCACGTCCGTCCGCCCCACGGCAGCCGGTCCGCGGTCCGCGGCCTAACGTCACAACACCAACACACATCATCATAATGACACCAATGTTCATTACCCTCATAATTCCTAGACGAATAGAAAGGCTTAAATGAACCATTTCAGCGATAACTAAACCATAGGCCTATAACATATGAAAAAAATACAAAATTCGTCTTCAAGTTCAAAGATTATTTAACATGATATAATAAATAATCACAATGAATTATAGTTTTAACTTAATACATATTCTCATTCAATAAATTTGTGTACTACGAAAAATAAGAACTCTTATTAGGCCTACCAATACATAAAAATGACATTACATTGTTCAGATATAAAATGTTTGCAGTACTGTATTTATTTACAGAAATCCTTCTCTCTTTTTATAACTTTACTAGCTTTTACCCGCGGCTTCGCTCTCTTAAAAATTTGCTAAAATTGGAAATTTTTATTGAATTTGTTTCTTAGCAACCATTAAAAAATATATAATCGATTTCCAGATTAAAAAATATAATTTTAATTTTTAATACAACATAATTCTTTTAAGTATCATAATATGTTACTTCTGCTACCTCCAAGAATATGGTGTACAAAGTTTCATGATGATCGATTGGGTAGTTTTCACGTGAAAGCCTGACAAACACCAGGACATTCGCATTTATAGTAGGATTTAATCACCTCATGGTATTTTACACGCTCCTTTCACACATCACGTTTTTAGCCGTGCTGGAAAAAACCGCACGATTTAAAAACCGTCCAACACACCGTACAAGTAAGTGGCAGCTGGTTAAAAACCGTCGCCGTGCCTGTGTGAAAGGTCTCATAAGATTCTATTGGAATGTCCGCCGTGCGATTTTTAATCGTACGGGCAAAACCGTTGTGTGTGAAAGGAGCGTTAGCAATTAATTTGAATAATAAATAAATAAAATAAATGCATACTGTTATATGAGTGAACACGACTCCAAATAATTTTTGTTCTAAATTAAAGTTGTTTATAAAAAAATATACACATACATGAAAATTTGTTAAGGCTACCATAGGTTTTTATAGACTCCTGATTTTACTTCGAATAAACAATTTACAATGATGAACTTGTAATAAATATGTATATTAAAAAATAAATCAAATGCTAGATGAATAGCCTATATTTTTTGATACAAATTCATATTTAGTATCTTGTTTCTGCAATTAGTAGGCCAACCTAGTATAAAAATATGTGAAGTATTGAACTTGTAAAGTTATTCTAATTTGTATACATAGTTAATTGCATAATTTTCAAATGTTTCGCAGAGAAATGCACTATATATGAAGCTGAAAACAACAACAATTAAAAACAAATGGTTAGGAAATAAAAGTACTAAAAATACTTATCTAATTAATGTGGCAAATACATTTTTTATTCCTAGTTGCTCTTAGTAATAAAAATAATAACAAATAAATAAAACATATAGCAATAAATCTACCTTCTTATTTCTATAAGGGTTTCGTCTGTTACGTCCCTTTTCTCTCGACCTACTGAACCAATTTTTAAGATTGAGGTGTCATTTTAAAGCTTAGGATATAGCGCAGTGACGAATCGTACTAAAAAGGTCATATTGTTTCGGGTTTCGCCCCCCCATCGCCTTTGAATTATTTCTAGAGGGTGCTTTAAAATGTTAACCAACTTTTATTGCAAGTTTTTTTAATGTGAATTGTAATTTAACAGCTGATTACCTTCAGATGAATTTTAAAAGCCAGATAGTAAACAAAAATAGATCTCTGTCACTTCATAATCAACATTCACGTACTGTAGGTGAGTTTCACTCATACAGAATCATAAAATGCGCAATTTGCACACGGGTCACCTCGTTATTTTAATTCGTTTTAAGGGTTTAATTTTTTATATACTAGCCCATTTTGATACTTTTTGTGCATACTGAAGTTACTTAGAAGTTTAAATGTCGAATACGCCTTTCTCTTTGTTTTCTTAATAATATATTATTTCAACTTTAACAGTTTATATTTAGGCTTCTTAAACGAGTATTTTATAGTTTTATGGTTTTAAAATTAATTTTTTACGATAGAAATGCATGAAATAAAAGGTCGCTCACTGCCCCTTTGTTACAGTAGGCCTATCATATTCCTAATTCATTAAACCAATAACTTATTTTACGCTAATAGCCTGTAGTTAGCGCCCTTGTCGTAGCTGCTGTCCCCCGCCCTTTCGGCCAGCCCAGCACCCAGCACGGGCCTGTAGCCTATCTGTTCACGTTTAGTAGTTGAGTTCCATCTCAATTTAAATATCCCTTAAAAACAGCTTATATGTAAGTGAATTAAATCAACAATCTTGCATTAAAAATTTAGTCTGCAAGTCGTTTTTTGTTAACAATTGCCCTGTTGGTTTTGGATTAGGCCTACGATGTTTGCTTGATAAAAAAACCCGATTTGAGGTTAGCGCAAGGAATGTTTTTTAACAGATGTTTTTTCGGTGCAGAAAACTTTGCTGAATTACTGACTATAAAACATCAACACAACACGAAGGAACGATAACAGTGATAGGAAGTGGTAACAGGTGGACGAGGTGGGGAACACGTCTGCCCCAGATGAATGAAGTATGTGTTCATCCGCCGCGAGATGTTTTCGGCAAGTGTCGCTAGGATCGCCACTATCAGCTTATGCATGCTTTCGCGCGGTAGCATATTACGACTACGCTATTGGATTTAAAACCGTATATTAGGTACCATATTAAAGATAACAAAATTCAACACTAACTTCGCTTTTTAACTTTTCGATTACTTACGTAGTTACTTAGTTACATTTCTTCCAAAATGGTTAAATTTGGTTAAATTCAAATGCTCGTATAAGCTGTATTTTTAACAATAGCGGAAAATGGAAAAGCGAAGTTAGTGGGAAATATCTTTATCTTTAATTTGGTGTATAGTTTATTATTGTACGTTGAGTTATAACGCCAGGATATGCTACCGCGCAGGAGTGTTTTTGCGTCCGTTTTCGCGGGGGTTTAACATCCTCTTAAGTGAGTGGCCTGTAACTTGCCCTTCCAATAAACTGTGGACCACCTTTCATCCCCTCGCCGTGTTCCGTAGGATTAACCCTTGTTTACAATAAAGGCTTATTGGCTTTTTTGGAGTCTTCTCTCGCAGTAAACCCTCTTTATCCGTTGTACAACTCTTTCAAACAACTATGTTAGATTTTTTTACCTTTGTATAAATGATGATTATTTGTAAATGGGAAATATATGATATGGAATATGTTTTAAATAGGTATATGTACTTGGCAATGAGTTTTATAACATACATTTTATTTAATAATTATTTTAAGACCCAACTGCATCACTTTTAAAGTTCTAAAACAAATTTTAAACATGATTTTGGTAAAGAATTTATATAAGGAGACACTTTGCTTTTACTAGGTGATTAATATTTATTTATTTTATAATTATTTCCTAATTTTTTACACTGCATCCGGATGAGAACAGTTTAGGTTTATGATTGATAAAGATAAAGAATACAGAATTACATTAAATTTCCGAAATAATATATTTATTTCGAGATAACTTAACTAAATGTGTCATTACATTAAATAATGCAAAACCCAGCAAATATTCAAATTAAGTCAACAAAATATGACACAATTTCAAGAATGAAATAAAAATGAAATATAGTGAAAAAGAACAAATTATGCAAATGTACAACTGGCATTCAAAAAACATATATTCAATCCATCTGGCTGCGATAGATTTTATTGAAAAGAAAAAAAGCGAAGAAAGGAATCAATATCATTAACACAGAACAATGAAGTACTTATCATATTATATTATAATACTTAGTTATTAAAACTATAATATTATTAGTAAAAATACTATGGTAAAGAGGATAAAGTTAGGAAAATTAAATACTAATCCCCAACCAACTGTTGTTTAACGCTGTTTTCAGCTTATTTGACCTACAATAAGCTGTAAACCTTTTTATAACATTACAAATATATACCATGTATGAAGCATATCATACATAGCGAGGTAAATATGTAACATTTTTTACATTACACATTATTTAAGGATAATCTTAAAATTATAAATGAGTATTGAAAGTAAAAGATTATTGTTCTCAGAATATGATAGTATATGGACATTAAGTTTTAGTTCAGAAAAATCAATATTTCTTTTGTATATTGTGTACAATGAGATAACTGCTAATCAAATATTCTAAGTGTTATAGTTACTAAAAAATGTCAAGATTAAAAATTTAAACAGAGGATAAATATGAATAGTGAACCCAATATTAGTTTGGTCACTTAATTGCTCGTATCTGCCGATAGAGTGGAGGTACAGTAGTTTATAGCCGTTTTGTAACTACCTAAGTGGGACAGCAAGGTCAGATATCTAGACTTTCAAACAAGTTATAGCCTTTTCGAGATTAAATATCAACGACCTCCATTGATTTACGATGTCTGCTGATAATAGAGCAACACGGGTACTTTGATTGGTTAATCTGACTCACTGACATTTTAATTAGTTTTAAGATCGATACAATAGCTTGACTCAAATAATTTTGTCTACTTCAAATTTTACATGATAAAATTATACTCAAGAGTTTATTAATTAGGAGGTTAGTATCAAAATCAATTTTTGGAAAATAACTTTTGCATAAAACATGTATAAAAAATTTGTTTATATAATATAATATACAGATTTTGATAAGAGGATGGATCGTGTCTCAAAATATTGAGGCAAACAAAGCCTTCACCTCCCGCTGGGGCAAGGAAATGATTCACTCAAGTGTAACATGATATATGGAAAGAGGAGTAATTCCGGGAGTCTTCTAGCCCCTCCACTTCTCCACCTTCCTGGTACACGGTCAAGTTGAAAGAGAAATACGACTCTTGCTCAACACTCCCTGTCTCACTCCACAAAGAGGACACCATCTGATTTATTATACAGTACAGCATTTTATTAATGACCTTTTAAAATGAAATACCACGGTTTTGGATTGGTTTTTACCGTGTAATTGTAAGAATTAATGTTCATAATTTGGCAGAAATATGTTAAAATCTTTGATAAAGACTGTTAATTTTATTAAATAATAAAAAAACAAGGCAAGGTTTATTTTTTATTTTTCAATATCTTGATTATACTTAATACGGAAGCAATGTTCCAGAAATTCATTTTCATATACAAATAGATTTCTTAATTATTTTTAATAATACGAAATTAAGTGTTAACGTAGCTTGTAATTAAACAGAAAAAGATATTTTATAACAAAAACATTAGTATATATTTAAATTTATTTCATTGAACATTTATATAATGGGAATAATGTAGGCAGCAACTATATTTTCGGCTTTAGAAACTTACGTAAACAAGTAAAATCATAAAGTCGAAGGTCCAAAATAAGAAAGTATAATTACTTTGGTATAATATAATGAGAAAAAGACAACTATTTTACTTCCTATAGGTAATAAATGTACGACTGCTGTAAAATCAGGCAAGAGCACAGCAGTAAAGTTTACAGTATGGGGTTGTGGAACGCAATATTAACGATGCGACAGTATCGCATTTTATTATCTGGAACGCCGACTTTACTGGTCATATATCAGATTCTGTACCATTTGCTGAACGCAAAACGAAAATGATATGAATTATTCAAAGACAACAAATTTTGTTACATTAATGGTATACAACAAATCATAAAACGATTATTTTTTAGAATGCTTCACCCACAACAAGAAGTAAATTAGTTATTTATATTTTTAATACGTCGGAATAAAAGTTTAAGTAAACATGACATAACACACAAAATTCCCATAGCTTCCCTAACAAGCATTGCTTAAAAATGTTTAGAATTCAGTGCAAGGCAATGAAATTGTAATTATCGCGAGACTCACTTTTGATTGAACAAGTTATATCTAAAAAAAGTTGCAGCGGACCTGCGTACACAGCAAATTTGCTACGGAATTTTAGTATTATCTTATTTCCTCACTAACACCATGGGGTGAGTTTGCGGGATTGCTGCCATTTGGGTTTTGTAAGCAAATACAAGTTATACGCTGGTTGTGAATGTATACATACCAAATTTTATCAACCTATGTCAAGAAATAAGCAAGATACAGGTTACTCCTTCTTCCTAAACTGGTCGAAAACAATAACGCGGTACTATTATTTTACGTAGCAAAATCAACCCATTAAGAACACAAAGCGGTACCTAGCCAATATCTGCTGTCTCACAGTTATGCATACTCAAAATCCCCTAAATATCCATCACAGCTCTATCCTTCCCCGTCGAAACTGTTAGGAATAGGAATAGTATAATTGGTTGACAAAGTAATTAGGCTTATTGAAAGTTGTTTTTTTTTTTTACAATGAGTGGACAGAGAAATGTTGGTAAGCTAGGGTCATTTTATTAAAATTAAAACTCATTTTGATTGATGTCCACAGATTTTTAAAAAGTATTTTACCTACCAGCATTACTTTAACTAGTTAATTTTAATATTACCCTTAAAAATATAACAATGTTTGCAATTTAAACTTTTGTTAATTTTATTATCAATTATTGCTGGAAAATGTTAAGACATTAAGTTGGGAATTAATAGACCCTATTGAACATTTTTGAATAGTGATTTTATATACGTAGGTTTACATATTTAGTCATATTTAATCAAACATCCAAACTCCTGCAGCAGCAAAATATCATGAACGAAAAATGAGTGCCAAAGTGATATTGTCTTTCAATATCAACTCACATCAATATCAATCTAAGAGACGGATCCATCTGAGGCGAGAGAAATTGTTTTTCACAAACAGATGTTCGTAATAAACGCTATATGAGTTTCAAATTGGATTTCTATCACACATAAAGAAGCTAAACTATAGAAGCATAACTTTTTTTGGTTTCTTATCTATTTTGCCAAAGCACTAATTAGTTTATAATATTACGTTTCTTTGAGAAAAAAAATAACAGCAATCAAATTGGAGCTTATTTTTATCTTTTATACGTGAGTTGCTATAGATGATACATTTTCCATAAGATTAACATTGGAACTTTGAAAGCCTGTGGGGCGTAGCTTGGAGTCTGATGTGAATTAGAATGTGATTCAGCTAATCTACAGGACTATACCTTTCTAACGGTATGCGCGGATGGAATTCCTGACAGACGGATGGAGATATGTAATTTTTTTAAATCATTCAGTGAATGCAGTAGAAATTTTCTTAAAATTGAGTAAATAAGCTAATCAATTTTAATTTATCATATTTAAGGCAGAGTCAGAACCAGGCCATGCACGATGAACCAGTTGCCTCCCCCACCGATGTTATCGAGCATGACTCACAACACAACACAACACAACACAACACAGCGCAGCGCAGCGGCCTGAGACCGGTACACCGAAACTGCGATCTTAGTTTTAATCCTCAAAAGGGTTTGCTAATCCTACAACCGAAACTGCGATCCTGGCACATCGGCCCATCAGCAGATAGCGGAGGGTCCAGCGGGGATTCCAGCGTCCGTGGCTCTAGAATGTTTCGCCATCCGACGTGTAGCTCAAGTCACTTTTCAACTAATACCAATGAACTGGGATTTCCAAGTTGTACTAAACTCGCACATACCACCCCCTTAAGAGTCATCTTCACCCCTGGGCCAGTAGCCCATTGTTGCGCAGTCGGCAATGTTAACTATACGGCTTTTAATGCAAAACATAATATTTGATTCCTCTGTTTCGGACGCCGTTTTCCAACAGATTTTCTTTAAACTTGGTAAGTGTTTGGTTGAATAGTTACATTAGGTCCCTCATACCTCGAAATTTGGAAAATTTAACAAATATTACTAAGGAAAATCGAGTTTCTTTGCGACGTCACAGAGAGTAATATTTGTTAAATTTTAAAAATTTCGAGGTATGAGGGACCTAATATAACTATTCAACTAAACACTTACAAAGTTTAAAGAAAATCGGTTGAAAAACGGCAACGAAACAGGGAAATCAAACACCGTACCATGTTTTGCATTAAAAGCCGTATAGTTAAAATTGCGGACTGCGCAACAATGGGCTACCGGCCCAGGGGTGAAGATGACTCTTAACCTGGACCAATAAACGAAGACTTTCAGGGTGTACATTCCTTATTTATTTCCCCCCACAAATATATCAGTCATTCTCAGTTTGAGAGCAAGAGCAGCAGTATCGTCTTATGTACGGTATCGTCAGTATCGTCCCGGGGGCGGCCTCCGTGCCAGGATCGCAGTTTCGGCGTCTACCTGGGTTTTGGATCGCAGTTTCGGTGCGCCCCCTGAGACAATGGCTCTGATTGGCTGATAGATTGGGGGCCGGTGGACTACAAAAAGACACGAAATTGAAATTGACAACTAAGTGACTGAAATGGAAAGGATTTGAGTATCGTGTTGGACTACGACAAACAAAATTAAAAGTAGTGAACTGAAAAGACTTGCAAGAAAACAGATTAGTGTAAACGAAGGGCATATTAACAATGATTATTATTAAAATGATAATGATGATAGAAAGGGAACAATGATACCAGAATAATAATAAATAATTGCGTTTAATATCCATACAGTAACAAAGACCTTCACACAACTCCACAACATGTAGACTATTATTCTTTAACATTAAATTGTCTAACTGACTTGAAATGGTAAGTTTTATCTTACAGAGGAATTATGTAACCTTTTTTGTATATGCATAATAAATACGCGACAGGTTTTTTTTGTATAAGGAACTGTTTCTACAGTTTTCAACCAATTAGAATGATTTTAGTGTCATTGGATAGAGCTCGGCGTGAAGTTGTTTCTAAAGTAAATTGGTAGAATATTTACCAAAACGGAAGAGCCCTAGAAGCCCTTAAGTTCTGAATTTCTCTACTTGATTAACAATGATGAGAAAATTTAAAAGATTTCAAGTAAACAGCTGTAACGAGTAAACACAGTATTTGCACCAGTGAGAACGTCTGTAACATCATACCAAACGCTTATGATTAAATTTTGGGGGATGCACTGATTAACGAACGGATTTCAAAGTGGATACAGGAAAAATTATCCAAACTAAATTTCTCGATATAGAACAACAAGTACATAATGGTCATTTTCTATCAAAACACACGTTGTCTACGTATTTAAAAGAATCCAAAAATAAAACGAAGTTAAAGTAAAGTACAAGTAAAAATAATGAAGTTTGTGTAAAACACTTTAATAAATATCAAAAGTTTAAAATATTGAACGATTTAACTTTTAATTTCTCAACACCTTCAAATTGGTTAAATGCCAAACTTCATAAAAAACTAAGATAACATTGTCTTGTGCTGTAACAGATAAAAAAGCTTGGTCTATCCAGTATCAGGTGCCAAGTTCAAACACGACTCAGGAAAGATAACATTTCTAGACAATATCTGAGTGTGTTATAAACGACCTGATGAGTTTTAAGGAAACAGTCTCTATTCGTTGAGCAATGTAAGACATTCTTTGTGAGAGGCTTACCGAAGACCAGAATTCGTCGTAAATGTAAGACATTATACAAAATACTTCCAGTAATGTATGTGCCTAGCAATACTACACAACAGGAAATTACAGGTAAATATTTTAGCAACAAACATTTAACTTTAGCTATTTCCTCTTCTCCGTAGTCAAGGGGGTTAGGAAATTACCATAATTCTTCTGTGTTGTGTCTTTGGGTGTGTATGTGAGTGTTTTGAACAAGCATTTCTTTTATTGGTCTACTTTATTGAAGAGACCGTGGTCACAAAAAATCATTTATGCTATAGTATGATTTATTTAAAAGATACTGTTTTAAATCGAATACGTTTTTCTAAATTATTAACAGATATGTTTTTATTTATTAGTTTTAAGTTATTTTATTAAAATCTGGAGAGTATGGCAGCAGATACAGAATGTCTGCACTAACCCCTTTGCTAAAACACAACTTAAATGGCAAGAGAAGGCTACGAAGATGTCATGCAAGTAGAATTTTCTTATCTTGTCATTCCAGCATTTGAACAGGCTCTAAATATTTATTTTATACTGTTATTTCAGGATGTTTGATTGTTTTTGTAGCCTACTCTACCAAATTAATATGTAGATTATTACCCTATGATATATAAACAATTTATATTAACAGTTAATTTAATTTCAAACATATATAATGGTTTTAAAGAAGAAAAACAAATAATTGAAGAAAAATTAATAAAATAATTTAGAGTAATATTTTTTTCTGAAAGTAAAAACAACATCGCGGTGGTAATGTTTATTTTAAAAAATCCAAGCAAACTTTATAAAACGAATGTGATGTAATCAAACAATACACAATGAATCATAAGTAAGACAAATTTAAAGATACAATTTGTAAACAAATAGATTTAGTTTCTACGTTTTGCAATTTAAAGATTATTAATTTATTTACTGATGAAAAATATAATTTGACGATTAATTAAAATATATAATAGCTCTTACAAAATATTGATATTAGAAATATAACACCATTTTAAATATTTAAATAAATGTAGAAAAAATAAACATATTCTACTTTGGTTTACACGAATGTTGAACGCAACCAATACATAGGAAATGTTTCATCCCTTGTCGAGTCCCCATCACAGGAAATGATCGTCAAATATCCGGTGCCTCTGGGCTGTATACAAACTCTTCGCTCTTCAAAACAGAAAAGGCGGAATGAAAAAATGTTCAAGTTTACTTAGTAATAAAAAGACGTAGAAAAGACCCCATATCAATACAACAAAAATTCTAAGAAGTATGAAAAAATAAAACCACATTTAAGTTACTCATATGTAGTTGTTTTTTATTATAGTTGCTTTGATTGTACATTCTATTTTGACTGAATTTAATTTTTACGTGTATGTAAACGTATTAAAATTTTTAATATTTTTAATTAATAAGTCACTTATTTTGCTATTGTGAAATTCCTTAAAGTACACAAATACCTCTTAACTTTGATTAAACGTAACACTGTCAATTGACATTTCTGTTTCTCCTTAAGTTGCAAATTACTTAAATTATAATTCAGAGGTTGAAAACCTTACTTCACATAGCACCATGTAAAATTAATACACATTTTATTAAAATTTACTGGAGCCTTTTTTGTGTGAAAAGAGAACAAAGATTAGATTTTAGCACAACTTGGCTACTTTTACGGACTATGGGGCAAAATCGTAAGGTCGCACAGAAAATTTAAGTTGCTCAGATCCTTCACACAACTCTAGTCTATGACAGAGAGGAATCAAGAACTTTAAGTAAACCCGTTTTATGTGAAAAGCAGTTAAGTCTGATGAATATCAAAGACAGATGGAAAGATACATCAAATATCAAAAGTTAACAATGCGATTACGATTATTAAAGCCAATCATAAATTAAATTGACATTTAACTTTGACTTTACCATAAAACTTGACATTAACTTTGACTTTTAAATTGACATTTTGTTTAGTATCGGAATGGTTGCTGGTACATTTTTTGCGCTTACAAATATACAGATGACACCCATTTTTGGATTCTGTAAAAACTTTTTTCTATTCACTTTTCGACACGTAAAAAGATAACAAAAAATTTCACTATTCTAAGCAATATACAGACAACCTCTAATTTAATAACATAGCGTACATTAGTAGGGGACAATATAAAACCCCACAAACATTTACAATAATTTTATTCTTTGATTAGCTATGTATGAAGCCTAGTATGACTTTTGAATTACTTATTTCCTTATTTGGTTTAGCTTATCACTACTGAATAATTAATGAATAAAGGTAATATTTCAAGAAGGCTCACTTCATGCGAACGACGTTAACGATACAGGGCACAATATGGGGGTGATAATACATATACAATTAGCATAGTGATGGAACAACCCCTCAGGGTAATAAATTGTACCCAATTTCTGTCTCCCATTAGCATATATTGTTCGATAAGGACTATATATGGCTCTGTAACTGAAACCCAAATTTACAAATTACACATGTGTTAAAATTTAATAGTAGTTTTATCACTAGGTAGGGAAGTGACTTTTTTGTGCACAATCGTGTTTTACGCGAAATTGCGATTAAGCACAGAAAAAACAGTCAGTAAGAGTGATGAAAAACGTTTTTCATTGCAAAAATTTAAAAATTATTAATAATTAATTTTTAAATGACCAACCAAAATGTCAGCACCGGTTTAATTTTAATAAATGACGTCCATTTTAATTAATATCTTATATTTCAAACGTAGCAAGTAAGTAGTTTATTATCATTATGCACGAATTCCAAGTGTTTTTCTCTTAATAGTGGGTAAAAGAACGAAATTTTTGCACCTAGGACTTAAAACATCAGCTGTGATTTTTTTTAAATCCTAGCACTAAAAAGTCAGCTGTTTACTAAGTAATATTATTGTTTCATTGATTTTCAAATGCAGAATAGTGAAATTCAAAGTTGTGTTTCTACCAGGAATATGCAAATAACAAAAATACAACTTTTAGTCATTATTTTACATTAAAAGTCTAATTCCGCATTATGATAAAAAAGGTTGTTCACCAGTCGGAGAAAAAGTGTGCATTTCTGGTGATTAATCGATTTTAAAAAGTCGGCTGGGCCTCACTTTTAGAACACGATTGCGTACAAAAATTAGCCACTTTTGCTCCTAGCGATTTAAACTACTTTAAATTGTCTTTATTTGTTTTGGATCGGTATTATCTTTGTTTGCGACAAACAAAACTTTTGAGGTTAGCGTACGGAAAAAATTAGCGATGTTTTTTTTATAAACTTTTAAGAAGCTACAATGCTGCGTACCTATGCTGCGTAATTATCTATTCTTAATAATTCAGTTTTGAAAATCTTGGCAGCATTGATTCTGGAGTTCCATTGGGCCGATTTTCATTTTTAAGATGTCGTTGGAAAGCTCTCATCCTGTATATTTGCCAAAAATATGAAAGATTGATATTTTTTAGTATTTATGGTGAAGAAAATAAAGAAACATGTTTTCCATAAGAAATACATTGAAAACGGGTTTTTACGATTTTTTTCATTTGAAGGCAATTTTTTGCTGCTTTTATTGCGGTTATTTCAGAAATGCTTAATGATATTATTTAATTCTCTTTCAGAAAATTAACATTCACTTTGGTCGATTTTCTCATCCTTCAAAAGTTATTTACAAAAAACCAGAGCTACTACCAATTTGTTTGAATTGAAAAAATACTGTGGTAGAGATATTTTTATTAAACTTTGTACAGCTAAATCTAGAGTACTGGACCGATTTTAATAATCTTTTATGTGTTGTCGGAAAGCTTCATCTATGTACATTTATTAAAAAATGTGAAAGTTTGATGTTTTTCTTAAGAGTTATTTTGAAAAAGTTAACTTTTCAAATGTGTTCTATGGCATCCCCTGACCTTCCTCCGAAAAGTCCCCTAAAATCCCATGTGGGGATCATGCCCAAAAATGAGGGGTTGGCCTATAAGGAGTTAAAATATATTTTGATATTAAGCATACTAAATTTGAATACATTCCAGAAGGTTTATATATATCAAATTAAAGTTCTTAAAATGTAGAGTACAATCCCGTAAACCCGACCTAAATATACCGGGTGTCTCACGTAAGGTGTCTCAAATAGATTACAGATCAACAGTTTGTCCTACAATCTTGAAATAAAATCATTTCCCACTAAATTGACCCCAAGGAATAGTTTAAAAATATTTTTAACGTTGTATAAATACAGGGTGTCCCAAAAACTGGGGGTCACAGGGTCGAATCTCGGAAATTTCAAATACAAACATATGTCATATTATACATCATTAGAAAGTTCTTTTGAAGTATAAACAGCTGATACAAAGGCTGAGTTTAAACAAAATTTTGAAAGCTCTCTTAATTTTTAAATTTTTTGAAAATATTTGTGTGCTTATGTGTTTAAATATGCAGATCTTACCAAGAAAGGTAAATACTACCTAGAAAATATACAAACCGAATAATTCTACAAACGGGTTTAAGAATTAAGTGTTTCTTGGCGTTTCTTTAAAATTTTAGGTTATTGTTTACATTTTCAAAAATGGTGAAAAAATTCAATAATTTGACAATTCTTAAGATATTATTGTTGATCAGAATACTACGGGTAATTTCAATGAACCCAATGGACATACACATTAATAATGTGAAATGGGAAGTACAGTACAAATGAAAGCTTGGTATGTTAGTATTGATCAGTTAAACTTCATATCACTCAACAGTTTAAAATCTTTGAAATATAAACATAACAAAAGAGAGTGGCAGAAAAGATCGAAATTGCATAGACTCTTATACAATTGTTCTAATTTATTTTTAATATTATTAATCCTTTTAAGTGGTGACATAGAAGAAAATCCCGGTCCTGAGAATACTAGTTTTCAGACTGAAGAATGCTTGGACCTAAATTCCACACCTGACAATAACATGGGTTCAATGGACGGCAATACTACACAAGAAAAATGTAAATTTTGCAATAAGTATTATAAAAAAATAAAGGCGCACATCAATGCTTCCCACAGAGAAGATATTGATTTAAGCAATAAACTCAAAGATAAAGAAATTGTTAAAAAAAATATAATATAACTGATACGAAAAAAATATTTAATGAACCAACCGAAATATGGCGGGAACTTTACAGTGAAGATATAAAGGCATGGTGGGACAAACACTTAAAGGTCCCTGATAATTGCTTAGTTATCGATCCAATGGTCAGTCATATTTTAAAACTTGAAAATGACGATAGGTTAATAGAAAAAACTATTGATGGATTAAAATTGAAGAAATACAAGTATATTTTATGTTGTGTTAACAGTAGAGTGTCCGAAGGAAATATTAATGGTTGCCACTGGTCATTGCTCGTCATGAAAATAGATGAGTTTTTGTTTTACCACTTTGATTCTCTGTCACCACTGAACAAATCCTCTGCCGTTCAGTTTGCAAATAAACTAAGCGAATGTCTGGGTGGAAAACCCGAAGCTACGATTAAGGAAGTACAGTGTTACAGACAAAAACATAACGTTGAATGTGGTATACACGTTATTAACAATTCTAAACTTGTCTGCTCATGTTTGTTTAATAAATTAGACATCATTGAATGTAAGAAATTCAATGAGGAATTCAGAGTTTCCAAAATATACATCCAGATTTCTTCCTTAGTAGAAGGAGATGGATTTGAATCCAAATATGAACAACCTAATTTAAATAGTAGTTCGTCAACATATCTATCTCAAGAATTAAGTATAGAAAACCCTGAAAATAGAAATAAACCATATAGATAATAAATAATAAATAATGAATAATGAATAAATAATGATATGATGAACAATAATTCAGAATTGGTAATATCGACCCAAACTCAATCGAACCAAATAGAGATAGTAGGTCTTAAGTGTGATGAATGTGGGAAAATATTTATAAATAACAAAGGGTTGTCGATACACGTGTCGAAATCGCATCCCAATAGTCATAGAAACAACATAGTACAGAAATATATGCCGCAATTCCATGAGTCACATGTACTTAATAGTATGCATGAAGAATTTGACCAAGCCACAAATGTAAATTATAGGAAATTCAAACTTGAAAATAAAATTGAATCATGGTTAAAAATTTTTGATAATGAAGAGTTAAGTAATGAGAACTTTTTAATAAATGTTGAAAGGTTTTCGAAATTTTTATCAACAGCGATATATGAATTGCCCGGTCCAAAACACCCTGGATACAGATATTATAAACTAAGAAAACAGAAAAAAGACCTACCGCAAAACAGTACATTTAAAAAATCGTCCAATCCAGAGAGGAAGACAAAAAATGAAAGAAAAAAGCGGAAACAAAGGTACGAATATGAACTGATCCATTTGAATACTATAACAGACAAAGAAAAGCAGTGCAAAAAATTATTGGCAATAATAATAAAGCTTGTAAAATAAGTCTGGAAGAATTGTACAATAGTTTTGGCCAGAGGTTCTAGATTTCGAACGATAATTATGTCATGAATAAAGTCAATCATGAATCGCTGAATAATAATGAAGATCTGAATTGTAATTACAACCCCAATATAGAGCAGAAGGAAATATTGCAGGCTGTCAAAAGTATAAAAATTGATACTGCTCCAGGACCTGATAAAGTTTTGATGAGATCTGTAAAAATAAAAGGAGTCTCAAAAATACTTTTCATCATACCACTGCGATAAACGTTGTTTTCGGAACCGTCAGCTGTGATCGAAACTAGTTGATTCCCGGTGGGTTGGATAAACGTGTTGGTAAACAAAGTTTTCGGGACTAGTCCTCGAAACAGTGGTTTTCGGGACTAGGCCGGAAAAAAACTTCCAATGTTTGACACCACTAGCACTGATACTCTGCTTACAGTAACTTAAGCCTCGTTGACTTCAAAAAAAAAAGAGAGAAATTAACTTTATTAAAAGTTACAAATCTGACTGGACTTCCAGTTGACCAAAGTTGATCCAGAATACAAACAATTTTGATTGTGATACAATAAGAAATTTTTCAATTACATACAGTAAAATAAAAGTTATGTATTTGGCTGGAATTGTAATACCAATATAAATAATGCCAATATAATGTAATACCAATATAATGTAATACCAATATAAATAAATATTTAATTATATTAAATGTCAAACAGCTGATTGTTCAGTTGTAAATAGTTCAAATACAAGATAAACAAATAACGTAAGAGTGGTATATATGTTAAAATTTATTAATCTTTATCCAAACTGTATATTTATTAAAGGTGGTATGATGAAAAGTACTGTTCGTAACTCGTCCGAAAGTGGTATATCCTTTAAATAAAATAAAGTATTTAAATAAATTATAAAATAATTTAAATAAATCCTTTAAAATATGGATATAATGGATATAAATATATCCTTTATATCCATTGAAAGTGGTATGGATAACGACCACTTTCCGGACTAGTGACAAAATATACTATACTATCATTTATAACAGAATCCATCAATCAAGGCCATTTCACACCGACTACCGCTACCGGCTACCGCTACCGCTGGCGGTACTTTTTAAAGATCGCTCACCGTGTTATCAAATGGGACAGTTCATACCGGACTACCGCACGCCCGCGGTAGTGCCGGTAGTACCGCCAGTACCGCTCCTCGAGCGATTTTGTACCGCTACCGGCGCGGTAGTTTTGGCTCGCGCATGCGCAGAACGCCGCTGTCGACTGCAACCGTCTCGCGCCACCAGAAACTCCCGCCTCCCGCGCAGACGCGGTAGTTTTGGTGTGAAATGGCTCACGGAAACGTCCGCTACCGCGCCGGTAGCAGTAGCCGGTAGCGGTAGGCGGTGTGAAATGGCCTTCAGGCCTGATACCCGAATGTTTTAAGCAAGCTAGAACTGTTTTAATACAAAAAGGAGGAGAAGAAAACAATGTTAACAACTGGAGACCAATTACGATATGTTCCGTACTAAGGAGGATCTATGAGAAAATCCTTGATAAAAGAATGAAAGAGTATGTTTCATTCAATAAGTTTCAAGGTGGCTTTACAACTATGCCGGGAACCCATATAAATACACAATTATTGAATGAAATATTACTTTCTGCTAAACAGAACAAGAAGGACTGTAGTATCCTATTTCTGGACATAGCAAAGGCTTATGACAATGTGGGACATTTACACTTAACCTCCGTCTTAAAGTCATTACCAATACCATCTATAATTGTTGAATCAGTAATACAACTGCAAACCCAAAATAAAACACAAGTTGAAACATCAAAAGGCAAGACAAAGCCGATAAGAATTAAAAAGGGTGTACTACAAGGATCCCCTTTATCCCCAACTTTGTATAATTTATGTATCAATCATATATTAGATCAAATTTCAGAACATTCGATAAGCGAATAACTTGGCTTTAAAATCTGAAATGACTTGCCCTCTATTAGTATTTTGGGTTTTGCTGATGACACTGTATTAGTTGGAAAAAACAAAGAGAGTGTACAACTATTGTACAATACTATAGATAATTTTTTCTGAAATTAGACTCACTATTAATCCATCTAAAAAAAAAGATTATAAACATTGAAAAAGGATTATTACGAGAAGATAATTACTTTTTAGACTCAACAGAAATAAAATCGATTGGAATCATGGATAAAATTAAATATCTTGGGGTAAATTTTTCTAATGAAATAATTTTTGGTTCGGAACAAAACATAACACGGTTAACAGACAAAATTGGAAAATTGATTGCTCGCCTTTTTTAAAAACCGAACAAAAAGTGTTCGTTTTAGTTAATTTTATCTGGCCTACCCTAAAATATCCATTTCAGACTGCACCTTTAAAAAAGATTACAATTGGGTTTTTTAATGACATTGATCAAATCATACGTTCAACTTTAAAAGAAATTCTGGAAATTCCAAATGATACACCCAGTTCATTTTTTTATATTGTTCAAAATTCAAAGGAATGGGATTGTCAAAATCAAGATGGGAGGCAATAATAATACAACACATTAATATTTGTCGAGTTTTAAACGACATCAAAAATCCATACCTTGAAAAATTAAAAAAAATTTTGACACTGAAGAAACCATTTGTCTCAAAACACTCGGCCTTTATGAAGATGGGCAGCCTAAAATCTTAACAAAAGTTTTAAGAAATAAATTGAAAGAAATTGAATATTCAAAATGGTGTGATCTTCAGTACAAAGGGAAAGGAGTCATTTTATTTCAAGAGTGTCCAAAAATAAACAACAGTTTAACTAAAGGCTATGGTTTGACCGAGTCAGAATTTAAATTTTACTTAAAAATGATAAATGATTTCGCCCCAGTCAGAAGTTTACATGGACGGTCCAAGGACGGGAACCAGTGTCGGCGTTGCTCCGACACTGAGACTCATATAGTTGAAACACTCCCCCCCCCCATGTCCTTGGACAATGCCCATTTAGTAACCTACTTCGAAACACACGACACCACTCCATAAGAAAAATAATTGCAGATCAATTTAGAAGTAAAGGCGTCTACGAAGTATATGAAGAGGTTACTGCAACAGAGACAAACGGCTCAATAAGAAGATGCGATATTATTATCATAAATATAAAAAAGAGCCAAGGATTTATAATTGATCCGACAATGAGGTATGAGACTCATGCTTCTCAACCTCATGAAGTCCACTTAGAAAAGGAAACTATTTATATTAATACCATCCCATACTATAAGGAAAAATATAGAATAAAAGAATTTAAAGTTTACGGGCTCAAGGATGGAGCAAGAGGAACCATACCTGCCTTTTTACAAAATTTTTGGAAAGAATTCAATCTGGAAGGAAGAATTTTAAATATGATTTCATTAACCGCAATCAAATTCTCAGTGAAGATTTAAAAAAACCACCTTTATACTCTAAGTTAAGAAAATTTTGCAATAGTATTCTTTGTTTTACAGCAATTTACAATGTGTAAAAAGACGTTTATTTTTTAATAAATTATCTCTAATACAAACATTTTGGTGGAAACAGAATTTTGTTATCTTTATTCGTTTCAAAATGGCGTCCATTTTCGTAGCCAAAATCAAAATTTACGGAATACCCTGTAATTCTTTTATTATCAAGAATTTGGTTATTATATTATTTGTCATAAATGACTTCTGATTCAAAATACTTATTTGAAATAAACTAAGCTTTACAATGATATGTCACAAGACAAAATTTATAAAAAAAAACTAAAATTTCTAAAATTTAATATTTTTGAAAATTTTAACATGAACAAAACTCAAAAATTTTAAATACAAACACATGTTTTTTTGTACCTCATATTAAAGCTCTCGTTAAACTGAACAACTTTGTAATTTACTTTAATGCCGTATCTATTTTGGTTTTGTAGTAATAACGTAAAAATTTCATATTCCCATTTAACTTGCATGTTAATTAATCAGGACATGATAGTATGGCAGGCGGTATTACGCCTCATTATCCATTACCTGACAACAAAACTGGCTAAAATATCGCTATATGTAAGCAACACGACACCTCCATGTCCGTTATTTCAAAACCACCTTGCAGCCATTCGGCTACGGCCATCTCAACGTTCCGTTTAACTCCCTCACGCCGTACAATTTAATACGAAAATTGAGGCTAGCGAGTCGCTGCCTCATTTGACAGGAGGCTGGCGAACCTCACAAGAAAGCACTACGAGAACCACCAGTGCTGAGGCTAACGAATCTCTCAGGAAAATGAAATCAGTTCTGACACCAAAACAAAGAGAACGAATCGACAGAAATGTGCTCAACAGGAAACGAAGGGCTGACAATCTCACAGTTACAAACATTGGAAAACTTTTATAACCCAATAATATAAAATTCATCAAATATTCAGTCTTAATGTTTACCACAGTAGTGAGCATTTGTCCAGCCTACCCATCCACCCATGTGGGAGGTGGGCTGACGAATTGCACCTTAGTGATATATACGTGTTATTATTATGTTGTTTGGAAAATCTAGATTCCAAGTCAGTATTAATACCTCTGCGGCTAACTCCTCTTAATGTAGGATTCATTACGTTTGTGAAGTTCGCCAACCTACTAACCCACCCATGTGGGAGGTGGGCTGACGATTTGACCTGATTGTGAGGTTCGCCAGCCTACCTAGAAATGAGGCTGCGATTCGCTAGCCTCAGAGAAGGTGGGGTGCCCAAGTGCACTGTTTGTGAGGTTCGTCAGCCTACTCACCCACTCATGTGGGAGGGTGGCCGGCGTATCTCTCTGAATGCGAGGTTCGCCAGCCCACCAAGAAATGAGGTTCGTTAGCTTCAGCGAAGGTGGGCTGTCCAAGTGCACGGCTTGTGAGGTTCGTCAGCCTACTCACCCACTCATGTGGGAGGTGGAAGAGCGAATTTCACGAAAACAAGAATTTTTTAAAACGATACTTTATGTTGCATGGCAACGTTCACATAAATAAAAATTAAAAAAAAATATACCATTAAACAAATAATTTTTGCCCAGCAAAATTTCAGTAATATTTAAAGAAACACGTCAGTTCTTTGCGTAGGTTTATTAGAAAATGTCCTCCACTACTACTTCTGTGTTTGATGTGTACCTGTACAATAGGCGAAACCGAGGAGAAAACGTTGAAATGGACTTCGAAAAGTAAAAACAAACTTCGTATACAATCATTGGTGGCTCTCTTCGACCCGAACTTATTCATTCCTCGCGGGAAGTCCACGGAAATCACTAGATTGATTGTGCTATGCCTGGGAGTGAGCGAAAAACATATCGGCGGGAAGGCTGGAGAGAGTGTTCGCCATAGTATGATTGAGATATCCGAAGGATACGCCCGTGCGCAGTACATCCCTCCCGAAGTAGTAGTCTATTGCCCGAAGTGCTACTGTGTGGTACAGCTGCGGAAGCTCGTGAGGATGTTCGCTACGAGGCATCATGTTGAATTCTGTCACCTTCATAGAGAGCGGTTCCCGTCGCAGTCATGGGGTGAGAGGGCTTCAAATCCGCATCGGCATCCGATAGTGAAACCCGGACAGCCCGGGTGCTCTTCGTGGCCCGACCCACCGGCAATGCAGGCACCATCCTCACCCGTAGAAGAGGTGACACCGGCGCTAGCATAGTCGGCCAGCGGCACCGTCGTGGTGCCGGTAAACGTTGTCACTCGAAGTCCTTTATTAGTGGAGACGTCAACGTCCATGACGCCCCCGCCGAGGCGATCTAGTGGTCTAAGAGCTCCCGACAGGCGTCTAGGCGTTCCGCCTAGCTTGATAAGGCGTCTCCGTTGGATAGAGCTCGCTGTGAACGGCCTAATACAATCCCATCGCTTGAGGCGGGGCCTTGGGTCGGATCCTGTTGGCTGGCTTCTACGGATTGCTGAGATGGTACCCTCCGCAAGAGAGTATGCCCATGACCGTCATCAACGGCAATGCAGGCCCCATCCTCACCCGTAGAAGAGGTGACACCGGCGCTAGCATCGTTGGCCAGCGGCACTGTCTTGGTGCCGGTAAACGGCACCACGACAACTAACACTGACTCCATAAGACGCATTGATGACCATACAATCGTGAAAAAAGAAGGAACATGATCCAGTACGACGGATGGTTCGCAACCAACACTGACTATATAAGACGCGTGGATAACCATATCAAGTGAAAAAAAGAAGGAACATGATCCAGTACGATTGACGGTGCCGCTGGCCGACGATGCTAGCGCCGGTGTCACCTCTTCTACGGGTGAGGATGGGGCCTGCATTGCCGTTGACGACGGTCATGGGCATACTCTCTTGCGGAGCGTACCATCTCAGCAATCCGTAGAAGCCAGCCAACAGGATCCGACCCAAGGCCCCGCCTCAAGCGATGGGGTTGTATTAGGCCGTTCACAGCGAGCTCTATCCAACGGAGACGCCTTATCAAGCTAGGCGGAACGCCTAGACGCCTGTCGGGAGCTCGGAGACCACTAGATCGCCTCGGCGGGGGCGTCATGGACGTTGACATCTCCACTAATAAAGGACTTCGAGTGACAACGTTTACCGGCACCACGACGGTGCCGCTGGCCGACTATGCTAGCGCCGGTGTCACCTCTTCTACGGGTGAGGATGGGGCCTGCATTGCCGGTGGGTCGGGCCACGAGGGGCACCCGGGCTGTCCGGGTTTCACTATTGGATGCCGATGCGGATTGGAAGCCATCTCACCCCACGACTGAGACGGGAACCGCTCTCTATGAGGGTGACGGAATTCAACATGATGCTTCGTAGCAAAGATCCTCACGAGCTTCCGCAGCTGTACCACACAGTAGCACTTCGGGCAATAGACTACTACTTCGGGAGGGGTGTACTGCGCACGGGCGTATCCCTCGGATATCTCAATCATACGATGGCGAACACTCTCTCCAGCCTTCCCGCCGATATGTTTTTCGCTCACTCCCAGGCATAGCACAATCAATCTAGTGATTTCCGTGGACTTCCCGCAAGTAATGAATAAGTTCGGGTCGAAGAGAGCCACCAATGATTGTAGACGAAGTTTGTTTTTACTTTTCAAAGTCCATTTCAACGTTTTCTCCCCGGTTTCGCCTATTGTACAGGTACACATAAAACACAGAAGTAGTAGTGGAAGACATTTTCTAACAAACCTACGCAAAGAACTGACGTGTTTCTTTAAATATTACTTAAAATTTGCTGGACAAAAATTATTTGTTTAATGGTATTTTTTTTATTTTTATTTATGTGAACGTTGCCATGCAACAAAGTATCGTTTTAAAAAATTCTTGATTTCGTGAAATTCGCTCTCCCACCTCCCACATGAGTGGGTGAGTAGGCTGACGAACCTCACAAGCCGTGCACTTGGACAGCCCACCTTCGCTGAGGCTAACGAATCGCAACCTCATTTCTTGGTGGGCTGGCGAACCTCACATTCAATGAGATACGCCGGCCACCCTCCCACATGAGTGGGTGAGTAGGCTGACGAACCTCACAAACTGTGCACTTGGGCACCCCACCTTCTCTGAGGCTAGCGAATCGAAGCCTCATATCTAGGTAGGCTGGCGAACCTCACAATCAGATCAAATCGTCAGCCCACCTCCCACATGGGTGGGTTAGTAGGCTGGCGAACTTCACAAACGTAATGAATCCTACATTAAGAGGAGTTAGCCGCAGAGGTATTAATACTGACTTGGAATCTAGATTTTCCAAACAACATAACAATAACACGTATATATCACTAAGGTGCAATTCGTCAGCTAACCTCCCACATGGGTGGGTGGGTAGGCTGGTCAAATGCTCACTACTGAGGTAAACATTAAGACTGAATATTTGATGAATTTTATTTTACTGTATTGGGTTATAAAAGTTTTCAAATGTTTCGGAAAAGTTGAATGGACTACTATATCAACGGTGGTCTACAAACGACGACGAAAATATATTGCGCCCAGATCGCGCAATTGTAAAAAATGTGGGATGTAACCGAATAACCTAAATGATATTCGGTTCGTACCGGACTATTCTTAGTTGGTGTTTATATGTTGTGAAAAGTGTTAAGTTTGAGACGAGAAACAAAACACGTACGACGCAACATGCACCGTTTTAACGGCTTCTTACTGTTGTCGGACTGTTATACATACTAACCGTCGGTTTGTGTAACGTAATAACACTAATTTGTACGCAAATTATTATTACATACCTAAATTTAATGCGTAATTACCTTATTTAACAGTACTATTAACTGTACGTGCAATTAGGTAGTATTAGGTTTGTGATGAGAAACGAAACACGTACATAGCCACGTATGCTGTTTTCTCAGCTTCATACTGTTGTGAGACATTCAGTGGCGGATCCAAGGGGGGGGCTAAGGGGGCTATAGCCCCCCCCCCCTTGGGGGCCAAGGTGGGGCGCCACGACGGCCCGGAGCGGGCGCCGGCCCGTGTCGGGCGCAGGCCGGGCGATGGGGCGCCGGCAAACCAGCGCACGTTTTTACGATATTTTTCAATATAAACTACTTTGTATCTGTTATGCACACTGTGAAATAAAAACATCACCCCTAAAAATATTTGTTCTTAAAAATGATATTATAATGTCCTTTTCTGGTAATTCAACTAGACGACACTGTCATTTTAGTTTCTCTATTGGTACGCAATCTAAATCGGTGGGGCACCAATTCTGAGGCTTCCAGAGTCCCTCTGTGTGTGTATGCCGAGTCTTCGTTTTTCGTATAGTTACGAGGCGGAGATGGGGTGTGACCTATTCCATCCTCAAGTTTAAGGGCCCTTTTACATCGCGTCGAGCGACGCCGCGAGGGCTTGCGCCCGCCGCGTGTCGCTCGAATCGCTGTAGGCCTATACCTTAGGCTACGGCCACACATGGCGACTTAGTCGCCGCGACACAAACGCCGCGACAAAGAAACAAATGTGATACATTGCACGTCGTGGGTCGCCTTGAGTGGCCACCTTCATTTGATTCAATGTATCACACTTTTTCGGCGTTTGTGTCGCGGCGACTAAGTCGCCATGTGTGGCCGTAGCCTTATTGGATGACGCGCGACAGACGACGGTCAGGCGCCGGGTATAAATGCTCCTATCTAGTGCAATGTACTTATTTAGAAACCTGGAGAAAACCAACTGAAGTTAAAATTCGTTAAAATAATTACTAATTCAAATAGCAATCATAAATTTTTGCAAAAAAAGGCTACTTATAAACTAATTATAGTATATATCGGCACTCGATCCCTACTAACAAAAAAGTATATTATTAGGGCCTATACTCTAATATTATTGATGAGGTATATTTGTATTATGTCTATATGTATGTACACACGGATATCGAGAAAGGCTCCAACGATTTTCTTCAAACTTTTCAAATAAAGCAAATGATAAGGCCTATATTTACAGGTTTCCATGTCAGGGAAGTCTTCTTTCGGGTACTTGTCTATTCATAGGCGTCATTTCAGCATTCTGATTGGGGGGGCAAGATTTTCATAAGGTCATACCCCCTCCCCCCCTTCCTACAAATACGCTAAACATCTTAAATTTCGCTAAAAACTGTAAACAAAAGCTAATTAAGTTTACATTGTGACACTAAGCTGTCCCATAAACTGTGAACTTATAAAATTATCTCACAAACCCATGAAAACACATAAAAAAATATCCTAATGCATGTAAAATTTGATTATATAACATGTTTCTATATGTAGAGGGTCATTATTCTTCGGGAACTGCCTGTGGTTACAGTGATGTAAAACACCTTATGAAATTTAATGGATTTAATTGGTTAATAGATGCTAAATCGTTGAAATAAAAAATACAAAAAAAACATAATTTTTATAACTATATTTAGTTATTGTTATTGTATATTATTTACAACTTAAAAAATTTACAGTCGGATACATAGGACTAAAACTACATAGGCCTACATATGGTAAAACACATTGTTTTATCTTTATAAAAAAATTATTTTTTTGACAAAGCACCTTTGAGTCTAGGACTACCGTATAATGGACAAAAAATATCATATAAACATTGTTGGTTAGTATCAGTTCAGCCACGGTATACATTGCCCCATTACTAAATTACTATATGATACTAAATTACTATTGAGGACAAGAAAGGTAAAAAATTTCTAAGTATTAAAAAAAAAGATAAGTAATGATTTACAAAAACATCAATACATAATTGTTACGTGAAATACGTGATAACGGGTTTTTTGTACAAGGAACTCCTCCCACAATTTCCAATAGATTTTAGTGCCATTGGATAGAGCTCGGCGTGAAGTTGTTTCTAAGTAAAATTGCTAAATTATTATCCTTAAAAAGTGGGGACATACAAGTCCTTACAATTCGTAATTTTTCGTATTTGATTTACCCATCAGTAAGGAAAATTGATTGATTTTTAAGTAAACAGCTGTAAAGTGTAAACATCGGAAATCAGCGAAAGTACTATATCTACTCCAAAAACTCCATGCATTTGCACCGAGAAAAACAAATGATTTTAGACAGTTATTGCTGAAATTAGAAATGTTATTAAAAAAATTATGAAACCAAAGAAAACGAGATCCGTCTTTTAACTTTTAGAAAAAGTTAAGAGCCAATCTCTATCGTAATGAGTTAATTTTAAAACACGATTCCCGTAAACCTCTGCAGCCGAAACTCGCATAATAACGCTACGGCCGCGGCCGCGAGGCAGCAGGTAGACATATAGCCTAATGCTTAACAACTCAACAGACGTGATTGAGATGGGACTTCCTGCCAAAGAAGACGATCGCAGAATGAGCCAATTAAAGATTTTTACATAAATACCTAATTAAAAGTAGACATTTTGTTGAAGTATGATTCAGAAGTTAATAATTGTTATATACAAATATTTCTCGATATTACATAACCTAACATTTTAATTTCCAATTTTTAATAAAATCTCCGAAATTTATGGGGGGGGGGCAACTGCCCCCCCTTGCCCCCCTCAAATGACGCCTATGTGTCTATTGTTATATGACATAAGCCAGCTATTTTTTATGTTATTTTGATCTGCAGTATTAAAGACCACATAAATTGAAAGAAGACTATTTACTGAGAATTGTGTAAAATTTCACTTTTTTAAGTCTTACTGTTTTTCGGTTCTACATCCTTAAAGTTAGAAATGTCACCGATGATCGCGGTGAACGCATTTCCGCCCGCGGCCTGACACCGGGCCTGCTACAAGTACTCAGCCAAGTTTACAATGAGCTGCGACGATTAGGTTATGTTTGTTATTGATATATAGGTCAGAAATACTTTCACTAACTCAAAACGAATCACACGGTAGTGATATAAGTCATACATAAGACCGACTAGACAGCTATAACTAACCCAGCGTCACAGCCTTCAGAAGAGATGTGTTCGCCACGATCATCGGTGACATGGCTGACTTTAAGGCTACGGCCACACATGGCGACTTAGTCGCCGCGACACAAACGCCGAAAAAGTGTGATACATTGAATCAAATGAAGGTGGCCACTCAAGGCGACCCACGACGTGCAATGTATCACATTTGTTTCTTTGTCGCGGCGTTTGTGTCGCGGCGACTAAGTCGCCATGTGTGGCCGTAGCCTAAGCAAGCCAAATCAAAAACAGTAAAACTTAGAAACGTGTAAGTTTAATTTTTACACGATGTTCAGTAAATAGTCTTCTTTCAATAGATGTGTTTTTAAGGCCGCACTTCGAACAACATAAAAATTAGTTAGCTTAGTAAGTAAAATTAAGTTCTTTCCCCTACCATTACGTTAATTATGTTAATTAACGTAACAACGTTACGTGCTTAATTACGTTGCATAACATTACGTTTTTAATTGACGTACCTAATTAACGGTAATTAACAATGGTCTTATTAAGTACAAAACTAAAAAAAAGAAATAATGAAGGCTTAAATATTTAAATATTTAGATAAATAAAAGTAAAGTAAATAGATAATACAGATACAACTAAGCACTTTTAGAGTTGCAATTGAATTTAAAACTTGAAATAGTAACAATAATGAAATCATCTGTTAACAAAAAAATTTGAACATCTGATCCGACAATAAATAAACCAGAGTGCAGCATTGGCAACGGTAGTCCTACATTAAAACAGTCTGTAAGGCCGAGTCTCATCACTTGGTGCCGACTCACGTGATTTTATTATACCATAATGGCCAGTTTTTATTCATTGAAATGTAGGTAACGTGTCCGTGTTGGAGTCTGTGTCTCTATTTAATTTTAATACTGCGACAACTTTACTATTGAAGGATTAATGTAATTGTACCTGTAAACACATAATGGGTCAAAAAGACCCAAAACCTATACGTGATCTAGTGGCTAATCCATGATGAAATGTACTGTAGGCCTATATTAAAGTTAAATTTTAATAACATTTTAAAATATTAACCTACCTACCTATTACCGACTTAGTATATTAAAGTTAAAAGTGTTAACACGAGAGTGTACCATTTCAATACGAAATAAAGATAATGAAAATTTAGATAGCAACAGGCCTATAAAAACGAACCAAATTTTTTAAGGTTAGTGTATGGATTGTACTTCACGATGCAAAAGAAATTATCATTAAATATTAATGATAATAAGAGCAATGAAAGTTGGTACATTGGCCAAACTGTTGTTTGTAATAAAAATTAGTATTGTTTTACAAAGCAACGGGTGAAGAAATGACCTGAAACTGTATTTTTAACACTTAAATTTCAAAAACTTCTCGGGGGAGGGCCCCCGAACCCCCGCCGGTCTGGCCCGCCTATCGGGGGGGGGGGGGC
Source organism: Neoaliturus tenellus (assembly GCA_030545055.2). Lineage (NCBI taxonomy): Eukaryota > Metazoa > Arthropoda > Insecta > Hemiptera > Cicadellidae > Neoaliturus > Neoaliturus tenellus. The sequence continues at coordinate 282,542,941 of CM061531.1, read as the reverse complement.
GCAGACCCCCCGGCTAGCCCCCCCCTTACTAATGTTCTAGATCCGCCACTGGAGACATTTATACATACTACTAATCGGTTCTAGTAATGAAATTAACTAATTTGTTGGCTAATTACTTTTACTTTAATAAATTAAATAGCTAATTAACGAATTAATTAGTAGTATACTTGGTACGTACAGTTCAGTTTATCGACTTTGCTTCAACGACTTTGTTACGGCGACGAACAGATACGCATCACTCAAGTTCGAAAGCCTTCACCACCTACACGGCTAACAACCTGATAGTGATACTAATTATTTTGAAAAAAAAAACACATTCTGATATACCAATTACGGTTATTGACGAATCAGGGAGAACTTTGCCATTAACGTACTGTCTTATATAGAACTCTTATGTACAATTTCGTAGCATACATATACGCATCATTCTGGTTCGGATGCCTTCCACACCTATACACCTACCATCCCCGGTGTATATCTATTTGTTTATGATAGCCCAAATTCTGTTAAACGATTAAAATGTGTAGATATTACAGGGGGAACTTTGACATGACCATAGTGCCATTCTAAGACTACGTGTGCGCACACCTTACTTTCTTCGACAAACGGTTCCGATTAACTAGGGTTCAGGAGCCCGCCATTCATATACGGCTACCCTCCTCAAGGAAAATATATTTTTTAATGACGGCACACCATCTTTTTTACTTTATAAAGTTATTAATACATCAGGGCAAACATTACCATGAACGTACTAACGTATATGGTGAACGCTTACACGACTTTGTATCGAAATGTAAGACATACACATAACAGTACTTCGGATGTCTTCAATTCCCATACGGCTACCCTCCCCGAAGTATATCTATTTTTATTTTATAGCCGACCATTTGTTATACTATTTACAGTCTATATTGAATCAGGTAAAACTTTACCGTGAACATGAAGCATTTATGAAGGGCGCATGTACAACGTAGCTGAGTCGCCTAACGGGAGGGGCGGCCTGACCCTTACGCCCATCCTCCCGGGAGTGAAATAATTTTTTTTTTAAAACCTGCCTTCTAATACCGATTTCCTTACACTTAAGTCAGGGTAAACTATACTTAACCCATAATTCCTAAAATCTACAAACGAACGCTATGCGGTTGCGGAACCTCACATAGCGGTAAATAGTGAACTGCACTATCGGGGAGGTAGGTTGGTGAATTGAACCGGTGCTGAGGTTCGTCACATTCTAATTATTTAGGTTCGCAAATTGATCCGGCAACGAGATTCGCCAACCTATCGACCTTCCTTTCACAAACCTAGGACTACTTAGAGTGCAATTCGCCAGCCTATGAAATTTCCGCCACACGCCTTACAATTCATATACAAAATATGAAGTATTACTACCCTATATCTGGTAGCTTTTGGAATTGGTAACCGGCAAATTCGGGGCACATCATCATCCGAAGCTCCTTTTGCGCCTGAACAGACCACGTTAGGCAATTCTTGAGGTCAAAGGTAGTCCCATCTAAGTACGTAAAGTGCGCCTGATCCTTTGATGAACTAATTGCTCGTGCATAGTGGTGTAGGTCCTTAAAAGGGTCCAATAACACACTATGCATATATTGATCGGCAGAGTTTTTTAAGTTTCTTTTATTATAGTTATGTTTACGTTAAATATAACTAGGCCGTTCAGGCTCAATCTTAGCTTCCCTGTCTTAGGTCTAAGAACGATTTGTGATTGAATAGTTCGTGGCCGTTCAGTCGTATTAGAATTACAATTAGTAGGAACATATAGGCCTCAAGAGACAAGTTAAGTATAGTCCTAGATATTCCATTCCCGAACATCTACTCCCTTTTTAATCAGTGAAGTCAAGTCTATGAAGGATTAGAGTAGTTTCTTCGATTGAGCTTATTATAATCATTCATATATTATCCCCTATCCCCGTCGAGGTAGGACGGGCATTAAGAGGCACTCGTTTCTTCAAGTGATCGTGATGATTACTTCTATTCATGATGATCTCACTCTGTGAATTGTCTCCAGTGGTCAGTGCTGGTACCCAAAGAGCAACATACAATATACGATTAATATATCACGTAATCACGTGAAATTCTATACTGAATACAGTCTTCAGCCGTCAATCCTCTTCTATCCTGGGGTGTTATCTATTTTTGGTTGTGTTTGTAGCCTATGTTTCAAAAGGTTCTCTATCACTCTTCCCTGCGGATCTCTGCGTTTAAATGCGGGACCTGGTTGTGTTTGTAGCCTATGTTTTAAAAGGTTCTCTATCAATCTTCCCTGCGTACCTCTGCGTTTAAATGCGGGACCTGATTGTGTTTGTAGCCTATGTTTTAAAAGGTTCTCTATCACTCTTCCCTGCGTACCTCTGCGTTTAAATGCGGGACCTGGTTGTGTTTGTAGCCTATGTTTTAAAAGGTTCTCTATCACTCTTCCCTGCGTACCTCTGCGTTTAAATGCGGGACCTGGTTGTGTTTGTAGCCTATGTTTTAAAAGGTTCTCTATCAATCTTCCCTGCGTACCTCTGCGTTTAAATGCGGGACCTGGTTGTGTTTGTAGCCTATGTTTTAAAAGGTTCTCTATCACTCTTCCCTGCGTACCTCTGCGTTTAAATACGGGACCTGGTTGTGTTTGTAGCCTATGTTTCAAAAGGTTCTCTATCACTCTTCCCTGCGTACCTCTGCGTTTAAATGCGGGACCTGGTTGTGTTTGTAGCCTATGTTTCAAAAGGTTCTCTATCACTCTTCCCTGCGTACCTCTGCGTTTAAATGCGGGACCTGGTTGTGTTTGTAGCCTATGTTTCAAAAGGTTCTCTATCACTCTTCCCTGCGTACCTCTGCGTTTAAATGCGGGACCATCTCATTAATTAGTAATATGTTCAATTACAGTTCAGGAAAGTTCACGTTTTCTAACGGTTCTTTCTCCAAAACAGTATACTAACTTTAAGTAATCAGTTATTTTCCCGTCGCTCACATTTCCAGCGTAGCCTTGCGTGTTTATGCGTGACCCCTACCTTATCATACACTATGTTAAACCCCGAAAAATGTTATTCATACCATTATAAAATTCAATATACAATAATGGCTCCATAATTTATATAAATAAATAAATAAATATATATATATATATATATATATATATATATATATATATGTATGTATATATTTATTTATATGAAACTAGTGAATCTCAAATAAAAATATATCATAGGACAAAAAAAAATATGTTGTGTTTGCGCTGGGAGACCAATTATGGTAATCAACCTACCAGCAAATAAAGTCAAATAAATGTAACTGCTTATACCGAGTACACAATGCATTGTATATTACGATTGTGTGAAGTTTCCTACCACTGTTAAATTACCACTGTCAGTGAAACGTATAAACAATATCCTTACTCTATGTCTCACCTCGTTAGTTCATTTTTTTATCTTTCATATTTGCCCGTTTGCAGGTTATCTAGCACCACTTACCTTAGTTCCAATCTATCGTTGAACGTACTAGCTAATAATGCTTCAACCGGTTCAAGGCTCATCTCGGTTGAGGTTAGAGCAACCCACATTTGAACAATACGTTAGAGATAAAATCGGTGTAAATCAATTGTGTGTCTGCGAATTGGATATCACGCGAGTGTCGTCCAACAGTTTAAAATTTTGGAATAGACTTTATGAGCGTAGGAAGATGGAAATGGTGTTATCCTGCCTGCCGTACAATTCAGAGAGGTTGCATCTCACCACTGATAATCGTCTGATTGTAGAGGTAATTTCATAAGTTCATCAGTACAAAACCAAAACCAAAAGAGATACGGCATTAGTGTAAATTATAAAATTGTTCAGTTTAACGAGAGTTTTAATATGATGTACAAAGAGACATGTGTTTGTATTTAAAACTTTTGGGTTTTGTTTATGTAACAATTTTCAAAAATATTAAATTTTTGAAAAAATATTTTTTTTTTTAAATTTTGTCTTGTGGCATATCATTGTAAAGCTTAGCTTATTTCAAATACCTAAGTATTTTGAATCAGAAGTCATTTATGACAAATAATAAAAGAATTACAGGATATTCCGTAAATTTTGATTTTGGCTACAAAAATGGACGCCATTTTGAAACGAATAAAGATAACAGAATTCTATTTCCACCAAAATGTTTGTATTCAATAGACCTTTCTAATGATTATAATATGACATATGTTTGTATTTAAAATTTCAGAGATTCGAACCTGTCACCCCCAGTTTTTGGAACACCCTGTATTTATACAAAGTTAAAAATATTTTTAAATTATCCCTTGGGGTCAATTTAGTGGGAAATGATTTTATTTCAACATTATAGGACAAACTGTTGATCTGTAATCGATTTGAGACACCTTACGTGAGACACCCTGTATAGTCCAGGCAACGAAGACAAAATAGGGGGGAAAAATTCATGTAGAAGCCAAATTTGGTACATTTGTAGGGGAAGGTTTCTTAAACAACATACTAAAAGTACTGACCAATAGGGGTGGAGCTAAAATGATGGGATGGCCCACGTGGAGTCAGAAATAAATCTTTCGTCGATCAATGGGTTTGTGTACAAAAAAATTAAAGCTCTTAAGTAGTAGAATTTAATGCCGCAAACCCCATCTCAAAAGATTGCCTGAGTCGAAAACGGCAGCCTGTCAAACTTTGAATAAAAATAAAATTTTAACCTAAACGCTTAAAAATGTAATAATTTTCTAAATACTTGACCTTTTGAGGTGCGGTTTTCGGCAAACGTTTGCTTTTACAATTACCTTTTAAAACGTGGATAGCTTGTCATAAGCCTATCTTATTACCCTTGAACCATCCTCTACATGGTCGTCCCAAAGAGGGAGTTTTGAGTTTTCTTTGGCCATAGCCATGCTATGGTCAAAACCACCGCATGGAAAAATATTTGTATCACACTACATCAATAGCACCGGTTTTAGACCCTGTTTTAACAACGAAAATTACCCTTTTGAGGTTTCGAGCTGAAAATTTTTGGCCCTACAACTTCTCGCTAAAAGCTAGTGGAAACCGGTAGCTGTGAAGTGATTGCCTAACAACCGGAAGCATAATGCATCCCGCTAGGTTAATTATGGTTATACGATTTCTTCGGTATGAGCAAATGAAAATATTTGTTCATTTTTCTAGAATTTATTGCACAGTGTAGTGTGATAAAAAATGTCATTCGCAACTCGGCCAAAAACGTTTTGCTTACTCTTTTGATTTTGATTTGAAGTCAAAATTTCGACTTCGTTTCGAACTTGAAACATGATCTCGAGCCCGGCAAAGAATATTTTCGACCCTTTTAATGAAATGTAGCCTACTAACTGTACTAATAATGTGAAGAAGTATATATTTCCTTAAACTTCGGTTTGTCAAATATGTAAATAAAACATAAAATTGTAACGACCCGTGTACAATAAAGATGTCTTCTGGTGTTTACTATGTTTACATAGTTATTATATTTCATGTCAAATATTAGGTTACACTTTTTTGTATTTTATGTTGTATCATTTAAAAATATGTATTAGTACATGATTGGCAAGCATCTCTGCCATGAAATGTTGAAATGACAAGAAAAATGTATTTATGTAAGTAATATCATTTTCAAATATAACACTCAAAAGACCATAAAACTTTATTTGGGTCAATTCTTAATTTTGGTTTTAAATATATAGATTATTTGGAAACACAATGTATGATTTTTCAAACCACTTGAGGTATTGTGTTGAATCTTGGTATGGCTATTAAATAACATAGTGATTAGCATTATACCTGTAGGTAATGTTATTCAGGTTTAAATAAGAAAACGTCTTCCACTCTATATACACTTACTCTGTAATTGTCTACAATGCGGTAAATATATACGAAAGATCTTATAATGGCGATTGATTTCGATCAGTCACACCGGTCCAATCCGAGATTGGTCGAAATCGACAACGTGACTGGTTTGGTGTGACTGGTCTAAATCGATCGCCAATATATATATATATATATATATATATATATATATATATATATATATATATAGTAGTGCAAAAAGGGCACACCTGGGACATGACGTCAGCAGTGATGACGTCATCAATGACGTCACGAATGACGTCACTAATGATGTCATATGACGTCACATGACGTCACACCTATGACGTCATGGTGACGTCATTACCGCTGACGTCATCATGATGACGTCACTGACGTTAATTAGGTCAAGGTCACGCAAGAATACAAAAAAATTTTTTTTTGCACTTTTGCGATTCCTCAAATTTTGTTGAGAAATTGAAATTTCTCGAGGAATCACAAAAGTGCAAAAAAATTTTTTTTTATTCCCTAGCGATCAGAGTCTTGACCTAATATATCCGTCAGGGGTCATTGAAAAACCCCACTTGAAAAAAAAAAAATAATTGTTTTATTTTACTTACCCACCGAGAGACTGAGAGCCGAAGAATAATTTCTTCAAACACCCGACAGTGCGACAAACGACACGCGATCCGAACAGCACCGCGTCCGAAGACGTACTGACTTGTACACAGACGGTATCCCAGGTACCCGGCCCAGTGGTGGGGATAAGGAGGTGGTGGGGGTAAAGTGGTCAGAAGGAAGAAAAATTAAAATTTTTGCAACAACTCATCCGAGCCTGTCCTTTACCGTAACTCGGATTGGAAATATTTCCTGAGAAATATTTATTTTTATTGTTTCTCAGGTGATCTTGGAACTTGTGAAATTTTAATCAAACCAAAAGTGAAATTTTTTTTTTTGTTATTTGAAACTTTGCCGAAAAATTAAGAAATGTTTGATATTTGGCTAAATATTTAAATTTAAACTCAATATAAGTAAATTGAGTGCAAAAAGTGAGATGTGCACACTACAAGAGTTGAACAGCAACTGAGCAAGTCTCTCCGTGTATCCGAGGTACTCGGCAGGGTGGTGGGGATAAGGAGATGGTGGGGGTAAAGTGGTCAGATGAAATGAAAAAAAATTTTTTTTTTTTGCAAACTATACAACTGAGTTTGTTATTCAGCAATAGGCATAAGAAAAAAAAAACATTTTTTATCCACATTGCTCAACATGTTCAAACGTGTTCAAGGTCAACCATTTGAAGTTTAAAAAAAAAATTATTTTTTTATATTTTATTTACAAAAATCCTCCTTCATCCCCATATGTGCTGTCCGGACTTGTGCTTGATGTTGTTGAAGAATTTTCTTCACAGCAACATGTTCCTTGTGTATTTTGGACTACCCCTTCTGCTTCATCCATACTGTCGTCGATGAGTGGACAGTCGTATTCCAAAGTTCATTTTTATTATCATCCCTGGATTTTGAAGTAGCCGCATGTGCAATTTTTCATAGATTTCTTTTAGGTATTGAAGGCTGTCAACAAGTAATTCCCACTTCATTGTGTGTAGTGTAACCTTTAGCGTAGCTGAGTTGGAAATGAAGCCAGACTTGCATGTAGGAATGGTCTTTTGGAATTGTGGTGGTGGGGATAATTGATACAACCAGACAGGTTGAAACATGTTCAAGGTCAACCATTTGGAGTTTTAAAAAAGAAAATTGTATTTAAAGAGTAGTGTTGAAAACTGGCAATTTGGCTGCTTTATCTGTACACTCGATGCATCTTAGGCAGTATACAACTGCGTATACCAAGTAGAAGAAGATTGCAATTAATAAGGCTAAGATTATGAAGAGATCTAATTTTAAAATTTTCTGAATTAGCATGTGGTCCTTCCTGATCCGTCTTTCTTCCATCCTTCTTTCCATCATCTCCACTAGATCCACATGCTGGCATCTCCTCCTCCCCAGGCTTTCCGCTTCATCGGCCTCATATATTGGTATATTTATATTGGTGGTGGAACATCCATGTTTGCAGCTCAAAAGATGAAGATGTAATGAAACACATTGGTGCTGCATCTCAGGTCTCCAAGAGGAAAAGTGGTAGGGGAAAACCTGAACATGTTAGAACATGTTCAAGGTCATCCAATTTGTGTTTTAAAAAAATTATATCTTGCTACAATACTGTAGCAAGATAGGTTTTTTTATTTTGTTTTTTTATTTTATTATTCCTTTATTACAATACAAAAATATACATATTGAAGTACAATGAGGATACAAAATATAAATATTAGTCAGGAGAAATATTCCAAGTTTGGACTGGCTTGAGTCTTCATGGATGATCTGGAGGAGTAGGCTGAAGAAGTTGATGATGGTGACCTAGGCGGCTCGTCATCCCTGGGGACATGAGGGCATTTTGTGTTGCAAGCAAAAATTTGCATGTTCAATCGGTATCCCTGTTCGATTAGTGATTTAAATTCTTGAACAATTTCGTTTAATTCTTGCAGATTTCTTACAAATACTTCTTCATAATTTGCACAATTTACAGTCAGAGCCATCTTGATGATTTCCGTATGATGTCCAAAGGCGGAATGAATATTAGCATGGTCGTTTGAAGGTAGTATGAAATAGTGGTGGGGGGAAGTTGTTTACACGCTGTCTGATGAGAGGTGGTTAAATTTTTGCCAACTAAACATATTGATTGAACAAATGGCGCAAAGTTCTTTAGGTGTATGGTAACTTAAAACTGGAGCCACATGACCATATTGTAAACATCCATCATCTTGTAGGAATTGTGCCGGGTTGGATACAGCGGCCCTTCCACAACTTCGACAAAATTTTGTACCATCACCAAACTTGTACCAACCAAAAGTGTTGTAACCTCTGTTGTCTAGCTTGTACTGTTTGATAAAAATTTTAATTTGTTGAGGAGCGTTGGATCGTAAAGTATGGCTAAATAGTTGTTGATCTTCAATAATTTTTCTTACACAAAGCTCAAATAGGGTGCTCATCGTTTGACAGTTGCAATCAAACTGAACTTCTTTACAGTCTGTATGCTGGTAACCTGAAATGGTGGGGGAAAACACATACACACACACACACACACACACACACACACACATACACACACACACACATTGCTGTTTTAAAAAAATTTATGTTTAATTTGTGCAAAGGTCAAAGGTCAAGGTCACCCCAGAGCTTTAAAAAAAAGGCAACATATCAATATGTGAAAATTTTTTTTTGTTTCACATATTGATATGTTGCTTTTTTGTGTTTTTTTTTATCTTTATTTAAAACAGTACAAACAAGATTACATGACAAAAATATATATAGTTAAAAAATACAAACAGATACAAGAAGAAAAAAATTATTTTTTTTAACACTGCTGCTTGTCTGCGATGTGGATGGTAAGCTCGGTGGAGTTGCTGCCGCTGCATCCGTGTGACACCAAGTAGAGACATCCTGGTTGTATGGAGCGGAGATCTTCGTTCTGGAGTAGGTGTACAAATCTTTTGGGCAGGTAAATTTGGAATTTCGGCTCATCTCCCGGAGTGTATGGGGCTTCGCTCAAGCTGCAGCAGATTGCCTCGCCGACTGTAGTTTCCATCTTCTTCATGGTATGTATAATATAATGTTTTTCATCCTTCAGCTCTGAACATTTTTTTACCGGCAAAATTGTAGACTTGGAGTGGGCGTTGAACTGTTCCACCAAAGTCTGCAGAAACTGGTTGGATGCCATGGTTGTTCTAGAGGTCCTCGCTGTCTTCTTGCTCTGAGATGTTGTCGTCTCGGAATCTCGAGTAATACTCGTGCCAGGTCTCGGTCTGCTCCTCGCTTTTATAATCGCTGTTACCCCCACCACCATCACCGATTTCTCCATCTTGCAGGTAAGTTGCTAATTTTAAAGCGTTTTTTAACGCACAGTGCCTGTCCCTTTCATGTTCCACACTTTGTGTGCAAATACAAATGTTTTCAGCAATAAATTTGAAATTTTTATTAATTTGCACATCTTTAACTGGAGTAGAAGTAAATTGTTCTATCCATCTTTTCTTTTCAAGTCCTTTTGTGTAAATACTAGTAAATCTGTTTGAAAATTGATGCATAATATGATACAAGTCTGAATAACTTGTAAAACCGTCATACCAATCGATGTGATGAAAATATTTCCAAGTCCATCGGTTTGTTGTTGCGGCTTTGCTGGTTAGTGAAGAAAAAGAGCATGGTGGTTTGAATAAAAATGTGTAAGGAATATTTTTATCTATATCGTAAAATACAAGTTCTTTAATTATGAACCGATCATCGTTACCACGAAAAGCTTGAAATTCAATAATACCCGGCTTGGACTTGATTTCTTCTTCCATGTCCATTTGAAAGGTCACCCGTCTATCCATCACGGTGTCAGAAGGTCAACTGTTTTCCACACCACGGTAGGCATTTATTTATGCCAGGCCGTACAGTTGAAGGCGCGTTGGTGTATATTTAACGTGGGCACCATCCCCGGTAGGCCTACACCCACAAAATTTTGAATTTTTTATTGAAAATTTACCAATTCAAGTGTAAAGTGCTGTGAAAAATTTTAAAACTTTATTTAACTTTCCATCTGGTCATTTTTGTTGTTGTCATTATCATCACTTTGATCCTTTTCATCACTGAAATGTGTTTCTTCATCCGATTTTACAAAATTATTTTTTTCTTGCACATATTGTTCCAATTGTCTCCACATTTGAACTTCATGAGGAATTCTGTTGAATATTGAAGTGTCCACAGGTCCATACAAAATTGGTGCATCCGGTTGTTTGTCCAAAGTATCTGTTAAATAATCTTTAATAATTGAACTGGAGAATACTAGCTGTCTTAAATATCTTGTTATTGGTTCAGTTGCACATGTTAAAATAAAAAATTCTTCTCTGTTCAGTTGAATTTTTATGTCATGTTTGGTCGTATCTCTGAATCTCATTTGACGTTCACCTCTGTGTTTAATAATATCAATTTCCAAGTCTGAATCCAATAGTCCTACTTTTGTTTTCCTGCCAAACATGTTGCTATTAAAGTAACATTCTAACAAATGGAGGTGTTTCATAAAAGATTCCCAAGCATTGGCTGTAAACAAAATCATTTTTGTTCCGTGAGTTAAAATTACTGTAGGTGAATAGTCGGTTGATTTCATAACTTCAATTAAAACACTTTTATCCAAACTTGAAGAGATTGGATAAAAAATCCTTAAAAATACTTCCATCAAAATATTTGGTGAAATATTTTCTTCCACATTTCTTTTCCTCTTGGACAAATATTTTTTCTTTTTACCTTTTTCTTCTTCTTCTTGATTTGTGACGTGTTGCTGTTCATTCATGTCCAAAAATTCTGAAATTTCTTTTTCAATATCGCATTCCGTTGTACCACTTGTAGAATCCATATTGAAGATGATGCTACCCATACGACGTCAGGCAACAAACTGATCAGGAGCGGCCTGCACGCTCCGCTTTTATACTCGCGGAATGTAACAAAACCGGTTTTTTTATAATACATTTTTAACAATTCCAGTTAGAGGTGTGTATGTTACAATTTTATCATGTAGAATTAAACAGTATGCAGTTGTATTTGCAGGTATAGCTGCATTAAACTCCATTTCAATCTTTATGTCAACACTTGATGATTTTACTGATTCATTTTGTTTAGAACAATCAATTACAACTATTGTGTAACCATCTAAGTATTCTTCTGGTGATAGTAAAGGTGTATTTGTTTTACCGTAATATGAATTTTGGAACCTCGCATACATATCGTATAATATACTGTACTTTTTATTAGCGAATGACACATTTAAATTGTCATAGGGGAAAAATTGTGAATTCAAATAAACTTTAATATTTTTTAAGTTGCAATGATCAAATTTGCCTGCATGTTTTGTGATGCTGTCTCTCCTATCTGTTTGTAAACCAAATATAATATACCTGGCTCGTTCTACGTAATTAGATGTTTTAACAGTCCAAGTGTGACGATCTGTAGTTGGCAAGCTTGGATGTTCATGGAATTCCCAACTTCTAAAAGGAATTACAATATCACGATCAGCCTTTAACTTCCTTAATAGTAGCATTCTATGTTCGTCAGCTAATTTAACATGTGGAACTCTCCATACAATTTTGTCTAATGTTAATTTCCATTCTAGGTTTGCATCCGTTGTACCATCTGGAGCTTTAATAATGTCTTTATCGTTAGAAGATCTCAACAAAACTAATTCCTGTTTAACATTTAATATTATTTTTCTATAATCTTCAGCAAATCCAAGCAACAAACGTAATGGAATATGAAAATCAAAATATCCCTTTGTATTCGGAGTGATTGTGTCATGTTCAGGTAAAACCCATCCGGCAGGTTGAAGTAAATTGGTTTCATTAGGTGATATAGATGTTATCCCTTTTAAAGTTGTTGCAATACCTACTTTTTTAGTGGAATCAACTGTTACACCTGATATTTCATATCTAATTTCATCAAACAGGAAAGCCATAGGATTATTTATAAATGGAACTGTTGTACCAGTAGTAGAACCATCCTTTTTAGTAACTTTTCCTTCGATATACAAGTAACTTTCACATGGTAGTGTGTAAATGTCCTGATGTTGTATAGGAATACGAATTTCGTCGTTATTGTTCAATTTTGATGAAGTGTAAGGGTTGTGGGTGTGATATTCTTTTTCCCATAGGGTTTCGTCGAATGTCGGTCCCTGCGCTATATCCAGTATATCCATAATCGGTTAATTTTAATCCAATCTTTTCTAAGAAACGAATGTTCTCGCGTGTTAACTCCTCCACAGCTGAAGAGCTACTAATGCGGTTTCCCGTAGGTTGTCCACTTTTAAATGATAAACCCATGATTTTTGTATTAAAGTGTCGATTTTAAATGTAATCTAACTGTAATTGGCTCTTCTCGGAAATCTATCAAGTTACCGTCTTGATCCAATACGTTCAACACGATGTCTGAAATGAAAGTGGTGTTCAACGGCAGATATACTAGGTTTTGTGGTTTTTCAACAATTTTAAATCCTGGAGGTACACTAGGGTAAAAAGTGTGTATTATATGAGTATTTGCTCCATCTCTGTAAGCTCCCTGTATAATGTTACAAGTTATATCTATACTATTAACTTTTAGTATAGTTACAGTTTGTTTACCAGAATGTGTTTGATTTGGTTCTAAAATTGCCCCATCTTTGGGAAATCCTAACAATTCACCAATTGAGTGTTCCTGAGTAAAATCTATATAATATTTGGAGTTAATTTCAGCTTTCATCGTATTGTTATTACCTTTTAATGTTATATTGTCTTTTCCCATTTTATTTTGCAAAAATTCATTAATATGATCAATTTCATAAGAACCTGTGGGTAGAGTGCAAACTTCTAAGTCTGTAAACTTCCCACTGGCATCTTTTCATTTATAATAATGCAATAAGTTATTTTTACCTTCCGTAACATTGGGAATAGAGTTGTAAGTTGTAAAATCCAACAGTGCTGCCTCCCAAAATCTTCCTTTTTGCAAGCGTAACGCTGGAAAAAGGATACTTCGTAAAGTGGACGATTTTCCTGTTAATGATACCGTATAGGATGACATGTCAATGGTGACTGATACTTTTAGCTAGGAATTCCAAACATAAATGGCCACATATTAATGTGTTATCAGGTTGTTCTCTTTTATAGTTGTAATATATGTTTTTAGCAGATTTAAAGTAATGCTCGAGTTCTTTAGGTGGTGGTAAATTGCCAAAACTATCAAAGTAATAAATATTATCACCTAATTTCTTATAACAAACCCAATGAGTGCCAGGACCTTCAGAATTGTCTAAATTTACAATACCGGTTTCGTTTTTCCACATTTTAACTGGTAAAGCATCTTTCATAAAGACACCGCGAAAAAAAGGTATTTTTAAACATGAAATGTATTTAAATAATTCGATATTTGTTAACGCTTTATGTGGTATTACTAATTGATTTCTTTTATTTAATATGCACGATACGGTCTTAGGTATAGTCCTGCCCCGTTTTTTACCATTGACCATACTGTTGGTTTTTTGCTACCCTTTCTGGTGGAACGTCGTTTTCTTCTAATATTCCCCCCATGTTTTGTCTTTGCCGATCTCCTTTTTACTTTTCTCCTCCTTTTTCCACCTCCTACCGCTGTTTTAGCCTTCATACCTGCTGTTACCGCTAAAGCTGCTGCTTTTTCTGCAATACTAGCGTCACTAGACTTTACTCGTTGCCAAGCTATATCCGCGAGCTTTTTATCAGCTATTGATCTATTTTTTGTATCGCTAAATGTGGAATATGCTATATCGTGTTCTTTACAAGCCTGATCTAACTTATTTATGCCTGGATCGCCTCTTTCCAGTCGTTTTTTCAATTTAGTTCCTGGTCCGCAATACTGATAACCTCCCGGTATGTGAAATTCGTATGGTAAAGCGTCTATTGCTCTATTTACGATGGATCCTACTGGAATTCGATTTAAGGCTTTACTTAATAGAGAAACCGCTGTGGACGTGATCCCACCTCCTTTCCTTACAGTGTCTCGATATGGACTGATATATTGAAATGTCATAATGCACTTTTATAATTGAATTTCGCAACTTATGTGTTACCTCTACGACAAGTTGAACATAAATGACTTTATTTATGCTTTTGATCAATTAAATACTAAAAGGATCCTAAAATGTGGATCCTTAAGGTTGTGTTGTTTTAGTAAAAAAATACTTATAAAAAACTTCTTGTTTTATCCATGAATTTCTCATTTTTTCATCAACATGATTATATTGTCCGCTTGCAATATAATTGTGCATATCAAACATTATATTACCTATCACTTTAACAAGAAAATTAATATTTACAGCGTCATCTACATAATCAGGGTCTGCAACTCTTGTTAATCGTTTGTTATTGCAATTCCACCATCTATGTCCAGTTGGCTCTAATTGTATTATCTGTTCAAAAGTAACAACATTACCAGGCAATGACGCGGGAGCTATATGTATCATTTGTTTTCCTTTACCATCCCAAACATTATTCCTTAATACATGTCCATCAAGAACTTTATTCTTTTCTTCAAGTAATGTAAACTTTTCATTTCCTTGTACAAACACATCCCCCTGCCGTGATACCACTTGGTCTTGTTTTACAAATCCAGATGTCTCTTGTTTTAAAGTCTCTTTCATTTGACCCACTGTTGCACCATCTGATGGCGCCGAACCATCTTTAACATTTGCTAAACAATTATTAAAACAATCTATAACCCCTACATCACGTATGATACAATGATCTTTAATATATTTTAGATTTACAGCATCGTTTTCAGTTTTTGGATAACCTATATCATTAATAACAAATTTATAAAAAGAAAATCCATCTTTTGTCTTTTCAGGTATCAAGGAATGTAAATAGCGTCTATTCACGCTGTCTTTTTCATCTTTAGGGTCATCTACGTTGGATATACGTTTATTGTTAGCACTATACGTTTTTCCATTGAATTTTAACGTATTTTTTAATTCAGATGACAAATAACCTTTGTTTATTGCATCACCGTTTTGATTTGGTTTACCAACATTGATAATTCTATGATTTTCTGCATCATATGTGTTATTGTGTAGTCTTAATGTTGGTGATAGCTTTTCCTTTACTATTTTTAAATTTACTGCATCGTTTTCGTCCGTGGGATCTTTTATGTTTTTTAACCTTTTATCACTAATATCATAATCTCCTTCAGGTGTTTGTGGTAAACCAGCACCTCTTTTTAAGTTATTCGCGTAATATAATCCATCCGAGGAATACCGTCCAAACTTGTCGACACTCATGGTGCAACTGAATAGCATTTTAGGGGGTAACGTATTCTTATGAGATTACCCCGCGGTTTCTAAGTTCATCCACTAAAGCCACCCATTCGTTTTCCAATCCAGTATGACCCGCTTCTTTGGCTTCATGTATTAGTTTCATTCTATCTACCAATTTATTGATATTATTGTAATAAATTACGTTTGTATTGTATAGTTTCTTCATCAATCCTTTACCGGTGACTGATTTGCTTCTTTTTCTCGGTTCTGGGGAACTTAAATCTAAAGTGGATGCTACTAATCTTCTTTTTACAGGTTTTCTTCTTATAATTGGTATTAATTTGGAAACAAAATCTTTATATTTTACAGATTTATTTCTATATATGGGTGCTTCAGGTAAATAATTTCTTTTATATGCATTAGTTTGATCCAAAATTTTGCTATACACTTCCAAATCATCATTTTTTACTAATGCTTTTAAAGGTTTATTTTCAAATAATAATTCAAATAGTCCCCTTGTTCCCTTATATATTTGATCACCTACGTGAATATTATCATGTTCATCGACATCTAATTTGCTATTACCAATCATTACACCTTCTTTGGACATTCTTGCTCCATAACTGTGGTATTTTTTAGTAGAATCAGTTCCAATTAACAGTTTTAACAAGTATTTTCTTCCTAAAGGTCCTTTTGTATGAATATTTTCACCCAATAAGCTTATGTTTGATGGTTCTCCTTCTGTTTTTTCTTCTTCACTCGCTATAGATACCGCTTCTTCTTCACTACCAGCATATACATCTTCTCTTTCTGCCGTTGTATCACTAAATATGGAGGCTTCCGGGTCCTCATCGCTAATATCTTCTGATATTACACTTTCCCTTTCATATTCTGTTATTGGAGCAATAATATCACCTTGAAAAGAAGGTTTAGTCAATTTTTTGTTCAATTGTTTCAAAGGCTCTGTAATAGGTTTAAAAGTAGATTCAAGAAATTTCTCCCTTTCGCTGATACCTAACTTTAACGCTCTGTTTTTTGCCCGAATAGAATCACTAAGTGATTTAATTTCCTTTACTAACTTTTCTTGGTTAACCATGTTTGTAGCAAGACGTGCTGTACAAGAATGATTGTGTGATATAGTGCTTAGTAAATTAATATAAATTTATCGAAACCTATTCTGTATCGGCCGTTATTTAGTGGTTGTTCCTTCATAATTGTCAAAAATCCATAATTTTCAGCCCAAGCCTTACCACATATGTCTTTAAACCGTTCATATGACATATCCGCATTGACATGATCGTAATATATGTGTTTTAAGTTAGTTTCATCCTGTTTGAATACAATTAACACATTTGCGTTGTCTCTTATCAGTTGTTTCGGTATTTTACTATAAGTCTGGCCTATGTAAATGCTATCTATATTGTTATGTCGTCCCATAGCGAAATAGCTCCTGATAGTGTTTTGGTTTTCACAGGATACGTCATCAAATATAAAAAATGAAAATGGTTTAGCTTCATGCGGTTGCATTACGCTTTCACTTGCATCAAACTTGTAATATTTCACTTCTGGCACATTATTAAATATTTTTTCTAATAATTGGTATTTGGGTTGTTGTAATGATTTGGAAAAGACATACAAGTTATTGAAACGCAATCCTTTTGGGTTTGTAATCAAATTGAATACTACATTTGTTTTACCACAATTGGATGGACCAGTTACAAGACAACGCACCGTGTTTGGTAACAGAACACCATGTTTGCCGCTGTTTAATTCCGAATTGTCCACCGTGAGTTCATCAATATTATTAATAGGAAAACTATCCTTTTGCGGTATTATCTCCATCCTTTGTAAAGGTTCAACCTAAAATGATGCTCCATCATTATATCAGATCCTTTTTAGGTATCCAAGAATCTTCACTCTTATTAAATCCTAACCATCGCACTTTAACTTTATCTTTTTTCCGTTGTAACACCTTTTCAACGAGATATACATCACCTACTGTGGATTTTAACATTTCATGTCCATAAAACCCTCCTTCGAGCAATTGTCCTTTATTATCTTTTAAAATGTAAGTTTCCGGCACTGTAGGTTGTACCTTAAATACGGTAAAAACCTCATTTGTCCAATTAGGCAGATATCTTTTACTGAATACACCTTTGTATTTGCTTATTCGCACTTTATCACCAACATTAAACACTTTAGGCTTTAGTTTTTCAACTTTTGGTTTAGTATTCATTTTTATACGTTTTAATACTAGTTTTTCATTTTTGCTAGTCACTTGGTTCGGTTTCATACCAATTGTTCTATGGAACTTGTTATTGTAATCTTTTATTAGTTTTGGTAACATATCAATCCATACGTGCGATCCTCTGTTTGAAAACATCTTGTACATCGCACCTTTTAAAGTTCGATTGAATCTTTCTATGATTGATGCTTTCACCTCTGAATTAGTCGAATAATGGTTTATGTCGTGTTTTTTCATTAAATTTGAAAATTCTTTATTGAAATATTCTTTACCATCATCGGTTTGTAAATGTTTTATGGTATTTTTGTCTCTCTGTATCGCAGTTTCCATGGCTTTTGTTACACTCTTGCCGGTTTTATCTTTTAGCGGTAAAGCATCTGCCATTTTTGTAAAACAATTGATAATAGTCAATATATATTTAAATCCTTTATTTTGTTTACTATAAGGAATCATTTCTATTAAGTCCGCTTGATATAAGTCGTTCATTCCTTTTATAACGGTATTTCTACGGGGAAATTTTCTTCTAGCAGGTTTATGAAGTTCATTAACAATTTTTTGTTTTAAATCCATTTTTTAATCCTTCCGTTATTACGGTTGAAATAGAAATGAACTTTATGTATGTATTAAACTCTATTTAAGTCTGTTAAGGTATTCTAAATTGGTAAGAAATACTATTTAAATATATTTCCTTAACCCTCAAGGACATGGTTTGGGAAATGTCCGAGTAATGGTTTTTTATTACATTACCCCCAGGTTAAGGTATTATATAAATGAATAATATTTAAAAAATATAGTTCATTTATATGATACCCCCCTCCCTTATTTTAAGAGGGTTAAGAAAATAATTTTATAAACAATTTATTAATTATGTTTAGGTTATTATATTACCAATAAAGTGGAAATAAAAATTTGTTTTTAATTAAAAACCGATTTTAAATGTGTCAAGGTCATTCAAATTGATGTAAAAAAATGGGGAACAAGGCGTTGGACTTGCCGTGTTCCCCATTTTTTTACGGAAGGAAAAGGAATTTAGGTCGAAGAAGGACGAAGAAGGACGAAGAATAGGTTAGTTGTTGATAGGGTTGAGAGAGTAGTGGCCAAAAGGAAGAGTGTTGATTTTGTCATCCATAATGTGTCTTTTGTCATCATTTGCCGATAGTGCTTTTTTCACTTCTGTAACACTGTAAAGTTTGTGTTTTTCACTCCTTATGGTGTTGAATTTAGCAGTCAAGGTGGTGTCGTTAAATAAACAATTTTTGTAGTGCTCAAAGTCTATATTTTTCTTCAAATAACCTGTCCTTACACCTTTTGCTTTCTTAGTGGTTGATGTTTCTTCTTGTCCTTTATATACTTTAAAAGAATATAATTTTGACATTAGTGCAACGATTTCTTCCATGCTTGCTCCGTTGCATTCATCTTTGAATTTGCCTAAAACTTTCTTATTATTTTCATTAAAGTTCGGGTGATTTCTTGGGTAGTCGGAAAAATCAAAATCATTTTTGTGTATGAACGTCCGAAGATCTTCATACATGTCTTGTGTCTTAATCCAATAAATTAGTGCGTCCGTGTCCATGTAGGCTACTCCAATATTTTCTCTCCCATAATGTTGAACCATTTTGTTGTAATGAAAGTCATACATATGCGTTTTACTTATATCCAATATTGACATTCCTATGTACAATGGTCTATCCATAACAATTTTGGTCTTATTCATGCTTACCGCTACTAGATTTTCATTAATTATCATAGTAGTTTTAAAATTTGGTTTCTGTACAAGTTTCTGCATCTGTCTAGGGTTTGTTACTAATTTTACAATTTTGTGTTTCCTTTTGTTTTCTAAAGTTTTTCCAAATATTGCATTGTTCATGAGCTTGTAAAAATCTTTTTCAAAGGCTGATGTTGCTGCTGCTCTCCTAGCAGTGTTGGAATCTATGTAAGGTTTCAAGTAACACGACTGAGAAAATTGTAGTGCTCGGTGAATTTTTGTTATTTTTAGTCCTAACTCCAACGCTTGCTGTACAACCCAATAGTGTGCCACATAACGATTTTTGTTGTTTAATGTCATCATTAATTTGGGCCATTTTCCTGTCGGTGATACTTCAGTTTTAGCCAACAGTGGCAAGTCATAATGATGATCGTGTAGGTGTTCTGGATATTCGAAGTCGCAGTCGAAAATGTAGCCGGTCGGTCCATCTTGTGGGATCTGCATGATGTCCCCGATGCTGTCCGGGTCTACCCACTGGAAGTCGCCATATGGAAGGGGTTTGGACATCGCCCAACCGTATAAATTATTGGCATCAAAATATCCAAGAAAAATCGAATCTTTAGTCTTATCATAATTTGGTAGAAATTTATTGTTAGCTTTGACATGTCTTGTAACGGCCTGAGTTAATCCACCGCGTACACCTGATTCAATCATCAAAACCATATCGATGTCGGTTAACAGCTCCAACTTGCACTCGGTGGATTTTAACATGGCCTGCCATGCTAAGCCGGGAGATGTAAACGAATGAAGGGGGTCCAGTCCGTAAGCGGTGAAACAGGTGTTCCTAAATTCTTCCATTATGTCACACAATAATGTTACATCTAGTTTTACATAAAAGTCAGAATAATCACCCAAGGTATTCATTCCTAATTCATTCCAGACTTTCTGAGCATGATTATAATCTTCAATTGAAATTTCGGTTTCAGTTAATTTACTTTTAAACGCTTCGATTGGTGGCAAACATGTTTCATCAAATTTTTCTAGTCCAGTAATGTAATCATATGGAAACACACCTTTCCTTAGCACCAAGTCCATTTTATCTTCTGGCACAATTTTTCTTGTTTCTTTTAAATCCTGTCGTCTTAAATTTTTAGTTAGGTTGGCAAGGCTAGATGACATGAATCGAAAAGAATCCACGAATCGAAGCTTAATTTTGCCAACAGTCTTGGAAAAACTAATATAATTCTCTAAAGTGTTGGCCAATACATCAATTTTCCCATCATCCCTGCCCAATTCCGGAATAATAAAATGTGAATCATAACCACTAAGGTTATGCAAAACAACTGGAATGAATTTCGGAAGTTTATAATTAATATTACATGAATTGCAAGCAGCCCCTCTGTAATAACCAGTAAGGTGATCGTGATCATGGACTTTATGGTTCTCAACAGTAAATTCTTTTTT
Organism: Neoaliturus tenellus; assembly: GCA_030545055.2. Lineage (NCBI taxonomy): Eukaryota > Metazoa > Arthropoda > Insecta > Hemiptera > Cicadellidae > Neoaliturus > Neoaliturus tenellus. The sequence goes on along the minus strand of CM061531.1, from coordinate 282,521,892 downwards.
ACACAAGTAACAATTAGTGGCATTGATATATTGAATTTCCTCCTCTTCATCTAGAGGAATCATAGGGACAATATTACTGTACACTTCTTCAACCTTATCAGCTATATAATACAAGTTATCTACAAAATGTTTAGCAGTATCCTCACCTCTGTACAAAATTGGTGTTGAACTTAAACCAAAATTTTTCAAATGTTCTTCTGACAGTGTGGATTTAACAAGCAAACAAAAACTGTTAGGTTTATGCAGCTGGTATTTCGTCCTACTGGTAATTTCCCCTTCTGGATGTTCTTGGGGTACCAGTGTAGACTCAAAGTCTGCATAAATTACAAATGGTACCCTATATTGATGGCTAATCTTTTCAAATTTTACAATAGAGCGAGTAGGTGCAGGCAAACTAATTTTGCATTCAAAATTTTCATTACAGAGTCTTTGGTGTTCACGTAACCACTGTGCTCCTCCCCTTCTTTCATCTTTCATCACAAAACAGAAACATCGCTTACAAATTGTTTTCCTATGTCGTTTTTTAGTAAGTTGGTTACTAACAAGTCCTTCAAAATTTTTAATATAAACATAATGTGATATTTCACCATTGGTTATCAACAATAAGTCTGTATGGTTCCTAAGTTCAGTTTTAGTTACCCTTAAGGGGTACACATTATTTGCATCATCCAAACCAAAAATATTTACACTAACACCAGGATTGTGTTTCTCAAACTTAGAAATATCTGAAATTTTTACAGGGTAAGATAGTCCTACAAAATTATACCTATTATTTACATTTACATAATGTCCACTTACTCTACAAGGGCGCTGCTCTGGCAAAATATATTTACATAACATAGCATACTTAAAATATTCATTATCTACATTTTGTACATTTATACATGCTTTCGTTTTCTCAATGGCTTTTGGTAGAGGGACGTAGCTGCTTCCTCTCATACCAAATCCGTGCTTATGTACTCTTAAATCTACACCCTCTACAGATGTAAGCATCCATCCTGAACCTCTCATTTCATGTTCCTGCAGTTTTGTTAAGAGTTCTTCCAAACATTCCTCAACAATTTTATTTACATCAGAAGCATACATCAAAGTACGGTTTTTCGTTATAAACCCCCTCACTGTTGTTTCACCATCCGTATTAGTAAATAACGCATCTAAAACTAAACCAAATTTTAAAAAATTTAATCTTGCCAATTCTTGTCGCAAAGTTTGTCCAATCAATAATTTTGCTTCAGTTAAAAAATTTTCAAGATCAAGCTGTACATTACTTATTTTGTGATGGGTTACCGTATGTCCGGGGAAAGCTGTTATACGAATCTGGTTCACTCCTTCTTCTTGTTCCATGTCTGTGTCCGTGTCGGTGTCCGTGTCGGTGTCCGTGTCGGTGTCCATGTCCTCTGTAGGTCTCCTTCCAAGTCCTGACGGTCCAGCACCTCCAAATTGGATCACGCTGGGTCGCCCCTGCTGCATTTGTTGCAAATAACTCTCCCAGTTGTCAAGCCGTTGATTAAATTCATCCAAAAATTCGTCAATCCAATCGCAGTCCATTTCATTAGCCGTTAAACTTGCCGGGTCTTCCATATGTAATTCTTGATGTATAGCTAAAATGTCTTCATCTGGGAAAAATTCCCCACAAATATGGCAAAGAAGCATTTTAACACTTTTTACCACTAGCGTCTTTAGATGTTACCTCTACAAAAGTTCACCAAAGAATGAGAGACGCTCTTGGCCGACCTCCTTTTATAGCGGGTGGTGGGGGGTGATCTTAGGAAAACCCGTTCTGCGCATGCGCAGAACAAATCTGCACATGCGCAGAACAAAATGTAATATATTTATTTAGAATTTACTATTTAGGACAAATATATAGGTCAAGGCCACCTTAAATGTGGTAAAAAAGAGGGAACACTGGATAAGAGATGGTAGTAAGATTGACTTTCTAACAAATACTTTCAATAATATGTCAACTGGTTCAAAAGTTAAATATTTTTTATTATTTACTGCCCAACTTGTTCAAAATTAAAACTTTTAAATATATTTGTTTGAGCAAATGCTTTTGGCACACTTACCACACGCCAAAACTCAAAAAATGTACAGAATTAAGACTGATCTCGCGGGGAAATACTAATGTAGTACCTCACATTGGTTGTCTGAATCGCATAGTATTGGTGATTTATACCATCTACCACCAAAAAAGCTAAAGGTGTGAAGAATGGCTATCTAAAGAAAAATGTTAATTTTGAACACTACAAAAACTGTTTATTGGAAAACACCACCTTGACAGCAAAATTTAACACAATTAGAAGTGAAAGACATCAAGTATACAGTGTGACAGAAGTAAAAAAAAAAAAAAAAACATTGTAATCTTTGTTTGACAATGCTTTCTTTACTTCTGTCACACTGTATACTTGATGTCTTTCACTTATAATTGTGTTAAATTTTGCTGTCAAGGTGGTGTTTTCCAATAAACAGTTTTTGTAGTGTTCAAAATTAACGTTTTTCTTTAGATAGCCATTTTTCACACCTTTAGCTTTTTTGGTGGTTGATGGTATAAATCACCAATACTATGCGAGTCAGACAACCAATGTGAGGTGGCTACATAGTATTTCCCCGAGAGATCAGCTTAAATCCTGTACTTTATATGAGTCTTAGTGTGTAGGAAGTCTGGCAAAAGCATTTGACCAAAACAAAATATATTTAAAATTTTAAGCTTAAACAAACTAGCGAGTATAAAAATAAAAATATTTCCTAACCTTTGACAACCTGTTAACATATTGCAGTGTTAAAGTATTTGCTATTGAGTCAATCTTACCATCTTCTCCGATCCAGCGTTCCCTCTTTCTTACCAAATGAGACTGAGGCTTGACTACCCGTATATATGACGTTTCCCCCACCACTAATGCTCTCCCCCACCACAATCAATTCTCAAAAGTGGGTCAAGGCCATCGGAAATTATTATTTTGAGCGGAGGATAGAGCATCTGCTGCTCTATCCCCCGCTCATATTCTTTTTTCTTCTTTTTTACAGTTTTATATTTTTTTTGGATTTTTGTAAAATGCAAAACACAAAATTATTTACAAAAAGTTATTTACAAAGGTGAAACTTCATCACTGCTATCCTCGTCATCACTACTCTCCAAAAATAATCTTCTACTACAAAATACAAGTCTTTTACACAACGATATTCTATCCAATATAGCTCCAACTTTAGGGGTGTTCTGATCTTCCATTTCTTCTTCTTCTTCTTCTGATGACAAGTCCAATGTTTCATAAGCGTGTAAGTCAATATCTGTTAAATTATTTTCTTCTTCATCCAATTCTTCCATTGCACTTTCATCTTCTGTAACATTTTCTTCTTCCTCTTCCCCATTTGTTATTTCAATTGGTATATCTTGTAAAATTTCGAAAATTTGTCTGCAAGGCACATTAGTGTTGTCCAGTGGAGGCATCTTAGTGGAATGTTTCACCTTTGCAAACAAACTAGAGTTTTATATAGATATGTAAATTATTTACCCCCACCACCATTTGTCCGTAAACTAAAACTCACAAACCATGTCCAAGTCATTCTGAAATTAAAATTATTTTTTGAAAAATATAGCCATTTTGGCATTCACCCGATTGTCAAATAAATATTTCACAAACTCAAAATTTGTTGTTTTATCAGTCAACATGGTACACAGAAAGGCTTCAACAATTTTTTGCGATCTCTCATCCTGAGGCTCGCATCTCACATTTTCAATAGTCCCTTTCCTTGTCGTGTCTTCTATTAGCTCCACAATCTCTACCAAGTCCTCCTCCAAAAGCACAAACTCCACGCAGTGACTTACCATGATGCTTCTTCCTTGGATTTAGCGAGAGTGATGTTCCTCAGCTGATGTCCACCACCTATATCACTTTACCCCCACCACTTTTCAAGACCATACATTCAACATCATAAGTAAGATTTTATTTTTTTTAAAACTAAAACCTAGGTACTGCCCCCTGGCCAACGAAATAATAAGCTTCTCTTAGACTCCACCTGGTTTCTGCTGTATGTATGCCAATCATGTAAATAAGCCGCACAAATATCACACCTTTCTTGCGGTATTTCATCTCTTTTTATGTTAGAAATTCCAGTCATCATCATGTAGCCACCGCTTTCTATAAATTCTGTCATATCCTCACATGCAGCAAAACCACAGTCTTTACAAAATTTAAGATTTTCATTTCTGAAGACATAAGCAAAATAATTTGTGTAGCCATTCCTTTCAAAGTCAAACTCCTTCACTAAGTTTTTAATTTTTGGTGGTGCACCAGACTGATGCACAACATAACGGAACAATTCGGTTTCATCGGAAATTTTCATTAAACACAATTCTACAAGACTAAAAGGAGCCATCTCTAGGGTGCGTCTCTTAGCTACGCTGAACTGAGACTGAGCAACCTCCTCAATACCCTACACCTGGTTAAACTTACCCCCACCACTTCTTTTTTAAGTAGGTCAAGGCCAAATAAAATTACCCTGTGAGCGGGGGATAAAGCACTAAGTGATCCACATACCAACCCACTGTTTTTTCCACATACCAAACAGCTAGTCCGTGTTCAAGTCCAAGTCGCACAAAATAAAATAATTTTACATTCCCAAAATTTGCTCCCCACCATCGTCTACAAATTCTGGACTTGCAATGACAAGTCGTTCAGAATTCTTATTTTCCAGTTGAGCTTCTAAATATTTAATTTTTCGCTCCAACTGCTGGATATAATCCGCAGCCCCCATCAAAGTGTCCAGCTTACTGGCGCGCAATTTAACTTTTGGCACCACCAGTTTTAACCGGAGCATCGCCACTCGCTCCTTGTAATTGCGCTGATGGTCCGCCAACCGCTTCAACTCCTTATTTTTTATTTTATTCTCCACCGTGCCCTCCATCAATGCATGTCTTAAAATATTTCCTCCTTCTTCATTGGATGGTCCAGGTTCTGGTGAAGAGTAATTTTTGTAGTCAACCAGCATTGGAGCATATACAAATGGATTTGCTCCTAAAATTTTTACCACCCGCTCGTGGTCAGGCTGAAATTTTCTGCTGGGCGCTTCAAATGAGACTTCAGCAGTGTTTTTACTCATGATGTGTAGCTCGGATAAAAGTACAAAGCAGAATGAACCAAGTGAGTAGCGCTGGGAACTCAGTGAGATTCAGTAGTAGTGGGGGAAACTGGTTGTCACGTGACCTTTCAGTAGTGGGGGAAACCGGTTGTCACATAATCATGTACTGCTTTACCACATTGCTAAACATCTGTTTGGTTAATAATATTAATTTGTTATAAATTTTCTTCACCGTCCAGGACACTGGTTTGGGACGTGTCTGAATAATGTTTTTTTTTTTTTTTTATAAAAAGAAAAACATTATCCCCAGGTTAAGATATTATATAAATGAACTATTTTTTTTTTTTTTTTTTTTTTAATAGCTCATTTATATAATACCCCCCTCCCTTATTTCAAGAGGGTGAAGAAATAATTTGGAAAACTTAATTTAGAAAACTTAATTTGGAAAAAGAATAATTTAGAAAAAACATTTTTTTTTACGTCTCAAGTTACTCCTTCATACGCCACACAGTTCTCAACTGTCCTAAGACACGCTTGCGTATCAAATACCCCCTGAAGGTCATAAAATGTGGTTGTACAAATTCTGGAGAAACCCTTACCTCAACATTTTTGTCATTGTGCCTCATCAAAAACACGTTAGGCTTTACACTAAGATGTTTTCGGAAAAAATATTTATGACCTTCATAGAGTCTTTCATAGCGCACAAAAGAACGTTTGTTTTGTTTGACAGGAGCAACATTTAGCGAAAATGGTCGTGCTGTATTCCGGGTGCAGGCTGACTTGCGGTCAAGATGATAGCGGCATAACATTTGACCGCTAACAGCCCACCTGGCACATTTTTGACCGAATTTCGCTACAGTTTCCCAAACAAATTCACACTGGCGTTTCGGTGCCGCCGCCTTCTTAGACCTTATTGTTTTCCGTAACCCCGGTTTAATTTTATTAATTGGAATACTTACTAATATTTTGGGTTTCTCCACTTCAGGTTGAGGATCTTTCGAGGTAGAAGGATAGGAAATATTTTGTAGCGGTTTAGCAGGACTAGTGGAAGGAGTTACAGGAGTGATAAGAGTGGTTGGATCAATAAGGGATTTAAAATAGGTCAGGATTTCTTGGGTAGGCGATGTTGGTCTTGGAGGAGTTGATGGCTTCTGAGGCTTCTTCGGACTAAGAAAAATTTCTTCCTCAGAGCTTGAGTCCAATGATATAACGGCCGGCTTAGTTGCACTCGAAACGGTAGTCACGGTATTCGTAGTAGCAGTCATCAACACAGTCACGACGGTCAAAATATCTCGCACAGTTGTTTCACCAGTGATGGTCGATCCAGGACGCATATCCACAATAATTTTCTGACCGGTAGTGACTGGTGGCGGTGGCAGTGGTGACAAGCTTGGCATGGATGCAGAAGTAGCGGCAGGTAATGTGGCGGAGGTCGTGGCAGGCGAGGCGGCGGAGGTCGTGGCAGGCGAGGTGGTGGCTGGAGGATAATTCTTGAAGCGAGGCATGGTGCGGAGCGGAACGTCGAAGTATTCGGCTTACAAGTTGGAAGCAGAATGAAACTGCTCGCGGCCCAAAGGAATATTCCAGCGCGCTATGTGGTGGGGAAAACAAGTCTGTTACGTAATACCCGGATCTACTTATGTAAACAAGTGGCCAAACGTGCCAATGGAAAAGTACCAGAGGCCTCCACCTCCACCTCCCTCGGGGGGGGGGGGGGGGGCGCAGTTTTCGTCCGGAGCAAAAAATTTTTGGTCAAGGTCAAAATCAAAAAAAAAAAATTTCGGGGGGGGGCGCAGTTTTCGTCCGGAGCAAAAAATTTTTGGTCAAGGTCAAAATCAAAAAAAAAAAATTTCGGGGGGGGGGGGCGCAGTTTTCGTCCGGAGCAAAAACTTTTTGGTCAAGGTCAAAATCCCAAAAAAAAAAATTTCGGGGGGGGGCGCAGTTTTCGTCCGGAGCAAAAAATTTTTGGTCAAGGTCAAAATCCCAAAAAAAAATTTCGGGGGGGGGCTCACTTGCCGTCCGGGCTCGGGGGGGGGGGGGGGGGGGGTCACCTACCCCTAGGACTTTAACTCTTGGATACCTGCTACCCTTACTCATGTGTCAACATCAAATAATATTTTGTTCCACCACAGTTTGGACAGCCAACACTTAGTCGCATCTCGCTCTAAGTCCTGAGGAGTCCTCAGAACTCAGGCAAAAATCCGCCTAAGTCATGGCTGACCTACATATCATGTGGAACAAAATATTATTTTATTCACACACTAATATGGGTCAAGGTCATCCAAAAGTTAAAAAAGAAATCCCCCCGATGCCTAAGACCGCCGGCGGTCAGAGGCATCGGGGGGATCTCAACATTTAGGGGAAGGCGATTTAATAAAAAATTATTTATTTAATAAAAAATTATTTATTTAATTTTGAGTTTCCTTAAGGGAAACATGCTACAATAATTTGGAAGAAGCCATGCTAACCATGACTGAGGAGCTATCATGACCAAGCCTGCTGGTTTAATTGCGCCTAACCGACCGGCCACAAATAGCTCCGGCACCTCGTGCTGAAGGATGCCAACCACCCGTATGTTGCCAGTGACGAGTGATGAGGTCCAGCAGCGCCGCTGGCCGATGGCCTAACGGTGGATCCCCAGGGGCCTACCCCCAGGCTCGTTAGGTGCCATGCTATTGTTGGTAACAAATAATTCTTGAGGTTCTGAACCTCGAAAAATTTTTATTTTACAGAGACTGTTAAGTTTCAAAAGCCTAACACTTAAGCTGCCAATTTACGGAGGAGTACCTCCAAGATGCGAATTTAGAAAAATTTCTACTTGGGGACAACCTGTGAAGATTAGTACAAAGAAATATTTTACAACACACAACACTTAGACTAAATAAATCCAACACCAAGACCTAGCAGAAGCAGCAAGCACAAAAATAAATTATTTCTTAACACTACACATGCCATGCCTTAGACTAAAAGAATTCCCAATATAATGCGGCGCCAACATTACATTGCGAATCCTGTAGGGCAGAGCTTCAACCACTCAGCTGAAGTGTTTGAAACCAACTGCGAGGAAGCAAAGCCTCAGAGAACCGAAGCTGAGCCGGTCAGGAGTGGGGGAACCGGATCTGGTTACGTAAACAGCCAGACCTCGACACGTACTTGTTTGCGGCATTGGACAATCTCCAAGAGCCACACCTGAATACATTACCAACCGGATCTCATTATACAACACGTGTCAAGGTATGGCAACGCCTCGGGCTATGCCACCTCCTCCTCCCCCGGGGGGGGGGGGGTCTTGGGACTTAGAATATTTTCAGTCCAAGTCAGGTGTACTATAGAATAATATTTTAGCTTGCCGGATTCAGCACAGCCGGCAGAGACGGTTACATAATGCTTATATAACAGACTGGTTTCTTTGTCAGCTGGCCAACTGTAGCTCAACAGAAGGTAAGTCAGTTTATTGAAAGCCAACAAACACGCCACACCTCGCCACCGCTCGACTTTTCTGTGAGTAAATTTTTATTTTTCCTTCTTATTAAACTTAGCAAAACAGAACCTAGCCTGTTTTGCACAAAATTAATTTTTGTTACACTGCTACAATTACGTTTACTTAACAAATTATTTTCCACTCATTATTTAATATTTTATTCCTTACTTGTTAAGATTTAGAAACTGAAATGTTGGAAGACTGTTTGATACAAAATTAATTTTTATTTAGCTATACAGGTCTCCTAATATTTTCATACACTTGTATTTTGCAGGTGTGGCTAAATATTTTTCGCTCACAATTTAATTTTATTCCACACAAGTGGATTTTGAACTTTACTACAAAACTGATCCATACCCGTCTCCTACAAAATTATTTTTCATTTGGCTCTACCTCTTTTAGTCTTACATTAAATATTTCTTTTAGTTAAATTTTACACAAGTCTCTCGGTTAATTTTTCTGCACAGTACGTGTTACTCCTTGGACAGTTCCCAGCAAACTGTTTCTACACTTGTCAACAACAGTCTGCATTACCCCCTCCACTACTCATTCCCCCACTATAGCCCTGTTCCCCCACTACTTCCAGCTAAGGTACAACACTGGACTAAGTGTTTCAGTTTTATCCAAACCTTACTGTGAGACACATCTATGGCTGAAACTTTGCGAGAAAAATTATTAAGAGTAAAATTTTTGCTGGCCAAGCAAAATAATTCTGTTAAGGTGTCCAAGACTTCCACTTTAACAAAAATGAAACGTTGCTTCAAAAATAATCCAAAATTTTACTCAAGGGACACAAATATCACTATGGATGATAAAATGTTTCAGAAACTTTTAGACGAGCTAACTTTTGCCAGTAAGGTTACGTTGGTGACTCCAATTCCCGACCAAGTTCCAAGATCACCTGAGAAAGAATAAAAAAATAATTATTTCTCAGGAAATATTTCCAATCCCAGTTACGGTAAGGGACAGACTCGGATGAGTTGTTGCAAAAATTTTAATTTTTTCTTCCTTCTGACCACTTTACCCCCACCACCTCCTTATCCCCACCACTGGGCCGGGTACCTGGGATACCGTCTGTGTACAAGTCAGTACGTCTTCGGACGCGGTGCTGTTCGGATCGCGTGTCGTTTGTCGCACTGTCGGGTGTTTGAAGAAATTATTCTTCGGCTCTCAGTCTCTCGTTGGGTAAGTAAAATAAAAAAATTATTTTTTTTTTCAAGTGGGGTTGCTGGGACGGGTCAATGACCCCTGACGGATACATTAGGTCGAGAGTCTGATCGCTAGGGAATAAAAAAAATATTTTTTTGCACTTTTGTGGTTCCTCGAGAAATTTCAATTTCTCACCAAAATTTGAGGAATCGCAAAAGTGCAAAAAAAAATTTTTTGTATTCTTGCGTGACCTTGACCTAATTAACGTCAGTGACGTCATCATGATGACGTCAGCGGTAATGACGTCACCATGACGTCATTTATGTGACGTCATGTGACGTCATATGACATCATTAGTGACGTCATTCGTGACGTCATTGATGACGTCATCACTGCTGACGTCATCGTGATGACGTCATGTCCCAGGTGTGCCCTTTTTGCACTACTGTTCTGCTCTTAGAGCGGAAACGCGAGACTTGATTTGTACCGATAATATGTCATGACGTCACCATATGTTTTCTTGAGCAATGCATATTTTGGTAAATGCAATACCCAAGGAAATCCATAAACGTTATGAATCTGACTAATAATTTACTTTTCATTTTCAGATATCAAAATATCAGTTTATTTTCTGAAGTTTTTTTGATACTTTTTCTAGATACGTGCACATTTGAATTATATCTAAGATAAACAGCATTAAGTTTTTAAATATAATTGATATTTTTATAAACTTCAGTTCATATAAATAGTAAAACACTGCCTTCGTCATATTACAAAACAAATATTTTTGTTTTCCCCACAGAAATTAATTCGTCATGTTACGATTTAAGAAAAGACGGCAGTCTTCAGTGAGTGTTGACAGGCCCAGGTCAGTTTTAATGGCCACATAACTTCGGAGTATATATTGATGGGGTAATACCCATAAACCTAACAGAGTCTATCATGAGACTGTAATTTACTAGTTGCTATCAACTATCCAAATGCTGTAGCCTATTACCCATGTGAAGACTTTCTTTCCGCAGTTATTAACAACTTTCCTATCGGTAAGGGTTTTTATAACGTTAATGGAGGCTGATTATAATTTATGATAAGCTAAAGATTTTTGTATCTATGTTATTTTTATTTTTGTGGTGTATTGAGCAGAAATTTTTATATAAAAACGTTTCATGTTTGCTTTTAAAACTATTCTATTTATACAGAAATTTAGCAATCTCAGTAAGTTATATTAAAAAAAATACCGTACCTACTTGTATAATATAAAATTTCTTTTACCATGAGACGACAATACAATTATTTTAATACCTTCTGAATTGGAATTAAACTCATTTCAAATATTATTTTTTTTCAAAATAATTTTAAAAACTCTTTATACGTGTATATAGGCTACTGTTATGCAGATTATACGTATAATAAAACGTCTTCCAAACCTACTCGATGTATTCACACTCGTACTCTAAATACATGCAAAGACGGTAAATAAACCTATCCATGTAAGATATTACAATTGCGATAGCTTTCAACCAGTCGCCGGCCGGTTCGTATGTCTCGGATTGGGCCTAGCGATGACCAGTGTGACTGGTGGAAGTATTGTTATTATAACACACTACATATATTATATGTACCGTCTTGTAATTGAAGGATAAGTATGAATATACCGTTAGTGTTGGAATTTAAATGTTTATCTTACGTTGTTATTTATTAAAATTTTCAACATTAATCATACTATATATACGTGCTCAAAAATATAACAGTTATGAACTATCTTTTTAATCTTATAAAATTATTGAAAAGTGTGAATATTCTTTTCCAAAATTTTACTGTGATAATGGTCATGAGTATATATTTTTGTACTAAACCACAATATCCCTAAACCACGAAGGTTACTTTCTTATACTGCAAGGCAAACATTTGATTTCATGTGTTTTTTACTCAACCTAATTGTTGGTGATTCATTATTTTAAGTTTTATGATTCTCACCCAAATCATCATTATTAATATATAGTCGAAAATTTTTAAGTTCCATAATATAAGTGATGTTTTTTTTTTTTAAGAGTTCCTTAAAGAACATGGGAAATCCAGCAAATAAAAATGAATTATTGGGTCCTCCTCACGTACCACAGCACCACTCTAGTAGGAGCAGGAGGTGGAGGGGACACTCGGTCAAGATAACACTCTTACTCGATTATCAACTTAAACCCCCTTCTCTCCATGTGTTGAAATGGTTCGTAAGTATTATTGCGTTTTATGTCCCTCCACATTCCAAGTCTTGCCAAGAATCATAACGCCTTAAATAATAATGGATAAAAGTAGGTTAAATACCCTTAAAACATCTATATAACATAACTTTCTACTTCTATCAATAATGATAAATTAATAAATTATTTATTTACATTATGTTTCGTTGGCCCTATATTTACTGGGACTATCCTGTAGGCTTTAAAAATAAATTTCTGTTTATTCTTATAACCCACAGCTGGCAAGAATATTCCATAAAAGATTTAGTTTCTGTATTAAATCTTCAGAAAATAAGAATCGTGCCTCTATGCAGAAGGCATGGATAAAATCATACTATATAAAGTCCTCATACCAATAAACCCCACTCTGGTACGTCTTATATGTTAAACACATTTGGTTCAGCGTAAGATTTCTTATCGCGAGTGGTACAAACTTTTGTTCCGACAAATATAAACACAATTAACATTTTATTTACTATTTCAATTTTTTTTTAAAGGGCTCTTCGTTTCACCTCATTTTGTGTTTCATTTTGCAGGTTTGGCAAAGAACATTTTTTTTATATGAAGATTAAGCAAAAGGACTTTATCTGAAAGCACTTCCGTGATTTATAACATCAGTAAGTGTCACTGAAATTTATCTTCCTCTGAAAATGCACCTAGTTATAATATTTGTTTTACTTGGTTTTATATTCACTCCAGCTTCACAGCTTAAAATCATAAAGCATTGCATTATACTTCACTTTTACAATGCGAATATACTTACACAATACACAGTACAACTATACATTTTGTCTCATATACATGTAGCCCAAAATGTACATGTAGAAGAATATATATCAAATTAAACTGAATAGTCTTAAGCAGAAATTTGATTAGTTTCTATGTAAAAAAAGAACATCCCCAGAATCTATTTCTCACCTGTAAATATTGGTACAGTGTAATCACCAAAGTTGGCCGCTTGTTTGAGGAGACTTTCTGGCTTTGCTAGTTCAAAGTTACTTCTGTTTATTGGATTAGACCTTAAAACCTTTCAGTTTAAAGAGTGCTTTTGTATCACGGTGTTGCTAAACTTCATAAGTTATACCATTTATACTTATATATGTTATGTTTATATTAGTACTTGCTTTATAAACTTTGTCCCGACATATTTTTATGTTTATCCCTATAAACTTATAATTCACATTATTTTATAATCAATATTTTATTAGTCTTGCAAACAGCTTTCTAAATTTCAGGGTAGGTATATATTTTAGACAAATAAATGACTGGTCAACCCGGAAATAATTGCAAAATAATTTATTTTGATCGATTCTTATGTCACATTACCTGTGACAAACAATGGTGAAAAGTTTACCCTCCAAAGCTGCGTTTTTTTGCTATGGCACATTTTTTTAAATGGCGGTTGCGGTTTTAAAAGTTTTTGTTGACCCCCCAATACAATTAACTTTAAAGAGAAATATCACCCTTATTACATGTAACAACTAATAAAAATTATTTATCAAAATGTGGAAAAATTAATTATTTAAATTTTAGTATCCTACGTAGTCAACTTGTCTTCAATATTTCGAAAGATATTCAACAAAATGAACGCCATTGTTTTTAATTGGCCATTGTAGGCGGACGCAGCTTATAAGAATATTAGACTTTTTACCATCTTTTTTTTAGAAGAAATTACATAAGAATCTGACAAAAACAATTAGTTTACATTAACATTCGGGTTCAGCATGTTTTTAAACTAGTTTTACTAGACTAATGCAGTAAGCAATGTTTACAAAACAAAAAAGGAGGGACATTCTTATGTAAAAGCAGAGACACCACCCCCAAAACAGAAATAACACCATAATTATTTTAATAAATACTAATATTTAGTATGATGATTGGTTGAATAAAAACAAATGGTTAGAAAAACTTTGCAGCATTTTTTATTATTGAACTGTTTGTTTTTAAATAATTGGTAACTATACATGGTAATTATAACATTTAAAAGTTTGAAAGGCGTGCTTCTCATGGCAATTAGAATACGTAAAACTAGCAACAGTGCTTTATTTTATTCTGGTCTTGAGGGGAAAACGAAAATATTTTAAACAATATGCCTCTATTTATTTGGCTATGTATACATTGAAGTGTCAAAAATTAAGTCTTGATGTTTGTCATAAAATCGAATAATATAAATTTTTAACGAGTCATATTTCTCTTCATTTACTGTAGTTATACTCATCTAATCGTTTCGGGTTATATACGATATTGCTACATGCTAAAATAAACAAATGAATTAAGCCTTTCTACACTTGGACATTGCGCTTGACTATAACATGCTGAAAGTAAATCATTTAAACATACATCACAATGAGTAGACTATTTAAAATAAAAAAAAGCAATTACAACAAAGTAAATAACAAGAACTGCCACAAATGAATAACAAGAATTTGAAAGAATGAGAAAGTGCAACAAATGTGCATTTGAGATAAATAGATATTACAAATAAATATTAAAAAATAATAATGTTCATTAAATGATATATATAAACTACAATATCAAATTCTCAAGTTTTTACATTGAAACAAGATTGAAAATTAACTGATGAGAAAGAAAATTGTGAAATATATGAGTTTTTATGAAGTAAAATGTTTTCAAATTGGAGATCAAAAGAAAAATTTATGTTATTACACACAGTTAAAAAAAGTAGTTTACTGATCAGTGAATATGGAAATATGGATTTGAAAATATGTAAATATGGAATACCAATGTGGAATCGGCATCCACATCATATTATGTTGGCATTTCTGAGCCTGTAAATATGGTTAAGCTATCAGTGAGCTCCATCAGCTTGTCATCATATCATCAAATCGCAAAGCCGATTACCACATTTGATGGAATGTAATTATAAATTAATTGGAACTGTATGGTCACGTCCGGTGTTGCTTGTTTGTGTTAGTAAATTGACAGCGGGGATAGTGAAGGTAGTGGTGATACCTATTAATTTTACAATTTCTCATTCAAGTCTTTTCAGTCAATATGGAACAACTAACATATTAAATGGATTACTGTTATAATATGTGTATTCACATATAATTTTACCATTAATAACTGTCACCTTAAATGCTCCCGTTACAAGTCCTCCTAAACATACAAATTTGAGTGGAATATAAAGTCTATGATAAATTTATAAATTATTTACACATAACTAAACAGTTGAATGATTGTTACCTCGGTTTTATTTTTACACCTTCTTTATTCGTGAAAAAATTAAATTACATCTACTATATATTTGTCAAATACCACTCACTCATGTATCAGAGAATCTCGATAACCATGGGGTATAGAGGGTTGAAATTTTGCATGGACGTTCCACTTTGCTCAAAAATGCTCACTAAGAAACAGTTTTGCAAAATTCCTTCAGGTCTCCGCCCCACAGGACTTCAAAATTTCCATCTAATGTAAATCTTATGGCCAATTTTTAATACAAATCAAAGCAACAACGAATCTGGAAAAACTATGGGACCTAGAATGTTAAAATTTAGCACGGGTGTTCTTCTTTGCTCATAGGTGCTCACTAAGAAACGGTTTTGCAAAATTCCATCAGGGCTCTGCCACACAGGACTTCAAAATTTCTATCTAATGTTATCATTATGGCCAATTTTTTATACAAATCTAGGAAACAACGAATATAGAAAACTATAAGACCTACGATGTTGAAATTCGGCATGGACGTTCTGCTTTGCTCATAGGTGCTCACTAAGAAACGGTTTTGCAAAATTCCATCAGGGCTCTGCCACACAGGACTTCAAAATTTCTATCTAATGTTATCCTTATGGCCAATTTTTTATACAAATCTAGGAAACAACGAATATAGAAAACTATAAGACCTACGATGTTGAAATTCGGCATGGACGTTCTGCTTTGCTCATAGGTGCTCACTAAGAAACGGTTTTGCAAAATTCCATCAGGGCTCCGCCTCACAGGACTTCAAAATTTGTAATGTTATTCTTATGGCCAATTTTTAATATGAATCTAGGAAAATAATATCTGAAAAACCATATGACCTAAGACAATTATTTGGAACATTTTCAATGGGAAATCCACTTCGCCCATCGGTGCTCACAAAGAAACGCATCTTCGGTGCTCTTGGAAAGCATCTTCAGCGCTCCACCCCCCGGGTCTATTAATTTGGTCTAATTTGGTTCTATTAATTTGGGGTTGACATTTGGCATACCTCTTTGTTCAAAGAAACGGTTTTGCAATATCTTTTGAAATCCTTTAGGGCTCCGCCCGACAGAACATCAAAATTACTCTATTGCATCCGTTGTTGAAATTTGACATTGACGTTCCTCTTTGCTCACAAGTATTCACTAAGAAACAGTTTTTCAAATATAAAGATTATTATTATATAGTTTTGGAAGCCCTTTAGGGCTACGCCCCACTGGACTTCAAAATTACTCAAGAGCATATGGGGTTGAAATTTGACGTAGGCATTCCTCTTTACTCATATGTACTCACTAAAAAACGGTTTTAGAAATATAGTTTTTATGTCCTTTAGGGCTCCGCCCCACAGGACTTCATGATTACTATAAAGCCTACAGGGTTGAAATTCTACGTGGACTTTTCTCTTTACTCATGTGTACTCATGAAGAAACAGTTATGCAAGTCCTTTAGTTTTTGAAGTCCTTTAGGGCTCCGACCCACTGGACTTAAAAATCACTCTAGGGCCAATGTGCTTTAAATTTAGTATTTACGTTCCTCTTTGCTTATAGGTATTCACTAAGAAACTGTTTTCCAAGTATAGTTTTTTTAAGTCTCTTAGGGCTCCGTCCCACTGGACTTCTAAATTACTCTTGGGCATACAGGGTTGAAACTGACTTGGACGTTCCTCTTTACTCATTTGTACTCACTAAGAAAAGGTTATGCAAAGATAGTTTTCGATGATTTTTAAGGCTCCGCCCCACTGGACTTCAAAATTACTCTAGGGCATACAAGATTGAAATTTAACGTGGACGTTCCTTTTTACTCACATGTACTCACTAAGAAACGGTTTTACAAAATAAAGTCTTTGAAGTCCTTTAGGGCTCCGCCCCACTGGACTTCAAAGTTACTATATAGCCTACATTGTTGAAATTTGACCTTTTTACTTGTTATGTTGCCTACTAAATAAAAAATGGTTTTGTAAAAATAGTTTTTGAAGTCCTTTAGAGCCCCCTACGTAAGGTCTATGGGGTTTGAAATTTGACATATTCGTTTCTCTTTGCTCATATGTGCTCATTAAGAAAGTTTTTTTGCAAAATTCAATGCTCTGCTTAAACAATTCTCAAGAAAGAAGATTTCGTTGCTCTTTAAAGAGATATTATTACATGTAAAATGAATTTAATCACGGGCGAAGCCGTGACGGGCAACAGCTAGTTATTTTATAATTTTTGCACAATTTATTCTTAGGGTAAAGTATTTTTGTAGCATTTAAATTAATACATTTATAGCAAGTGGTAAACCTTTTGAGTGGAACGATATATAGAATTAGTGCGATCTACAGTGTGGTATTATATATATATATATCGTATGGCTCATTCAGCCAGCCACCATGGTTTAAGAATAATAAAATAAATTCTGCGGTGCAGAGCACCTGAGTCAGTATAAGTAAAAATCTAAACACTAAAATAAAAAATTAGATCTCTCTTTATAGAGCTAAATCCAGGGCGCTAAGCCATTGCAGCCCAGCTTCACTTGAGCTATGCAGACCGGCCAATCCTTCGGGGAAGGCACTCAGTGGGCACTCTTCGACTATGTGTTCCATAGTTTGATACTCTGCTCCGCAGTCGCATGACTGGTCTTGTGTCATTCCCCATTTGTGCTTCCAATAATTACATCTTCCCACTCCAGTGCGGAAACGATTGAGTATAGTCCACTGCTTCCGAGGAAGATTCATACCTCCTACCGCTACGGTCGGGTCATCTATCAAGAAATGGTTCCGACCTTGAAAAGCGTCCCAGGAGGAAGTTCAGTTTGTATGGATGGTGAAGTTCGAGTCCATCAACTGGGAGGCTGTTCGTAAAGGTGGTTTTCGGGACCTCAATCGGCCCGCATTCTGGGGTAGGTAATCATGGATGGGCAGCTGTGGAGCAGATAAGATCTTTGTGTATTCCCTAATGAGTGCATCCCTTCGTCTTATTTCAGGAGGAGCGATATTACACAGCACCGGGAGCCAGGGTACAGGAGTTGCCATGAGTGTACCACTAATGGCTCTCATGGTCCTGTTTAGCTGGACGTCGATCTCTCTAACGTGCACACTATTTAACCACACGGGAGCACAGTACTCAGCAGTTGAATATACCAATGATAGAGCAGTTGTTCGCAGAACTTGTGCGTTAGCTCCCCATGTGGAGCCAGCAAGGTGATGGACAATGTTAGTCCTGGTTCTCACCTTAGCTGCCGTTTTTTGTAAGTGGCTTTTAAACGTGAGAGACCGATCTAAAGTGACTCCCAGATACTGTGGGTGGTCATTATGTTTCAACTCAACACCGTTGAATACGATTTTAAGCTTTTGGTTGGCCAGTCTATTATTCAAGTGGAAGCAAGCAACCTTAGTTTTTGTTGGGTTTGGATTTAGCTTCCAGGCTTCAAAATATTCACCGAGGGTCGTGAGGTCATTTGTTAGTGTTTCCTCAGCTTGTCGAAAATGCTGGTGTTGATATGCCAATGCAATATCATCTGCATATATAAACTTTAAGGACCGAGTTACAGGAATGTCGGCAGTATACACATTAAAGAGCAGTGGGGCGAGCACTGACCCTTGTGGCAGGCCATCCTTTAGTTGCCTAAACGTACTTTCTCTGCGTCCCAGATATACTTTTATCATCCTATTGGAGAGCATTGAGTTGAGGAGACGCAACAAGAAAGGGCAAGGAATAAGGTCGTAAAATTTAACTAGGAGGCCTTTTCTCCAGACAGTGTCATATGCTGCAGTCAGATCTAAAAAAGCCACAGAGGTTTTCAGTCTTCGCTCAAACCCATCCTCAATGAAAGAAGTCAGAGCTAAAACCTGGTCACAACAGTTGCCACCAGGCCTAAATCCAGCTTGTTCGACAGGGATGCTGGCATTGAGAATAGGGAGGATTCTGTTATAAATCAACCTCTCTAGCAGCTTATAACAAACACTTAAAAGAGCTATAGGCCGATAACTTTCAGGCAGTTTTGGATCCTTTCCGGGCTTCAGGGTAGCTATGATCTTGGATTTTTAAAATATCCCAGGCATGTCGCCGGTTTTCAGAGTGGTGTTAAAAACTTCCAGAAGCCACTGTCTAGCCTTGTTACCCGAGTGTTTTATAAACTCCGGGAAAATGTCATCCAAACCTGCTGCTTTGCCAATTGGCATCGCATCAATCGCCACTTCCAGCTCGTCGTAAGTGAAGGGTCTAGAGACTTCCAAGGGTGCTTGCCGACTCTCCTTTATCTCATTAAGCTTGAAATTAATTTTTCTGTCTGCAGACGTACGCACAGGTTTTGAAAGTACGGAGAGGCGTTTTGCAATTTCACGAGGGCTAGGCTGTGAGGCATCGTGTTTTTCACTTGATTTACCAGTGGAGAGTTTCCTGAGCAGAGACCAAGCTTTCCGACTACTTTTGGTGAAGTTCAGGTTCTCAACAGTTTTCACCCACTTCTCTCTCCTGGAGTTGTCGAGAGAGTTAAGGAGTTGGTCAGCTCTGTCAGCAGTGTCTGTAAACTCACTGTAAAGATCTTCGCACTCTCTGCTCCATCCTGGTATGTATTCTTTTCTAAAACCTCTTGGGATTGTCGCCTTAGCGGAAGACAGGACAAGGCGAGTGAACCGATCATAGTTTTTTATTTTAGAGGGGATGAACCTGATGCCGCTATCAAGCCTTGATGAGAAGGCCTCCCACTCAGCTTTATTAAAGTTCCACCTAGGCCGAGGAAAAGATCTTACGAGAGGAATTTGCATTCCTACTGATATTATTACAGGCCTGTGCTGAGAGTGGGGGAATGCACCAAGGACCATCCTGGAAGTAGGCACGGGTGTTGCTGATGGTTCACGGGAGCAAAAGCACAAGTCTGGAGAGTACCCACGACACCATCGGGCTGAATGGAAGGTGTGTGGGTCCTTGGCATTATATACCAGGAAAAGGTTGTTATTTTCAGCCCAGCTTGAAAGACGAGTGCCGTTGTCATCATCGGACGAGTATCCCCACTGGGTATGATGACTGTTGAAGTCACCTACATATACCACAGGATGTTCGAAAGTTGGGAGAACTGTGACTGACCACTGGGTGTTTGGTGGTTTGTATACATTTACAATAGTAGTCGCAGACACCTTAACAGCAACAACAAATGTGTTGTTATCACAACTTTTGTGGGAGACTGATACGTCGTCTATGTCCTGTCTAACGTACGTCGCCACTCCGTAGACCCTGTGACCTATTTCTTCCACAAGCTTATATCCTGGGATGTTGCCCCTCGCACTGTTTTCTAAGTCTTCTGCATGTGTTTCTTGCAGTGCGAGGACATCGACCTTATTTTCCAGCAGCACCTTGCTGAGGCAGTCACTTTTAGATTTGCTCAGACCCTCTACGTTAAAATGACAAACATTTAAAACACAGCCTAAATTTCTAAATTGGCCCTGGAAAGGGCCGTTTGGATTTTGTCTGGCAGCTGGCATAGCTGAGAGATCACTGTGTGTGACAGTTCAGCTGCCAAAGTTGTTGTTCGTTTAGCACCACCCGGGGAGTACGTGCAACTTTAATGGAATGCTGCGGACGCGAACAACATCACCCCCCGGTATTAAAGACTATACACTGACTTATGGTATGACTTAGGGTCATTTCTGAAAAGGTAATGAAATAGTAAGGTTTGTTTATGAACAAAACATTTGTTTGTTAAAGCAGTTAAGTTGTTATTAAAGGACCAAGTTTTGTTTTCTTCAACAGTTATTGTAAGAAAAATTCTATTATGATTATTAAAATTCACGTTTTTAAATATTTTTTGTATAAAAGATTTTTTAAGTACTAACTGAAAGACAGCAGTTGCCTTGAGTCATTGTTGTTAAAACTTGTTCTTAATTTGCAACAATATAATACTTATCGCACACTTTTCACATTTATACTCAAATTTCGATGATCTACACTATGTCCACTTTTTAAGGTTTATTTCAAAGTTGGAGATTTTACAAAATTCAAATCATTACGTATACTGTACGTATGAGACTGTAAGTGAGAGTCGATGCATTTTAGCAAGCCCCAAGGGTATTCTGTGAGTCACAGATAAGCTACCCCTTATCATTATTGAAGTTTATCAATAAGGCCCGACATTAGATCTGCATATCTTCATCTCCCTTGTACATTGTAACCCTACAACTTTGACGTACATGTTCCTTGTTATCTATACTTATTTAATACGCTAAGGGTTTTTTTTTGTCTTGAGAACTCCTCCTACAGTTTTCAACCGATTTTCAAGTTTTTGGTGTCGTTGGATAGGGCTTGGTCTGTAGTTGTTTCCGCCAAAAACTGATGAGAATCGGACTGAAAATAAATGCGCTATCCACCATTGAAATCTCTGAATTTCCCATTTAAATAACATTGGGATTAAATCAAGCATTTTAAACATCTGTTAATAATCAGCTGTAAATACATGTAATTTTGGTAATTAAAGAGGTTCACAATATTGGATTGGTCGGACGTCATTGATTTAGAGATAAAAAAAAACATTTGTATTGTATAAAAATAAATTGCTCGATTTCGAGCAACACTTTTACTAGTTATTTTTATTGCAACTAAAAATTTAATTCATATAACTAAAATTGTAAATTTATATATTCACATAAAACACTAAAAATATGTTGGGTTCTCATTTCTCAAAAATAAATAAATGAAAACACTTATCGAAATACAATCTTTCCTTCAAGTTTTTTCTTGGAACATTTCCATAGAATATATATAACTAAAAGATTTCTATAGTGAACATACTAACAATTGTACAACATTTTGTATTTATTCAGAATTTCGCACAGGTTGTCATTTTATTTATCAAAAATAAATTATTTTAACTATATATTTAGATTCTATAAAATATGTAAATAAAATGCTTTAAAATGAAATTGGGGTATTTTGTTTAATAAATCTTTTTAGAATAGTCTATCTTCTTAAAGTACTCTGTATATTTTGAAAAAAATGTAAAAAATCCAGGATTGTAAATAATACTTTACGTTAAAAAAACATTAAGATTATATGAATTTAATTGTAGTATTTTCATAGGGAGCTATTAAACCTGATCCTGTGACTATCGATTATGATAAGCAATTGACTTCAAGCAGATAATTTAATTAATATGTGATTGCTTTCCATCAAATCGCAGTAATCGACTTCGATTGCAATGACGTTTTCAACCGATTACACATTGGTATATTGTAATGCTAAAATTCTCAGATCTGGTACATAAAAGTTTTTTCCTTAAATATATAGGAAGAATCTTAAAATTTTAACTGATCAATATACTAAACTAGGATTATTTTGTGCTTACTACAAAAATTATTCTTGTAAATGTTTTCACAATCTTTAATCAAATTAATTTGATAAAACGACAGTATGTTTTTCATGTTCTATAATTTGTTATGTTTTACGAGCACTACCTTTTTGCTTTAGTCCATTATTTCGTAGTAGAGTTTTAATAGTTGTTTTATGAAGTCCATTAAGTTGTTTCACAAAAGTAAATAGTTTTAGCCTCTGTAGTATTTGCCAATACTATAAAATTGAGGAATTAACTTTTATATAAAATATTTGTAACTTTCATTAATGCTAGGGTTTTTACGGTGTTTTAGAGATATTACGAGTAGATATATTTTTTAACATTCAATTGAAAATCTTTCATCACACTGATACAAAAAAAGATCTTTTTATTCAACCATTACGAGGCTAAAGTACTCGTAGCTAATTTAATGCTGTATTTTATAATTTCAATATTATGGCATACTTATATTATTAAGACCATGTCAATTAGAACTATGTTGATAAGAACCTATGAATAATAATAATAGTTGCAGCTTTAATATTGGAGTATGTATTTCCAATACATATAGTTTAGGTAAATGTCCAATCCATTATTTTTCAGCTTGTAATTTTGTCATGGTTTATTATAGGCTATAATTTGTTTTAAAATTATTTATTGAGTATTTTACACCTTTTTTATATTTTTTTTATGTTCGTCCTCGAACGCGCCATCAACGTGTTGGGTGCTGATACCCAACGTCAGCCGTCAGTGCCGTCAGCTTGTTTTACATGCACATCACCGCTGAGTGTTTGCTGACTGCAAACTGATACGAATAAACATCTCCTTTTATAAAACACTCCCACTGAAATAATAATAAACGCTCAACAATAAGTGTTTTCTTAATTTTTTTTTTAATAAAAAATATAAATATTTGGCAGTCCCATAAATTTATGAATAATGTTTCAATATATTACAAAATTGTAAATTAATTCCCCTCAAAATCAGTTCCATTTATTGAGACTTAGAGCTCCCATATTTTATTGTACATTAAAATTTTTTTTCTGTCATCTTTTTAAATGTGAATTTTAAACGGAGATGTTTACACAATAAAATATGTTTTTATTACTGTAATTACTTATTCAGCGCATCAGAAAATTCTGGAGGCGGATGTATATGTTTATCATTACCTTTGCTTCAAGATTGGAATACTTCAAATTCAATTAGTAGTGTAAAAGTGGGGCTGCTGGGACGTGACGTCATCACGATGACGTCAGCAGTGATGACGTCATCAATGACGTCACGAATGACGGCACCAATGACGTCATATGATGTCACATGACGTCACATAAATGACGTCATGGTGACGTCATTACCGCTGACGTCATCATGATGACGTCACTGACGTTAATTAGGTCAAGGTCACGCAAGAATACAAAAAAATTTTTTTTTGCACTTTTGCGATTCCTCAAATTTTGTTGAGAAATTGAAATTTCTCGAGGAATCACAAAAGTGCAAAAAAATATTCTTTTTATTCCCTAGCGATCAGACTCTCGACCTAATATATCCGTCAGGGGTCATTGACCCGTCCCAGCAACCCCACTTGAAAAAAAAAAAATAATTTTTTATATTTTACTTACCCACCGAGAGACTTAGAGCCGAAGAATAATTTCTTCAAACACCCGACATTGCGACAAACGACACGCGATCCGAACAGCACCGCGTCCGAAGACGTACTGACTTGGGTGCAGGCGGTTCCCCAGGTACCCGGCCCAGTGGTGGGGATAAGGAGGTGGTGGGGGTAAAGTGGTCAGAAGGAAGAAAAATTTATTTTTTTACAAACAACTCGTCCCAGCCGGTCCTTTACCGGACCTCCGTAACTCGGATTGGAAATATTTCCTGAGAAATATTTATTTTTTATTCTTTCTCAGGTGATGTTGGAACTTGGTCGGGAATTGGAGTCACCAACGTAACCTTACTGGCAAAAGTTAGCTCGTCTAAAAGTTTCTGAAACATTTTATCATCCATAGTGATATTTGTGTCCCTTGAGTAAGATTTTGGATTATTTTTGAAGCAACGTTTCATTTTTGTTAAAGTGGAAGTCTTGGACACCTTAACAGAATTATTTTGCTTGGCCAGCAAAAATTTTACTCTTAATAATTTTTCTCGCAAAGTTTCAGCCATAGATGTGTCTCACAGTAAGGTTTGGATAAAACTGAAACACTTAGTCCAGTGTTGTACCTTAGCTGGAAGTAGTGGGGGAACAGGGCTATAGTGGGGGAATGAGTAGTGGAGGGGGTAATGCAGACTGTTGTTGACAAGTGTAGAAACAGTTTGCTGGGAACTGTCCAAGGAGTAACATGTACTGTGCAGAAAAATTAACCGAGAGACTTGTGTAAAATTTAACTCCAATAAATATTTAATGTAAGACTAAAAGAGGTAGAGCCAAATGAAAAATAATTTTGTAGGAGACGGGTATGGATCAGTTTTGTAGTAAAGTTCAAAATCCACTTGTGTGGAATAAAATTAAATTGTGAGCGAAAAATATTTAGCCACACCTGCAAAATACAAGTGTATGAAAATATTAGGAGACCTGTATAGCTAAATAAAAATTAATTTTGTATCAAACAGTCTTCCAACATTTCAGTTTCTAAGTCTTAACAAGTAAGGAATAAAATATTAAATAATGAGTGGAAAATAATTTGTTAAGTAAACGTAATTGTAGCAGTGTAACAAAAAATTAATTTTGTGCAAAACAGGCTAGGTTCTGTTTTGCTAAGTTTAATAAGAAGGAAAAATAATAATTTACTCACAGAAAAGTCCCGCGGCGGCGAGGTGTGGCGTGTTTGTTGGCTTGCAATAAACTGACTTACCTTCTGTTGAGCTACATTTAGCCAGTTTGCCAAGAAACCAGTCTGTTATATAAGCATTATGTAACCGTCTCTGCCGGCTGTGCTGAATCCGGCAAGCTAAAATATTATTCTATAGTACACCTGACTTGGACTGAAAATATTCTAAGTCCCAAGACCCCCCCCCCCCCCCTCGGCTCCGGATGAGAAGTGAGCCCCCCCCCCGGGGGAGGAGGAGGTGGCATAGCCCGAGGCGTTGCCTTACCTTGACACGTGTTGTATAATGAGATCCGGTTAGTAATGTATTCAGGTGTGGCTCTTGGAGATTGTCCAATGCCGCAAACAAGTACGTGTCGAGGTCTGGCTGTTTACGTAACCAGGTCCGGTTCCACCACTCCTGACCGGCCCAGCTTCGATTCTCTGAGGCTTAGCTTCTTCGCAGTTGCTTTCAAACATTTCAGCTGAGTGGTTGAAGCTCTGCCCTACAGGATTCGCAATGTAATGTTGGCGCCGCATTATATTGGGAATTCTTTTAGTCTAAGGCATGGCATGTGTAGTTTTAAGAAATATTTTATTTTGCGCTTGCTGCTTCTGCTAGGTCTTGGTGTTGGATTTATTTAGTCTAAGTGTTGTGTGTTGAAAAATATTATTTTGTACTAATCTTCACAGGTTGTCCCCAAGTTGAAATTTTTCTAAATTCGTATCTTGGAGGTACTCCTCCGTAAATTGGCAGTTAAAGTGTTAGGCTTTTTGAGACTTTACAGTCTCTGTAAAATAAAAATTTTTCGAGGTTTAGAACCTCAAGAATTATTTGTTACCAACAATAGCATGGCGCCTAACGAGCCCGGGGGTAGGCCCCTGGGGATCCACCCTTAGGCCTCTTTCGGTCAGGGGCGCTACTGGACCTCATCACTCTAGATGGGTGGTTGGCATCCTTTAGCACGAGGCGTCGGATCCTGACACTGACCGGTGTGCTAGGCAAAAGTCAGTACCTACGGGTTAAGACGGGATCCTCGGTCATGGTTAGCATGGCCTTTTCCAAATTATTGTAGCATGTTTCCCTTAAGGAAACTCAAAATTAAATAAATAATTTTTTATTTAATCACCTCCCCTTAAATGTTGAGATCCCCCCGATGCCTCTGGCCGCCGGCGGTCTTAGGCATCGGGGGGATTTCTTTTTTAATTCTTGAACGACCTTGACCCATATTCATGTGTGAATAAAATAAAATATTTTTGTTCCACATGTTATGTAGGTCAGTCATGACTTAGGCGGATTTTTGCCTGAGTTCTGGGACTGCTCAGGACTTAGAGCGAGATGCGGCTAAGTGTTGGCTGTCCAAACTGTGGTATAACCAAATTTTATTTTATGTTCACACATGAGTAAGGGTAGCAGGTATCCAAGAGTTAAAGTCCTAAGGGTAGGTGAAGCCCCCCCCCCCTCGGCGGCAGACGAGAAGTGAGCCCCCCCCCCCCCGAATTTTTTTAAAAAATTTTTTGACCTTGACCAAAAATTTTTTGCTCCGGACGAAAACTGCGCCCCCCCCCCCCCGAAATTTTTTTTTGAAAAATTTTTTGACCTTGACCAAAAATTTTTTGCTCCGGACGAAAACTGCGCCCCCCCCCCAAAAATTTTTTTTTCGAAAATTTTTTGACCTTGACCAAAAATTTTTTGCTCCGGACGAAAACTGCACCCGAGGGGGGGGGAGGGGGAGGGGGAGGGGGAGGGGGAGGGGGAGGTGCCAAGCTAGTAGTGTGAAATTGTTACTTCCAGTACAATTTAAAATAGTAGTGGTAAATTGTTACCACAAACACAAATTTGTGTCTTTAAACTTCTAATGTAACTTAACCCATTTAAATGTAGGTGCCAAGCCAGTAGTGTGAAATTGTTACTCCCAGTACAAGTTAAAATAGTAGTGGTAAATTGTTACCACAAACACAAATTTGTGTCTTCAAACTTCTAATTTAACTTAACCCATTTAAATGTAGGTGCCAAGCTAGTAGTGTGAAATTGTTACTCCCAGTACAAGTTAAAATAGTAGTGGTAAATTGTTACCACAAATTTGTGTATTCAAACTTCTAATTTAACTTTACCCATTTAAATGTAGGTGCCAAGCCAGTAGTGTGAAATTTTTACTCCCAGTACAAGTTAAAATAGTAGTGGTAAATTGTTACCACAAATTTCTGTATTCAAACTTCTAATTTAAATTAACCCATTTAAATGTAGGTGCCCAGCCAGTAGTGTGAAATTGTTACTCCCAGTACAAGTTAAAATAGTAGTGGTAAATTGTTACCACAAATTTGTGTCTTCAAACTTCTAATTTAACTTAACCCATTTAAATGTTGCTACTTAAAGGTAGCACCGTTTTGGTGCTACCTTTCATGTACTATTTTCTACATGTCCAATTTTGCTTTATGTTTTTTAAACAACACTTTTAATTACCGGTTTAATGTAAAACTATAAAATATGTTTATATATATGAATTATTAACAAAACCTTAGTTTTAACATTAAATGTTATTAGGAAACTTCTAATTGAGATAAGCCATTTAAATGTTGCTACTTTTAGGTAGCACCGTTTTGGTGCTACCTATGGTGTACTATTTTACATGTCCAATTTTTGCTTTAGGCTTTTAAACAACACTTTTAACTACTGCTACCAGTCTACCACTGAGGTACCTATGAAGCGAGTTTGGTTCATCTTTTTTTTTCTCTAGTTGCTAAGGTGTTTAGGAATTAAAGGTTAGAATTACTTTTAAGGTTAAAAAAAAAGCACATGGTGCGAACAGAAAGTTCACTATTGTTTTAACATTAATGGTCATTAGAAAACTTCTAATTGAGCTTAACCCATTTAAATGTTGCTACTTTAAGGTAGCACCGTTTTGGTGCTACCTTTGGTGTACTATTTTTACATGTCACAAAATATATGGGCCTCTGCTTGACGCAGAGACAGGTACTTGGCCCCGTTTCTACCCATTATTAAGTGTACTGAGACTTTAGGTTTTAAACAACACTTTTAACTACTGGTTTAATGTAAAACTATGAAATATGTTTATATACATGAAATCTTAACAAAACCTTAGTTTTAATATTAAAGGTAATTTGGAAACTTCTAATTGAGCTTAAACCATTTAAATGTTGCGAATTAAAGGTAGCACCGTTTTGGTGCTACCTTTGGTGTACTATTTTTACATATCCAATTTTGCTTTAGGTTTTTAAACATCACTTTTAACTACCGGTTTAATGTAAAACTACGAAATATGTTTATATATATATGAATTCTTAACCAAACCTTAGTTTTAACATTAAACCGTATTTGGAAACTTCTAATTGCTCACTCAGAGACAAGTACTTGGCCCCGTTACTCTCCATCATTAAGTGTACTTAGGCTTTATGTTTTTAAACAAGACTTTTAACTACTGGTTTAATGTAAAACTACAAAATATGTTTATATACATGATAACTTAACAAAACCTTAGTTTTTAACATTAAAGGTAATTTGGAAACTTCCAATTGGGCTTAACCTATTTAAATGTTGCTTAACCTATTTAAATGTTGCTAATTAAAGGTAGCACCGTTTTGGTGCTACCTTTGGTGTACTATTTATTCCTTGTCAATTTTGCTTAAAGTTTTTAAACAACACTTTTAACTAAGTGTTTAATGTTAAAGTACGAAATATGTTTATATATGACCCTCTGCTGACTTGGAGACAAGTACTTGGCCCCCGTTCCTGTCCATCATTAAGTGTACTGAGGCTTTACGTTTTTAAACAAGACTTTTAACTACTAGTTTAATGTAAAACTACAAAATATGTTTATATATACATGATAACGTAACAAAACCTTAGTTTTTACATTGAAGGTAATTTGGGAACTTTTAATTGAGCTTAAAACATTTAAATGTTGCTAATTAAAGGTAGCACCGTTTTGGTGCTACCTTTGGTGTACTATTTCTTCCTTGTCAAATTTTGCTTAAAGTTTTTAAACAACACTTTTAACTACGGGTTTAATGTTAAAGTACAAAACAACACTTTTAACTACAGGTTTAATGTTAAAGTACAAAATATGTTTACATATGAGCCTCTGCTGACTCAGAGACAAGTACTTGGCACCGTTCCTGTCCATCATTAAGTGTATTTAGGCTTTACGTTTTTAAACAAGACTTTTAACTACTGGTTTAATGTAAAACTATGAAATATGTTTATATATGAGCCTACGCCTGACGCAGAGACAGGTATTTGGTCTTGTTCCTGTCCCTAATTAAGTGTACTGAGGCTGTAGGTTTTTAAAAAAAAAACACTTTTAACTTCTGGTTTAATGTAAAAACTATGAAATATGTTTATATATAAATGATAACTTAACAAAACCTTAGTTTTAACATTAAAGGTAATTTGGAAACCTCCAATTGAGCTTAACCCATTTAAATGTTGCTACTTTTTAATGTAGCAACCGGTAGCACCGTTTTGATGCTATCTTTGGTGTACTATTTTTTTTTTACATGTAAAATTTTGCTTTAGGTTTTAAACAAAATTTAAGTATTACGTTAAGGTCAAACTACCAAACATGTTTGTTATCTACATGAATTATTAACAAACTTTTAGTTTTAACTTTAATGATGATTTAGGAATTTCTATTTATGTGTAAAGTTTAACATAATTAGTTTTGTATTTGATTTTATTATTGTTTGGAACACTTGTTATGTGTTGTAGTCAAGCAAGTCTTATTTTGGTATAAAAAATAATAATCTTTAGCACATGTATGTAAAGCTAATTTTTTAATTTCAATTTATTAAATGAAAATGAATGTGGTATTAATGTAAAATATATTAAAAATCAGTTTTAAAAAATCTACAGGAAATTGTCAACAAATTTAAAATGTATCATATTACTGTTAAATGTGCAGTATATCCCTTCATTTTGCATGCCCAGTTGCGCCTTCATCATTTATGAAAGTGGTTTGTTGAGTGTGCCCTTATTATTGACATCCGTAAAAAAATTGTTTAAATTTAACATACAATTGTGTATGCGCAGTAGTACTTGTCTACTGCGCATGCGCAGAAGGTTTCCACCACTCTTTGTCGGGTATATAAGCAGGTGGGTTAACCATGCATTTCATTGTTTGGCGAACTTTTGCCAAGTGAACATCTTATTGACAACTTCGGTTATTCGGATATTTAAAAGGTGTATGCTATTTTTCTTACATTTGACTTCAATATGTCTGAACTGCAGTGTTACATGTTTGATAGTAAACCTGTAGCTGTATTATTTGATCGTGAAAACAATCCATGGTTTAAGGCTAATGATGTATCAGAAATTCTAGAATATAAAAGACCGCGAAAAGCAATAAATGATCTAGTTAAGGAAAAATATAAAAAGTTATGTAAAGATATTGATGGAAACAGTTTAGTGCTACCCTCTAACTTTCAAAAAGTACCGTATTCATCAATGAACCAGGTTTATATTCCTTAATTTTATCGTCCAAGATGAAATTAGCTAAGCGCTTTCAAGATTGGGTGTTTGAAGAAATACTACCATCAATTCGCAAGTATGGAGAGTATAAACTAAAAAGAGAAAACCTTAAGTTGACTCACTCCTTACGTAAAGCGTTGTCAAATAATCAAAAACTAATTGAAACGTTAATTGATCAAATACCTAAAGTTGCTGTTATACCTGATGAAATGGATTTAAAACATATCTTTTGTGTATTGGAAAAGGACACATACTATGAAAAGTATGGAGTAATGGAGTACAAGTGCATTCGTACAGAGAGGAGACGATATAAAAGAGCACTGAAAAGAGCAAAGGAAGATGGTTTTGTACCAAGTTTTACAAGATATCCTGTACCAAACAGTATAAATATCTTTAATAAAGCTAAGGAGGTTATGAATACTTATGGTATGCATTACGAATGTTCTTTGAATAACATACTGACCCCCCCATAATTTGTAAATATTGTAAAAATTATTCTTAATGGGTTATTCAATGCTCCGCTGTGACCGCCACCAAAATTCAACAACTCCATCGGCAGAGGAGGTGGGAGGTGGTGTGGTTATTTATGTCAGAGATGGCATACTATATGAGGAGTTTACTCTTCCCGAGGACTTAACCCCGGGTTTGGAGTCTGTTTGCATAGTTCTGAAAGCTAAGGGTGTCAGGCTTGGCATTTGTGTGGCATACAGGCCGTCTTATATTAGGTATACCCACCTTTCAACTTTGTTTCATTCCCTTTTTGTTGACCTTGCAGCTGAAGTAAACTCAGTGATATACTTAGGAGACAATAATATTGACCTATTGAATAATGAGGGTAATGAGACTAAATACCTCAACCGACTCTTGAAAGAAACGAATACAATTCAATTAATAAGGGATCCAACCAGAGTGACAGCAAACTCGGCAACCTTGTTAGACCACATTATCGTGGACAAGGGGGTTGAGGTCAAGAGGAATGGCGTAATAGACACAGCAAGTATAAAAGATCACAGAGGTGTGAGAATTACTGATCATAAGCTTGTATATTGTGAGATCGCTTGTCAGAAAGACAAAAAGAAAGCTAGATTTATAACTTACAGAGACTTTTCTAGTTTTGAACCTGATCGAGTTGTTGCTCAGATTTCAGAATGTAAATGGAATGATGCGCTATTAATGCAAGGGGTTGACAGTATAGAGGAATTCATTACCTCAAACATAAGAAAAATATATGATGAGAACGCACCAATTGTTTGCAAGAGAGTAACAAAGAAAAGAGCGCCCTGGAGAACACATGAAATAAAAGATCTGACTAAGACGAAAAACAAACTAAGAAACAAATATTGGAAGACCAGGGGTGACAAAGAATGGAAAAACTATAAAAATGTAAGGAACTTGTTGAACAGACTGGTGTGGAGTGAAAAGAAAAAATATTTCTCCGAAAAACTTGGCAATAGCAAGAATCCAAAAGAATTCTGGTCTTGCTTGAGGCGGTGTGATGTTTTGGGAAAGAGTAACGACATCGAGTTGCCGTTAGAAATTACCCCAAATGAAATAAACAGCTACTTCCAGAAAATGGGTTCTGACATAGACGCAACAAAAGAAAATATAAGTTATTT